>JAWPHD010003884.1:0-203131 GCA_037043455.1 Cyrtodaria siliqua | reverse complement strand
TAGTATAAGCATAACATGTACCCATACTCTAGTGTAAGCATAACATGTACCCATACTCTAGTGTAAGCATAACATGTACCCATACTCTAGTAAAAGCATAACATGTACCCATACTCTAGTGTAAGCATAACATGTACCCATACTCTAGTGTAAGCATAACATGTACCCATACTCTAGTATAAGCATAACATGTACCCATACTCTAGTGTAAGCATAACATGTACCCATACTCTAGTGTAAGCATAACATGTACCCATACTCTAGTATAAGCATAACATGTACCCATACTCTAGTATAAGCATAACATGTACCCATACTCTAGTATAAGCATAACATGTACCCATACTCTAGTATAAGCATAACATGTACCCATACTCTAGTGTAAGCATAACATGTACCCATACTCTAGTATAAGCATAACATGTACCCATACTCTAGTGTAAGCATAACATGTACCCATACTCTAGTGTAAGCATAGCATGTACCCATACTCTAGTGTAAGCATAGCATGTACCCATACTCTAGTGTAAGCATAACATGTACCCATACTCTAGTGTAAGCATAACATGTACCCATACTCTAGTGTAAGCATAACATGTACCCATACTCTAGTATAAGCATAACATGTACCCATACTCTAGTATAAGCATAACATGTACCCATACTCTAGTAAAAGCATAACATGTACCCATACTCTAGTGTAAGCATAACATGTACCCATACTCTAGTATAAGCATAACATGTACCCATACTCTAGTACCCATACTCTAGTATAAGCATAACATGTACCCATACTCTAGTATAAGCATAACATGTACCCATACTCTAGTATAAGCATAACATGTACCCATACTCTAGTGTAAGCATAACATGTACCCATACTCTAGTGTAAGCATAACATGTACCCATACTCTAGTATAAGCATAACATGTACCAATACTCTAGTGTAAGCATAACATATACCCATACTCTAGTGTAAGCATAACATGTACCCATACTCTAGTGTAAGCATAACATGTACCCATACTCTAGTATAAGCATAACATGTACCCATACTCTAGTATAAGCATACCATGTACCCATACTCTAGTGCAAGCATACCATGTACCCATACTCTAGTGTACCCGTACTCTAGTGTAAGCATAACATGTACCCGTACTCTAGTATAAGCATAACATGTACCCGTACTCTAGTATAAGCATAACATGTACCCGTACTCTAGTATAAGCATAACATGTACCCGTACTCTAGTATAAGCATAACATGTACCCATACTCTAGTGTAAGCATAACATGTACCCATACTCTAGTGTAAGCATAACATGTACCCATACTTTAGTATAAGCATAACATGTACCCATACTCTAGTGTAAGCATAACATGTACCCATACTCTAGTGTAAGCATAACATGTACCCATACTCTAGTGTAAGCATAACATGTACCCATACTCTAGTGTAAGCATAACATGTACCCATACTCTAGTGTAAGCATAACATGTACCCATACTCTAGTATAAGCATAACATGTACCCATACTCTAGTATAAGCATAACATGTACCCATACTCTAGTATAAGCATAACATGTACCCATACTCTAGTAAAAGCATAACATGTACCCATACTCTAGTGTAAGCATAACATGTACCCATACTCTAGTGTAAGCATAACATGTACCCATACTCTAGTGTAAGCATAACATGTACCCATACTCTAGTGTAAGCATAACATGTACCCATACTCTAGTATAAGCATAACATGTACCCATACTCTAGTATAAGCATAACATGTACCCATACTCTAGTGTAAGCATAACATGTACCCATACTCTAGTGTAAGCATAACATGTACCCATACTCTAGTATAAGCATAACATGTACCCATACTCTAGTGTAAGCATAACATGTACCCATACTCTAGTATAAGCATAACATGTACCCATACTCTAGTATAAGCATAACATGTACCCATACTCTAGTATAAGCATAACATGTACCCATACTCTAGTGTAAGCATAACATGTACCCATACTCTAGTGTAAGCATAACATGTACCCATACTCTAGTGTAAGCATAACATGTACCCATACTCTAGTGTAAGCATAACATGTACCCATACTCTAGTGTAAGCATAACATGTACCCATACTCTAGTGTAAGCATAACATGTACCCATACTCTAGTATAAGCATAACATGTACCCATACTCTAGTGTAAGCATAACATGTACCCATACTCTAGTGTAAGCATAACATGTACCCATACTCTAGTATAAGCATAACATGTACCCATACTCTAGTGTAAGCATAACATGTACCCATACTCTAGTATAAGCATAACATGTACCCATACTCTAGTATAAGCATAACATGTACCCATACTCTAGTATAAGCATAACATGTACCCATACTCTAGTGTAAGCATAACATGTACCCGTACTCTAGTGTAAGCATAACATGTACCCATACTCTAGTGTAAGCATAACAAGTACCCGTACTCTAGTATAAGCATAACATGTACCCGTACTCTAGTGTAAGCATAACATGTACCCATACTCTAGTGTAAGCATAACATGTACCCATACTCTAGTGTAAGCATAACATGTACCCATACTCTAGTATAAGCATAACATGTACCCATACTCTAGTATAAGCATAACATGTACCCGTACTTTAGTGTAAGCATAACATGTACCCATACTCTAGTATAAGCATAACATGTACCCGTACTCTAGTATAAGCATAACATGTACCCGTACTCTAGTGTAAGCATAACATGTACCCATACTCTAGTATAAGCATAACATGTACCCATACTCTAGTGTAAGCATAACATGTACCCATACTCTAGTATAAGCATAACATGTACCCATACTCTAGTGTAAGCATAACATGTACCCATACTCTAGTATAAGCATAACATGTACCCATACTCTAGTATAAGCATAACATGTACCCATACTCTAGTGTAAGCATAACATGTACCCATACTCTAGTGTAAGCATAACATGTACCCATACTCTAGTATAAGCATAACATGTACCCATACTCTAGTGTAAGCATAACATGTACCCATACTCTAGTGTAAGCATAACATGTACCCATACTCTAGTATAAGCATATCATGTACCCATACTCTAGTATAAGCATATCATGTACCCATACTCTAGTATAAGCATAACATGTACCCATACTCTAGTGTAAGCATAACATGTACCCATACTCTAGTGTAAGCATAACATGTACCCATACTCTAGTATAAGCATAACATGTACCCATACTCTAGTATAAGCATAGCATGTACCCATACTCTAGTGTAAGCATACCATGTACCCATACTCTAGTGTAAGCATAACATGTACCCATACTCTAGTATAAGCATAACATGTACCCATACTCTAGTATAAGCATAACATGTACCCATACTCTAGTATAAGCATAGCATGTACCCATACTCTAGTGTAAGCATACCATGTACCCATACTCTAGTGTAAGCATAACATGTACCCATACTCTAGTAAAAGCATAACATGTACCCATACTCTAGTGTAAGCATAACATGTACCCATACTCTAGTGTAAGCATAACATATACTAATACTCTAGTATAAGCATAACATGTACCCATACTCTAGTATAAGCATAACATGTACCCATACTCTAGTATAAGCATAACATGTACCCATACTCTAGTGTAAGCATAACATGTACCCATACTCTAGTGTAAGCATAACATGTACCCATACTCTAGTATAAGCATAACAAGTACCCGTACTCTAGTATAAGCATAACATGCACCCGTACTCTAGTATAAGCATAACATGTACCCATACTCTAGTGTAAGCATAACATGTACCCATACTCTAGTGTAAGCATAACATGTACCCATACTCTAGTGTAAGCATAACATGTACCCATACTCTAGTATAAGCATAACATGTACCCATACTCTAGTGTAAGCATAACATGTACCCATACTCTAGTGTAAGCATAACATATACTAATACTCTAGTATAAGCATAACATGTACCCATACTCTAGTATAAGCATAACATGTACCCATACTCTAGTGTAAGCATAACATGTACCCATACTCTAGTGTAAGCATAACATGTACCCATACTCTAGTATAAGCATAACAAGTACCCGTACTCTAGTATAAGCATAACATGTACCCGTACTCTAGTATAAGCATAACATGCACCCGTACTCTAGTATAAGCATAACATGTACCCATACTCTAGTGTAAGCATAACATGTACCCATACTCTAGTGTAAGCATAACATGTACCCATACTCTAGTATAAGCATAACATGTACCCATACTCTAGTGTAAGCATAACATGTACCCATACTCTAGTATAAGCATAACATGTACCCATACTCTAGTGTAAGCATAACATGTACCCATACTCTAGTATAAGCATAACATGTACCCATACTCTAGTATAAGCATAACATGTACCCATACTCTAGTATAAGCATAACATGTACCCATACTCTAGTACCCATACTCTAGTATAAGCATAACATGTACCCATACTCTAGTATAAGCATAACATGTACCCATACTCTAGTATAAGCATAACATGTACCCATACTCTAGTGTAAGCATAACATGTACCCATACTCTAGTGTAAGCATAACATGTACCAATACTCTAGTGTAAGCATAACATATACCCATACTCTAGTGTAAGCATAACATGTACCCATACTCTAGTATAAGCATAACATGTACCCATACTCTAGTGTAAGCATAACATGTACCCATACTCTAGTATAAGCATAACATGTACCCATACTCTAGTATAAGCATAACATGTACCCATTCTCTAGTATAAGCATACCATGTACCCATACTCTAGTGCAAGCATACCATGTACCCATACTCTAGTGTAAGCATAACATGTACCCATACTCTAGTGTAAGCATAACATGTACCCATACTCTAGTATAAGCATAACATGTACCCATACTCTAGTATAAGCATAACATGTACCCATACTCTAGCGTAAGCATAACATGTACCCATACTCTAGCTTAAGCATAACATGTACCCATACTCTAGTGTAAGCATAACATGTACCCATACTCTAGTATAAGCATAACATGTACCCATACTCTAGTGTAAGCAAAACATGTACCCATACTCTAGTGTAAGCATAACATGTACCCATACTCTAGTATAAGCATAACATGTACCCGTACTCTAGTATAAGCATAACATGTACCCGTACTCTAGTATAAGCATAACATGTACCCGTACTCTAGTGTAAGCATAACATGTACCCGTACTCTAGTGTAAGCATAACATGTACCCATACTCTAGTGTAAGCATAACATGTACCCATACTTTAGTATAAGCATAACATGTACCCATACTCTAGTGTAAGCATAACATGTACCCATACTCTAGTGTAAGCATAACATGTACCCATACTCTAGTGTAAGCATAACATGTACCCATACTCTAGTGTAAGCATAACATGTACCCATACTCTAGTATAAGCATAACATGTACCCATACTCTAGTATAAGCATAACATGTACCCATACTCTAGTGTAAGCATAACATGTACCCATACTCTAGTGTAAGCATAACATGTACCCATACTCTAGTAAAAGCATAACATGTACCCATACTCTAGTGTAAGCATAACATGTACCCATACTCTAGTGTAAGCATAACATGTACCCATACTCTAGTGTAAGCATAACATGTACCCATACTCTAGTATAAGCATAACATGTACCCATACTCTAGTATAAGCATAACATGTACCCATACTCTAGTATAAGCATAACATGTACCCATACTCTAGTGTAAGCATAACATGTACCCATACTCTAGTGTAAGCATAACATGTACCCATACTCTAGTAAAAGCATAACATGTACCCATACTCTAGTGTAAGCATAACATGTACCCATACTCTAGTGTAAGCATAACATGTACCCATACTCTAGTATAAGCATAACATGTACCCATACTCTAGTGTAAGCATAACATGTACCCATACTCTAGTGTAAGCATAACATGTACCCATACTCTAGTATAAGCATAACATGTACCCATACTCTAGTATAAGCATAACATGTACCCATACTCTAGTATAAGCATAACATGTACCCATACTCTAGTATAAGCATAACATGTACCCATACTCTAGTATAAGCATAACATGTACCCATACTCTAGTGTAAGCATAACATGTACCCATACTCTAGTATAAGCATAACATGTACCCATACTCTAGTGTAAGCATAACATGTACCCATACTCTAGTGTAAGCATAGCATGTACCCATACTCTAGTGTAAGCATAGCATGTACCCATACTCTAGTGTAAGCATAACATGTACCCATACTCTAGTGTAAGCATAACATGTACCCATACTCTAGTGTAAGCATAACATGTACCCATACTCTAGTATAAGCATAACATGTACCCATACTCTAGTATAAGCATAACATGTACCCATACTCTAGTAAAAGCATAACATGTACCCATACTCTAGTGTAAGCATAACATGTACCCATACTCTAGTATAAGCATAACATGTACCCATACTCTAGTACCCATACTCTAGTATAAGCATAACATGTACCCATACTCTAGTATAAGCATAACATGTACCCATACTCTAGTATAAGCATAACATGTACCCATACTCTAGTGTAAGCATAACATGTACCCATACTCTAGTGTAAGCATAACATGTACCCATACTCTAGTATAAGCATAACATGTACCAATACTCTAGTGTAAGCATAACATATACCCATACTCTAGTGTAAGCATAACATGTACCCATACTCTAGTGTAAGCATAACATGTACCCATACTCTAGTATAAGCATAACATGTACCCATACTCTAGTATAAGCATACCATGTACCCATACTCTAGTGCAAGCATACCATGTACCCATACTCTAGTGTACCCGTACTCTAGTGTAAGCATAACATGTACCCGTACTCTAGTATAAGCATAACATGTACCCGTACTCTAGTATAAGCATAACATGTACCCGTACTCTAGTATAAGCATAACATGTACCCGTACTCTAGTATAAGCATAACATGTACCCATACTCTAGTGTAAGCATAACATGTACCCATACTCTAGTGTAAGCATAACATGTACCCATACTTTAGTATAAGCATAACATGTACCCATACTCTAGTGTAAGCATAACATGTACCCATACTCTAGTGTAAGCATAACATGTACCCATACTCTAGTGTAAGCATAACATGTACCCATACTCTAGTGTAAGCATAACATGTACCCATACTCTAGTATAAGCATAACATGTACCCATACTCTAGTATAAGCATAACATGTACCCATACTCTAGTAAAAGCATAACATGTACCCATACTCTAGTGTAAGCATAACATGTACCCATACTCTAGTGTAAGCATAACATGTACCCATACTCTAGTGTAAGCATAACATGTACCCATACTCTAGTGTAAGCATAACATGTACCCATACTCTAGTGTAAGCATAACATGTACCCATACTCTAGTATAAGCATAACATGTACCCATACTCTAGTATAAGCATAGCATGTACCCATACTCTAGTGTAAGCATAACATGTACCCATACTCTAGTGTAAGCATAACATGTACCCATACTCTAGTATAAGCATAACATGTACCCATACTCTAGTGTAAGCATAACATGTACCCATACTCTAGTATAAGCATAACATGTACCCATACTCTAGTATAAGCATAACATGTACCCATACTCTAGTATAAGCATAACATGTACCCATACTCTAGTGTAAGCATAACATGTACCCATACTCTAGTGTAAGCATAACATGTACCCATACTCTAGTGTAAGCATAACATGTACCCATACTCTAGTGTAAGCATAACATGTACCCATACTCTAGTATAAGCATAACATGTACCCATACTCTAGTATAAGCATAACATGTACCCATACTCTAGTGTAAGCATAACATGTACCCATACTCTAGTGTAAGCATAACATGTACCCATACTCTAGTATAAGCATAACATGTACCCATACTCTAGTGTAAGCATAACATGTACCCATACTCTAGTGTAAGCATAACATGTACCCATACTCTAGTATAAGCATAACATGTACCCATACTCTAGTATAAGCATAACATGTACCCATACTCTAGTGTAAGCATAACATGTACCCGTACTCTAGTGTAAGCATAACATGTACCCATACTCTAGTGTAAGCATAACAAGTACCCGTACTCTAGTATAAGCATAACATGTACCCGTACTCTAGTGTAAGCATAACATGTACCCATACTCTAGTATAAGCATAACATGTACCCATACTATAGTATAAGCATAACATGTACCCGTACTTTAGTGTAAGCATAACATGTACCCATACTCTAGTGTAAGCATAACATGTACCCGTACTCTAGTATAAGCATAACATGTACCCGTACTCTAGTGTAAGCATAACATGTACCCGTACTCTAGTGTAAGCATAACATGTACCCATACTCTAGTGTAAGCATAACATGTACCCATACTCTAGTGTAAGCATAACATGTACCCATACTCTAGTGTAAGCATAACATGTACCCATACTCTAGTATAAGCATAACATGTACCCATACTCTAGTGTAAGCATAACATGTACCCATACTCTAGTATAAGCATAACATGTACCCATACTCTAGTATAAGCATAACATGTACCCATACTCTAGTGTAAGCATAACATGTACCCATACTCTAGTGTAAGCATAACATGTACCCATACTCTAGTGTAAGCATAACATGTACCCATACTCTAGTATAAGCATAACATGTACCCATACTCTAGTGTAAGCATAACATGTACCCATACTCAAGTGTAAGCATATCATGTACCCATACTCTAGTATAAGCATAACATGTACCCATACTCTAGTGTAAGCATAACATGTACCCATACTCTAGTGTAAGCATAACATGTACCCATACTCTAGTATAAGCATAACATGTACCCATACTCTAGTATAAGCATAGCATGTACCCATACTCTAGTGTAAGCATACCATGTACCCATACTCTAGTGTAAGCATAACATGTACCCATACTCTAGTATAAGCATAACATGTACCCATACTCTAGTATAAGCATAACATGTACCCATACTCTAGTATAAGCATAGCATGTACCCATACTCTAGTGTAAGCATACCATGTACCCATACTCTAGTGTAAGCATAACATGTACCCATACTCTAGTAAAAGCATAACATGTACCCATACTCTAGTGTAAGCATAACATGTACCCATACTCTAGTGTAAGCATAACATATACTAATACTCTAGTATAAGCATAACATGTACCCATACTCTAGTATAAGCATAACATGTACCCATACTCTAGTGTAAGCATAACATGTACCCATACTCTAGTGTAAGCATAACATGTACCCATACTCTAGTGTAAGCATAACATGTACCCATACTCTAGTATAAGCATAACAAGCACCCGTACTCTAGTATAAGCATAACATGTACCCGTACTCTAGTGTAAGCATAACATGTACCCATACTCTAGTGTAAGCATAACATGTACCCATACTCTAGTGTAAGCATAACATGTACCCATACTCTAGTATAAGCATAACATGTACCCATACTCTAGTGTAAGCATAACATGTACCCATACTCTAGTGTAAGCATAACATATACTAATACTCTAGTATAAGCATAACATGTACCCATACTCTAGTGTAAGCATAACATGTACCCATACTCTAGTGTAAGCATAACATGTACCCATACTCTAGTATAAGCATAACAAGTACCCGTACTCTAGTATAAGCATAACATGCACCCGTACTCTAGTATAAGCATAACATGCACCCGTACTCTAGTATAAGCATAACATGTACCCATACTCTAGTGTAAGCATAACATGTACCCATACTCTAGTGTAAGCATAACATGTACCCATACTCTAGTATAAGCATAACATGTACCCATACTCTAGTGTAAGCATAACATGTACCCATACTCTAGTATAAGCATAACATGTACCCATACTCTAGTGTAAGCATAACATGTACCCATACTCTAGTATAAGCATAACATGTACCCATACTCTAGTATAAGCATAACATGTACCCATACTCTAGCTTAAGCATAACATGTACCCATACTCTAGTGTAAGCATAACATGTACCCATACTCTAGTATAAGCATAACATGTACCCATACTCTAGTGTAAGCAAAACATGTACCCATACTCTAGTGTAAGCATAACATGTACCCATACTCTAGTATAAGCATAACATGTACCCGTACTCTAGTGTAAGCATAACATGTACCCATACTCTAGTATAAGCATAACAAGCACCCGTACTCTAGTATAAGCATAACATGTACCCGTACTCTAGTGTAAGCATAACATGTACCCATACTCTAGTGTAAGCATAACATGTACCCATACTCTAGTGTAAGCATAACATGTACCCATACTCTAGTATAAGCATAACATGTACCCATACTCTAGTGTAAGCATAACATGTACCCATACTCTAGTGTAAGCATAACATATACTAATACTCTAGTATAAGCATAACATGTACCCATACTCTAGTGTAAGCATAACATGTACCCATACTCTAGTGTAAGCATAACATGTACCCATACTCTAGTATAAGCATAACAAGTACCCGTACTCTAGTATAAGCATAACATGCACCCGTACTCTAGTATAAGCATAACATGCACCCGTACTCTAGTATAAGCATAACATGTACCCATACTCTAGTGTAAGCATAACATGTACCCATACTCTAGTGTAAGCATAACATGTACCCATACTCTAGTATAAGCATAACATGTACCCATACTCTAGTGTAAGCATAACATGTACCCATACTCTAGTATAAGCATAACATGTACCCATACTCTAGTGTAAGCATAACATGTACCCATACTCTAGTATAAGCATAACATGTACCCATACTCTAGTATAAGCATAACATGTACCCATACTCTAGCTTAAGCATAACATGTACCCATACTCTAGTGTAAGCATAACATGTACCCATACTCTAGTATAAGCATAACATGTACCCATACTCTAGTGTAAGCAAAACATGTACCCATACTCTAGTGTAAGCATAACATGTACCCATACTCTAGTATAAGCATAACATGTACCCGTACTCTAGTATAAGCATAACATGTACCCGTACTCTAGTATAAGCATAACATGTACCCGTACTCTAGTATAAGCATAACATGTACCCGTACTCTAGTGTAAGCATAACATGTACCCATACTCTAGTGTAAGCATAACATGTACCCATACTCTAGTGTAAGCATAACATGTACCCATACTTTAGTATAAGCATAACATGTACCCATACTCTAGTGTAAGCATAACATGTACCCATACTCTAGTGTAAGCATAGCATGTACCCATACTCTAGTGTAAGCATAACATGTACCCATACTCTAGTGTAAGCATAACATGTACCCATACTCTAGTATAAGCATAACATGTACCCATACTCTAGTATAAGCATAACATGTACCCATACTCTAGTATAAGCATAACATGTACCCATACTCTAGTATAAGCATAACATGTACCCATACTCTAGTAAAAGCATAACATGTACCCATACTCTAGTGTAAGCATAACATGTACCCATACTCTAGTATAAGCATAACATGTACCCATACTCTAGTACCCATACTCTAGTATAAGCATAACATGTACCCATACTCTAGTATAAGCATAACATGTACCCATACTCTAGTATAAGCATAACATGTACCCATACTCTAGTGTAAGCATAACATGTACCCATACTCTAGTGTAAGCATAACATGTACCCATACTCTAGTATAAGCATAACATGTACCAATACTCTAGTGTAAGCATAACATATACCCATACTCTAGTGTAAGCATAACATGTACCCATACTCTAGTGTAAGCATAACATGTACCCATACTCTAGTATAAGCATAACATGTACCCATACTCTAGTATAAGCATACCATGTACCCATACTCTAGTGCAAGCATACCATGTACCCATACTCTAGTGTACCCGTACTCTAGTGTAAGCATAACATGTACCCGTACTCTAGTATAAGCATAACATGTACCCGTACTCTAGTATAAGCATAACATGTACCCGTACTCTAGTATAAGCATAACATGTACCCGTACTCTAGTATAAGCATAACATGTACCCATACTCTAGTGTAAGCATAACATGTACCATACTCTAGTGTAAGCATAACATGTACCCATACTCTAGTGTAAGCATAACATGTACCCATACTCTAGTGTAAGCATAGCATGTACCCATACTCTAGTGTAAGCATAGCATGTACCCATACTCTAGTGTAAGCATAAGCATAACATGTACCCATACTCTAGTAAAAGCATAACATGTACCCATACTCTAGTGTAAGCATAACATGTACCCATACTCTAGTATAAGCATAACATGTACCCATACTCTAGTACCCATACTCTAGTATAAGCATAACATGTACCCATACTCTAGTATAAGCATAACATGTACCCATACTCTAGTATAAGCATAACATGTACCCATACTCTAGTGTAAGCATAACATGTACCCATACTCTAGTGTAAGCATAACATGTACCCATACTCTAGTATAAGCATAACATGTACCAATACTCTAGTGTAAGCATAACATATACCCATACTCTAGTGTAAGCATAACATGTACCCATACTCTAGTGTAAGCATAACATGTACCCATACTCTAGTATAAGCATAACATGTACCCATACTCTAGTATAAGCATACCATGTACCCATACTCTAGTGCAAGCATACCATGTACCCATACTCTAGTGTACCCGTACTCTAGTGTAAGCATAACATGTACCCGTACTCTAGTATAAGCATAACATGTACCCGTACTCTAGTATAAGCATAACATGTACCCGTACTCTAGTATAAGCATAACATGTACCCGTACTCTAGTATAAGCATAACATGTACCCATACTCTAGTGTAAGCATAACATGTACCCATACTCTAGTGTAAGCATAACATGTACCCATACTCTAGTATAAGCATAACATGTACCCATACTCTAGTGTAAGCATAACATGTACCCATACTCTAGTGTAAGCATAACATGTACCCATACTCTAGTGTAAGCATAACATGTACCCATACTCTAGTGTAAGCATAACATGTACCCATACTCTAGTGTAAGCATAACATGTACCCATACTCTAGTATAAGCATAACATGTACCCATACTCTAGTATAAGCATAACATGTACCCATACTCTAGTATAAGCATAACATGTACCCATACTCTAGTGTAAGCATAACATGTACCCATACTCTAGTGTAAGCATAACATGTACCCATACTCTAGTGTAAGCATAACATGTACCCATACTCTAGTGTAAGCATAACATGTACCCATACTCTAGTGTAAGCATAACATGTACCCATACTCTAGTATAAGCATAACATGTACACCCATACTCTAGTAGTAAGCATAACATGTACCCATACTCTAGTGTAAGCATAACATGTACCCATACTCTAGTGTAAGCATAACATGTACCCATACTCTAGTGTAAGCATAACATGTACCCATACTCTAGTGTAAGCATAACATGTACCCATACTCTAGTATAAGCATAACATGTACCCATACTCTAGTATAAGCATAACATGTACCCATACTCTAGTATAAGCATAACATGTACCCATACTCTAGTGTAAGCATAACATGTACCCATACTCTAGTGTAAGCATAACATGTACCCATACTCTAGTGTAAGCATAACATGTACCCATACTCTAGTGTAAGCATAACATGTACCCATACTCTAGTGTAAGCATAACATGTACCCATACTCTAGTGTAAGCATAACATGTACCCATACTCTAGTATAAGCATAACATGTACCCATACTCTAGTGTAAGCATAACATGTACCCATACTCTAGTGTAAGCATAACATGTACCCATACTCTAGTGTAAGCATAACATGTACCCATACTCTAGTGTAAGCATAACATGTACCCATACTCTAGTATAAGCATAACATGTACCCATACTCTAGTATAAGCATAACATGTACCCATACTCTAGTATAAGCATAACATGTACCCATACTCTAGTGTAAGCATAACATGTACCCATACTCTAGTGTAAGCATAACATGTACCCATACTCTAGTGTAAGCATAACATGTACCCGTACTCTAGTATAAGCATAACATGTACCCGTACTCTAGTGTAAGCATAACATGTACCCATACTCTAGTGTAAGCATAACATGTACCCATACTCTAGTGTAAGCATAACATGTACCCATACTCTAGTATAAGCATAACATGTACCCATACTCTAGTATAAGCATAACATGTACCCGTACTCTAGTGTAAGCATAACATGTACCCATACTCTAGTATAAGCATAACATGTACCCGATACTCTAGTATAAGCATAACATGTACCCGTACTCTAGTGTAAGCATAACATGTACCCATACTCTAGTATAAGCATAACATGTACCCATACTCTAGTGTAAGCATAACATGTACCCATACTCTAGTATAAGCATAACATGTACCCATACTCTAGTGTAAGCATAACATGTACCCATACTCTAGTATAAGCATAACATGTACCCATACTCTAGTATAAGCATAACATGTACCCATACTCTAGTGTAAGCATAACATGTACCCATACTCTAGTGTAAGCATAACATGTACCCATACTCTAGTGTAAGCATAACATGTACCCATACTCTAGTATAAGCATAACATGTACCCATACTCTAGTGTAAGCATAACATGTACCCATACTCTAGTGTAAGCATAACATGTACCCATACTCTAGTATAAGCATATCATGTACCCATACTCTAGTATAAGCATATCATGTACCCATACTCTAGTATAAGCATAACATGTACCCATACTCTAGTGTAAGCATAACATGTACCCATACTCTAGTGTAAGCATAACATGTACCCATACTCTAGTGTAAGCATAACATGTACCCATACTCTAGTATAAGCATAGCATGTACCCATACTCTAGTGTAAGCATACCATGTACCCATACTCTAGTGTAAGCATAACATGTACCCATACTCTAGTATAAGCATAACATGTACCCATACTCTAGTATAAGCATAACATGTACCCATACTCTAGTATAAGCATAGCATGTACCCATACTCTAGTGTAAGCATACCATGTACCCATACTCTAGTGTAAGCATAACATGTACCCATACTCTAGTAAAAGCATAACATGTACCCATACTCTAGTGTAAGCATAACATGTACCCATACTCTAGTGTAAGCATAACATATACTAATACTCTAGTATAAGCATAACATGTACCCATACTCTAGTATAAGCATAACATGTACCCATACTCTAGTATAAGCATAACATGTACCCATACTCTAGTGTAAGCATAACATGTACCCATACTCTAGTGTAAGCATAACATGTACCCATACTCTAGTATAAGCATAACAAGTACCCGTACTCTAGTATAAGCATAACATGCACCCGTACTCTAGTATAAGCATAACATGTACCCATACTCTAGTGTAAGCATAACATGTACCCATACTCTAGTGTAAGCATAACATGTACCCATACTCTAGTGTAAGCATAACATGTACCCATACTCTAGTATAAGCATAACATGTACCCATACTCTAGTGTAAGCATAACATGTACCCATACTCTAGTGTAAGCATAACATATACTAATACTCTAGTATAAGCATAACATGTACCCATACTCTAGTATAAGCATAACATGTACCCATACTCTAGTGTAAGCATAACATGTACCCATACTCTAGTGTAAGCATAACATGTACCCATACTCTAGTATAAGCATAACAAGTACCCGTACTCTAGTATAAGCATAACATGTACCCGTACTCTAGTATAAGCATAACATGCACCCGTACTCTAGTATAAGCATAACATGTACCCATACTCTAGTGTAAGCATAACATGTACCCATACTCTAGTGTAAGCATAACATGTACCCATACTCTAGTATAAGCATAACATGTACCCATACTCTAGTGTAAGCATAACATGTACCCATACTCTAGTATAAGCATAACATGTACCCATACTCTAGTGTAAGCATAACATGTACCCATACTCTAGTATAAGCATAACATGTACCCATACTCTAGTATAAGCATAACATGTACCCATACTCTAGTGTAAGCATAACATGTACCCATACTCTAGTGTAAGCATAACATGTACCCATACTCTAGTATAAGCATAACATGTACCCATACTCTAGTATAAGCATAACATGTACCCATACTCTAGTGTAAGCATAACATGTACCCATACTCTAGTGTAAGCATAACATGTACCCATACTCTAGTATAAGCATATCATGTACCCATACTCTAGTATAAGCATAACATGTACCCATACTCTAGTATAAGCATAACATGTACCCATACTCTAGTATAAGCATAACATGTACCCATACTCTAGTATAAGCATAGCATGTACCCATACTCTAGTGTAAGCATACCATGTACCCATACTCTAGTGTAAGCATAACATGTACCCATACTCTAGTATAAGCATAACATGTACCCATACTCTAGTATAAGCATAACATGTACCCATACTCTAGTATAAGCATAGCATGTACCCATACTCTAGTGTAAGCATACCATGTACCCATACTCTAGTGTAAGCATAACATGTACCCATACTCTAGTATAAGCATAACATGTACCCATACTCTAGTATAAGCATAACATGAACCCATACTCTAGTATAAGCATAACATGTACCCATACTCTAGTATAAGCATAACATGTACCCATACTCTAGTATAAGCATAACATGAACCCATACTCTAGTATAAGCATAACATGTACCCATACTCTAGTATAAGCTTAACATGAACCCATACTCTAGTATAAGCATAACATGTACCCATACTCTAGTATAAGCATAACATGTACCCATACTCTAGTATAAGCATAACATGTACCCATACTCTAGTGTAAGCATAACATGTACCCATACTCTAGTGTAAGCATAACATGTACCCATACTCTAGTGTAAGCATAACATGTACCCATACTCTAGTATAAGCATAACATGTACCCATACTCTAGTGTAAGCATAACATGTACCCATACTCTAGTGTAAGCATAACATGTACCCATACTCTAGTGTAAGCATAACATGTACCCATACTCTAGTGTAAGCATAACATGTACCCATACTCTAGTGTAAGCATAACATGTACCCATACTCTAGTGTAAGCATAACATGTACCCATACTCTAGTATAAGCATAACATGCACCCGTACTCTAGTATAAGCATAACATGTACCCATACTCTAGTGTAAGCATAACATGTACCCATACTCTAGTGTAAGCATAACATGTACCCATACTCTAGTGTAAGCATAACATGTACCCATACTCTAGTGTAAGCATAACATGTACCCATACTCTAGTGTAAGCATAACATGTACCCATACTCTAGTATAAGCATAACATGTACCCATACTCTAGTATAAGCATAACATGTACCCATACTCTAGTATAAGCATAGCATGTACCCATACTCTAGTGTAAGCATACCATGTACCCATACTCTAGTGTAAGCATAACATGTACCCATACTCTAGTATAAGCATAACATGTACCCATACTCTAGTGTAAGCATACCATGTACCCATACTCTAGTGTAAGCATAACATGTACCCATACTCTAGTATAAGCATAACATGTACCCATACTCTAGTATAAGCATAACATGTACCCATACTCTAGTGTAAGCATAACATGTACCCATACTCTAGTATAAGCATAACATGTACCCATACTCTAGTATAAGCATAACATGTACCCATACTCTAGTGTAAGCATAACATGTACCCATACTCTAGTGTAAGCATAACATGTACCCATACTCTAGTATAAGCATAACATGTACCCATACTCTAGTGTAAGCATAACATGTACCCATACTCTAGTATAAGCATAACATGTACCCATACTCTAGTGTAAGCATACCATGTACCCATACTCTAGTGTAAGCATAACATGTACCCATACTCTAGTGTAAGCATAACATGTACCCATACTCTAGTGTAAGCATAACATGCACCCGTACTCTAGTGTAAGCATAACATGTACCCATACTCTAGTGTAAGCATAACATGTACCCATACTCTAGTGTAAGCATACTAGTATAAGCATAACATGTACCCATACTCTAGTAGTTATTTTAGTCGAACAGGAAAGGCAGCATTCAAGGACCACAGTCAACCACAAACACGCACAGAAACAAACAACAATCACAAAGATGAATAAAGGGCAAGATAATGACATCACAAACATAAAAGGGTTAATAATAGGGCTATCGCCTTGGAACGGTCCGTGGCAAAAAGGCTGCTGGGGTTAAACCAGGTTATAGGGTGCATCATACCTCACTCATATCCAATTGTCATCCCAGTAAAACGGGACTGTGTAAATGAAGATCGCCAGGTTATATTCTCAAGGTAGCATTTATAGGCAATATAAGTAAAACACATAAATCATCATGTATATATACGTTTAGTGGTTGACACATTTACAGTTCGCCGCTATGCTTTCCTCTTTGCTTGTGTGCTGACAAGACAGATTGAGGACCCTATGATGACGTCTACCTAAATCCTCATAAAACAGTAGCATTTGATGTTTGTATTAACTCTAGTCTTGTCATAACCTTAACGGTTTGGTTTCTTGCTGCTCTGTGTTCCGCCAAGTCATCGAGTTCGTGCTTTGTGGCTTTCTGTGTTGTTTTTATATTATATATACATGCTCATTGATGTGTTTTAATTGTATTGCATATTAACGCTGTCTTGTTTCTTAGAGAATATGACCTGGCGGGGATATCTGTATTTACACTGTTCCGTTTATTGGGATGACAATTTTGTAAGAGTGAGGTTTGGTGCACCCTAGAACCTGTTTTAATCCCCAAGCTGCCTTTTTTGCCAGTGACCGTTGCAAGTCGGTAGCCATATTGTCAATCCGTTTATGTTCGTCATATCTTGCCTTTTATTCATCTTTGTAGTTGTTGTCTGTTTCTGTGTGTGTTTGTGGTCGACTGTGGTCCTTGAATGCTACCTGTCCTGTTCGATTTTGATATCTACTTTTGATGTACATGTTTGAAGATAACAGTAATAAAAACGATACTAATTCTATGTTAAAAGGTCTGACCCTCCTCCTCCTCCTCCTCCTCCTCCTCCTCCTCACTAGAATCGTCATCATCATCTCCATCCTCCTCACTGTCATCATCCTCTTCATCACTCTCATCAGTCTCATCATTATCGTCTTCTTCGTCATCATCAGTATCAGTCTTTATATCTTTCTCACATGTCACCCCTGCATCCTCTGAATGGTAGCAGTCATGTTCTCCCCAGCCCTTCAACCGACAATCTTCTATAGTTGTCTCATTACCATCGCAGTCAACGTTATCAAGAAGTATTTGTCCCGAGCCTGGACCAAACGCCTTCGTTATACCTCCACTGTTGAAAATATTTTTTAAAAGTATATTTTATCTGTTATATTTCGTTTGTACTCAGAAATTTGACCCTACGTTTGTTGGATAGCAAATGAATATTATAAGTATACTGTGTGAACTTTTTGTTAATATTGTTTCTTTTAGGCACATCTTGTGTGCCAACTGAGAATTCTATTAATTCAAATATTATTTAATTATTACAATCAATGCATTCTTTAAATTTAAGTTCTGTGTACTATTGCCGTAAAACTTGAATTTGCATACTGCATGAAACGAAAACTTCATTTAAATAGTGTATATTGGTTGTCATGGTATTGTATGCTGTTATATGTATTGTTATATGTATTACATGCATTACTTTATGACAGTGTCACGTCATTTATCTATGTTGAGTATTTGTTGAAGTATTAATCATGTGTTCATGAGTGTTATCAGACTTAATGAATGACATATTATGAAAATTGTAAGATCTACGGCGTGATGCCCTCGACCCGTCCTAGACCTAATGACGAGGATAATAAAACAAATTCTTCTTATACTGCGCACAATAAATTTAGCACATACAATGCATGTTATTTCATAGACGAGATACAGAGCCGTGTATTTTCGGGGTTGATGATAAAGTGACATAGATATGACGAATACTAATGCTAGAAAGTCATTTATAAACAAAGTTGGTGATAAAAATAAAGCAATTATGATGGGAACATACTTTTATAGGTTATCGAAAATCGTTCTCAGTTCAATGAAAAGGGAGATAATTTTAACAAAATTTGGAATGTATTTGTTTAAAAATAATAATCGTTTGTAAACACATTTAGGAGGTTTCTAAACAATAATATAATGGGCAATTATTGTCCATGAAAAACATTAAATTTGTTCAAAGAAATACGTTTGTATAATGAAATAAGTTGTTTTTAATATATGGGTAATTCTGATACTTCGGTTAGAAAATTAGAAAATAATTATTTTTTTAAATCACATCCTTACCTAGCATTTCTAACGTATTCAAACAATTATATCATGTTCATATGTTTAATCTCTGTCCCTAAAAAGTCGTGCTAAACTTTTTTGTTCAATATATAATAACATGTGACTGCACCGCGAGAATGAACAATTTTGTGGTTGAGCATTCATAACTCACGACTTGTGAAACGTACAATGCACTGCAACTGTTGGCAAACCATTGTTGCAATGAGCGAATATAATTTAATATTGGAATAACAATTTACATTAATTTGCACAAGACAACACATTCAAATCTTGTCAAGCAAGAGCATCAAGAATTGCAGGACAATCTATAGTCCCCCACCGGTCAATACATACATTTTCCAGACATTTTCTCTGATGGAGGTCAAAGATCAAGGTCAAGGTCACAATGACCTTATTTTGATACGCGACACGCCGCTATCCCAAGATGTATTCACGTATCAAGTTGTGTGTCTCTAAGTGTTATAGTATTGAAAATACGGCCCGAACAAGCATTTTCTATGACAGAGGTCACAGGTCAAGGTCATAATGACCTTATTTTGGAACGCGACACATCGCTATACTAGAATGTATTCACATACCAAGTTTGGTATCTCTAAGTGTTATAGTATTGAAAATACGGTCCGGACAAGCATTTTCTATGACAGAGGTCACAGGTCAAGGTCACATTGACCTTATTTTGATACGCGACACATCGCTATCCCAAAATGTATTCACATACCAAGTTTGGTATCTCTAAGTGTTATAGTATTGAAAATACGGTCAAGACAAACTTTTCTATGACAGAGGTCACAGGTCAAGGTCACAATGAAATTATTTTGGTACGCGACACACCGCTTTCCCAAGATGTATTCACATACCAAGTTTGGTATTTTCTATGACAGAGGTCACAGGTCAAGGTCGATGTCATCCACAGGTCAAGGTCAAGGTCACAATGACCTTATTTTAATATGCGACACACCGCTATCCCAAGATGTATCCACATACCAAGTTTGGTACCTCTAAGTGTCATAGTATTGAAAATACGGTCCGGACAAGCATTTTCTATGACAGAGGTCACAGGTCAAGGTCAAGGTCACAATTACCTTATTTTGGAACGCGATACACCGCTATCACAAGATGTATTCAAATACCCAGTTTGGTATCTCTAAGTGTTGTAGTATTGAAAATACGGTCCAGACAAGCATTTTCTATAACAGAGGTCACAGGTCAAGATCAAGGTCACAGTGACCTTATTTTGGTACGCGACATACCATTATCCCAAGATGTATCCACATACCAAGTTTGATATCTCAAAGTCTTATAGTATTGAAAATATGGCCCGGACAAGCATTTTCGGAATATTTTCTATGACAGAGGTCACTGGTCAAGGTCACTGTGACCTTATGTTGGTATGCGACACACCGCTAAATACAAACCAGAAAACTTTGATAAGTTAAAGAATGTTTTAAAAGAAAAGTTAAAGGGTTCCGTATTTAATACAGAGCTTATCACACCATTCGAGGTAAAAAAAAAAAATTGATAAGTTAGACGTGAATATATCTACAGGATTAGATGGAATAGGACAAAGAACTATAAAACTATGTAGAGACATGTTAACTGTACCAATAGCTTCTTTGATAAATAAATGTTTGATTCTTGGAGTTTTTTCAGATAAACTTAAGGAAGCATGTGTTCTTCCTATACCCAAGACAGGTAACAGAGATGATGTAAATAATTACAGACCTATTTCAATACTTCCAACAATATCAAAACTATTTGAGAGAATCATTGCTAATCAAATTCATATCTACTTCAAGAAGACAAAACTAATATATGAACACCAGTCAGGTTTTCGAAAAAATCATTCGTGCCAAACGGCACTTATATACATTGTTGATAAATGGCTAATAGAAATAGATTCAGGAAATCTTGTAGGCACACTTTTCTTACATCTTTGTAAAGCCTTTGATGTGCTTGATCATGAAATCATTTTGTTAAAATTAAAACTGTATCATTTTTCAGAAACATCAAGTAAATTATTTGAGTCTTATCTTTCAAACAGAAGCCAAGTAGTTAAATCGGCGATTCAATTTCAAATGCTCTTCCTGTTATTTCTGGAGTACCTCAAGGTTCGATATTAGGTCCTCTACTCTTCTTGTTATATATTAATGACATTCTCTTGTATACTGAACAAACCAATGTAGATATGTATGCAGACGACACAACACTGTATGCATTTGGGAAATCAGTATCGTGTATTCAAACCAAATTGCAAGCAGATTTAAAAAATGTTAATAAGTGGTGTACGATAAATAATATGGTTATTAATCCCATAAATTCAACGTGTATGATACTTGGTTCAAACAAACATTTAGCAAACTGCACAGAATTGTTGCTTAAAATAAATAACACATCTATTCAAAATTTAAAAGTACAAAAGTTCAAAATTCATATATCTAAAACATGCAATAAACTTGTGTCAAAAATTAATCTATTGAAAAGGATTTCTTATTACCTAACCTATGAAATGAAGAAACTTTTCTATAACTCTTATATTATGTCTACTTTTGATTATGGTTGTATAACATGGGGCAAAATAAATAAATTCTCTATTAATAGAATACTTAAAATCCAGAAGAGGGCCGCACGAATCATTCTCGCGAAACCTATAAAAACACCGTCTAAACAAATGTTTAAGAAACTCCAGTGGCTTACTTTTCAAGCAGAAGCCAAGTATCACACAGGAGGTATGATTTATAAATCACTTAACAATTTAACTCCGGATTACATAACCAATTTAATAACCTTCTCTTCAAATTCAAATTATAAGATCTGTTGCTAGGCAGGATATAGCTCATTTAAAACCTATTACCTAGAATAAATAATCTTAAACGTACCGGCTTTGAATGGTAGTTTGGAACATGATTCCCGTTGACATAAGAGCTTCACATTCTTTAAGTACATTTAAGTTTAAATACAAATCCTGTCTTTTAATGAAAAAATTAAACTCTGTTGTATTTTGTAACATTACATTACAAGTATAATAAATGTGTCTGTCTGGTTGAAGTTATATAATGATGCATGTACTGTTTTATCTTTCACTATATGCATTCATTGTAACATTGTGTAGTTTTATAGATGGCCATATTGTAAACAAGACTTGTATTTTTTTGTAAATACTATGTCTTAATATGTTACCTTCTTGAAATAAAGTTATTATTATTATTATTATTATTATTATTATCCCAAGATGTATTCAAATATCAATTTTGATATCTCTAAGTGTTATAGTATTGAAAATAGAGTCCGGACTAGCATTTTCTACTACAGAGGTCACAGGTCAAGGTCAAGGTCAAGGTCATAGTGACCTTTTTTGGTCGGCGACACACCGCTATCCCAAGATGTATCCACATACCAAGTTTGGTATCTCAAAGTGTTATAGTATTGAACATATGGCCCGGACAAGCATTTCGGACGGACGGACGGACAGGGTACAAACCTATAGTCCCCCCGGGACCGGTGGGGGACTAATAAAGGCAACACTACTAAACATATTATCTCAGTATGCACCCGTAAGCAATCTCATTAAAATCATATTATTTACCAAGCAACAATACCCTACGCTAACTAAAAGCGCAGAGTATCGCTAACTAAAAGCGCAAAGCGCTAACTAAAAGCGCAGAGTATCGCTAACTAAAAGCGCAGAGTATCAAAACGTAATTAGGATTTGATTTTAATGAAATTGCACACATGAGAAAACCGGGACAATATCATATTGTATTGCAGCAATTGCACAAACATGATATTCTGGGATATAATGATTTTGTTTAAACAAATATAAAAGTGTGGCCAACAATGGATTTTGAGAAGATGGTGGTTATGTCGCTCTTTATACTCGTAGATATATATAAATCATATGGTCCTGGGATGGGGAGTAATACTTGTTTACCACATTTGACCCATATACAGTCATTTGACTCTTAAGGCGTAGCCATGTTTGATTCAAGGGGTTAAGCGTGTAAACACTTGGTTGTCCTTGCAATTCTGCATTGGGATGCTTAATTCAGCTATAATGCAACATGTATTTTTGGACACCACAAATGCTTAGAGCCTATTAAATTATACTTATGTCTCTCCTATATAACTCTAATAATTATGTTTCTCCTATATAACTCTAATAATTATGTTTCTCCTATATAACTCTAATATTTATGTTTCTCCTATATAACTCTAATAATTATGTTTCTCCTATATACTCAGGGGCCTATGAATCTTTTTGTGAGGAAGCTATCCAGCTGATTTGCGGAACGTCAGTGGTTCTACCCAGGTGCCCGCACGTGCATGAAAATTGTCCGGAGATGCAGCCCAGTCTTCCTCCACCAATGAAAGCTCGGATGTCGCCATATGACCTTGGTTGTTCGTGCGACTATAAAATTCAATTAAATTAGATTCTCCTATATAACTCCTACAAACTTGATAGTCACAAACACTGATAATTTCTGAAAAATACTCTAAAATTAGATCCAACGGTTCTTAAGAATACTATATATGACACCGTGGCTCCCTCTCTGTAACTCGGTAACTTTGTTTAAATAAATTTGGCAGCTAATTTTATTCATGAAAAACAATTGTTTCTAGTCTTCAGACCTAGATGTGCTATTGTTACGGCTATGTAAACTCACAACGGCCATTTTGGATAGAATAAACACGAGGGGAATTGATCAAATAATCGTTGCTGTTAATTGATGAAATTGGCTAAGAGGTTAAGTTGTACATTGATACCTGAGGTAATGATGGACAACAGACGACACGCCATCGCATTAGCCCTTAAGCCCTTTGGCCAGTAGAGTTTCCAATTTAAAAAAAAGATGTCAAATCCGTTTTAATGATCAATCTGACACATTGTTACCTGAATCCCAGCATCCTACAAATAACCTTGGCATCGTTGTCGTCCCAGTCGTCGTCACATATAGTCCCGCTCTGGTTATTCCGAGTTATTATTTCAACACGTCCTTCGTTAAGGGTTTGTCCATCCCTTAGTTTGACGATAAGTGCTCCTTCCTGAAAGTTGAACATTGATTTACGAGTAGTATAATCGTACACTCAGCACATTTGAAAACGCAACACTTGGTATTTTTTTATTCTAGAGATGTTAAAGATTCTCGTGCAAAATGTGTTTTTACTGAAAAAAGTAGAGCAAATCTTATGTAACTATTTATTGCCAGATGTTAACCTTCGGGACAAAACGACTTGTGTACCAACATAAAATACAATCTTGATTAGAAAAAAACAACCTGCGGACTAAAAATAATCGAAAATCAAAAATGTTGCGTTTTTGAATACTGAGTATATAAGGAAATGTGAATTATGTATCTATTTTGATCAGCTCTCGAATGTAAGCTATAGGCCTACTGCTTGATATTCCTTGGAGGTATCTTCAGATATAATATGAATATTGAAAAAGAACATTTAGGTAAAATAAAGAAGTCCAATCAGTCAGGTAATGCAGTTTATACTTTACAGTGAAATAGTGGATTTTATGATTAAAATATATCCTTTCATTACATACTTCCCTATACATACGTTGTTTTTGAATATACGATACGACATATACCTAGCTAGTCATATCAATCGAGATTTAGTTGTCGGGCAATAAAGCTTTATCACACGCGTGAAATAAAGGGTAAAAATTACGGAAATAGCCGAATGTTCTTTATGACGCTTTCAGCGGAGTTATACGAAAATTATCGATTAGTTACGATTGTATACGATTTGTCATGCCTATGGTTTGTCGTCTGCATTCCGTCCAGTTTTCGCGCCAGATTATTGGCTATACATCTACATCTACATGTTGAACTGTCATCTTTGACCATAAGTCAACGGAAAGGACTTCACTACTAATGCCAAGAAAAGGAAATAAAAGAGATGATAGATAGAAGTGGGAAAAAAAAGGCATAATACACGGACCATAAAGAGAGTTTAACACATTTATAAGGAATGCAATGACATAAAACTATCCGTGGACGAAATAACCACTTTCAAATTCAATGAATTCATTTTAAAGCAAATTTCGGGAAAAAAAAATGTCGTGTACACTTACGCGGCAGACGTGAACACATCAGAATGGGATTATACTAGTATCTATTAATAACATTATTGTTTTCAGCGTAGTAAGTAAGCTGAAGTTGACAGTTCAACAAAGTCATTGCTGAAGTATATGATAAAGCTCTCGGGCTGATATGGCGTCTCTGGCCAGATATATGGTGTGATATGAAAATACCCATTTATTATTCTGTATATATTTTCATTGTTTATATTTCATATGTGAAATACCGAAAATGACGTAATGCCGCTGTTGACGTTGTTGACGTTAACTTTTGACGTCATTGTTTTGGCGTATTAATTTTTTTCTGCATAAGTTTCAAGGTTGTGAGTACATAATAAATAGAATATTTGTTGGTTTGTCGTGAATATAGGATTTATTTTCATCTCAAAGTGAAAAACTCAAATATTTACTCACTTCTCGATGAAAATAAATCCTGAATTCACTCCAAACCACAAATATCCTCTATTTAATATTATTAGTATAGCTGATGTATGTGAAATAACGTTGACAAATTTATCAAGGAATGGTTAAGCTTACTTGACGACCAGAACATGCATATAATATACGTTTATGATATTTCCAAGTAAAACCTATTACTTGAAACAAACCATGAACGTATTTATAGAAACAAAAATAGAATGAAAAAAATAAGATATACGTCATTTCAAAATAGAACAATTCATATAGAGTAAATACTATACTGTTTTCTAAATAGTGTCGCCGAAAGCAATATCACATCCACACCCACACCCACACCCGCACCACACCCACACATAATGCTACCCCATATTGCGCCTTTCGTGCACGCGCCCCAATATGTCACATTTGACTGCAATACAAATTAACAAATTACTACATACATGTACGTATATTAACCCTCGACCAAGCTGAAGGTTTCCTGTTATTCAGGTCTCGGATTGGTGTAGGGTTTTATATGGCCAAGCTGAAAGTTTCCTGTTATTCAGGTCTCGGATTGGTATAGGGTTTTAGATGGCCATCACGTTTTAGCCTCGACCAATCTGAAGGTTTCCTGTTATTCAGGTCTTGGATTGGTGTAGGGTTTTATATGGCCAAGCTGAAAGTTTCCTGTTATTCAGGTCTCGGATTGGTATAGGGTTTTATATGACCAAGCTGAAGGTTTCCTGTTATTCAGGTCTCGGATTGGTATAGGGTTTTATATGGCCATCACGTTTTACCCTCGACCAATCTGAAGGTTTCCTGTTATTCAGGTCTCGGATTGGTGTAGGGTTTTATATGGCCAAGCTGAAGGTTTCCTGTTTTTCAGGTCTCGGATTGGTGTAGGGTTTTATATGGCCATCATGTTTTACCGTTAATAAAGATGTGCTGTCGCTCGATGTTGTTGATGATGATGGTGATGATGTTGGTTTTGGTGTGGGGTCGTTTTCAGATCTGGTGGAGGTATTGTATTGTGGTGCCTCTGTTATACCTACAAGTATATACAACCGTTTCAATAATATTTAAAACTAGTAAGACCAATATTTAATACATATACAATGTAGTCTATCTATCTATATATAGAGGATCTTACATGAGTAACTGTTTATTATTGATTTTAACAAACGAGTTTGATAAAATGATAGGATACAAGGCTCTTGCCGAGTATCCTATCTTTTTATCCAACGAGTTTATTAAAGTCAATAATACACAGTCACGAATGTAAGATTCTGTTTATCACATAACACACATACGACGTGATAATTTCGCTTTAATGTTGTCAATTTTCCTTATATACGGCGGCAATTTGTAAGACAATTCATGACGTCGTGTTGTTGTTTACATGACGTCGTACGTTACGCGGTTGTAAATGCGTTCGCGCTACAAATAATGCGACACCTTAAACCAAATTTAACGTTACTAACATTATTTTCTGAAGTAAGATTTCAAATAATGATAAATAATTAAGGCGTCTGAACGTACCGTATGATATACCATGCAAACAAATGGGATTAAATGTTTTACTGTATACAAACACAGTGATTCGGTCCTCATTTGTATCTGTAATACACTAGTGTATTACGAGAAATAAGTCATGGCTTTATTGCACTCCCAGAAGCCATGTTATGTGATAAAATATTTACTATCATTATTATTAGTTTACTATACATGTTATGCGTCAGTCTTATTAAAGACTTGTCTTGGATAGTACAACTAAAGTAAACTGTAATATGCATGATGTGTCTTACATTTGTCGCAAAAGATCAACGTCCAATTCGTCTATTAGAAAGGTTTGACCGTTAGCGGTGCAAAACATGCCATACATTATGTCAGTTTCTTTACTATGCATGAGTACAACGCATATGACATGCATCGCGCTAAATAATATATCCTTGGTAAATGGCTTTCGTACTATGGCTATTTTTACAACTTAAAGTTATATTTCAGTTCGGGTTAGGGTTCACAGACAAATCCGAGGAGGCTTGCGTTTGCCATGTGTTAAGACTTAAATTTGTTTATTTATGTCACAATTAAATCTAATTATCTTAGCATAAGGTTACTTACGGATGACGGGAGGTGTACAGTACTGGTTCTACCCAGGAAAAGTGGGTGGTCTGCCTCCACCACAAAATAATCGTCCGTCATATATAACCTTACATGTGTTGAAAATGACGTAAAACACCATACAAACAAACAAACAAGACCTTAGCAGCATCGCATCCGTGGCCAGGATAGTAAAGACGCTGCGTTTGAAACCTTCTCGACTCTCACCGCCGGGGGTTCCAATCCGACTGGGAGTTCGACTTGTAAGTGATAAAGTGTCTATCTTTACGGTGTACAATACTGGAAATACCCAGGAGAAAGAAGGTGGTCTGCTTGCACCACAAACAAAAATCGACCGTCATATATAGCATAAAATGTGACGAAAATGACGTAAAACACCAGAAACACCAGGTGTTTCATCTCATATTAACTCTTCAGAACAGACTCATTAAGATCGATTCTGCTACTTTTTTCTCTTGTATGTGTGTGTTGCTTCCGAAGGGTCCCCTTTACTGTACTTATTGACATTCACACTAGCTTCGTTTTAGTTTATTGCAGTGTGGCGGTCGTAAAACTGATGTCTCCCCGAGCTACGAATCAGTAGTGTTATTACTATTATTTTGGGATCATCGAACCCAACCACTATGGCTGTAAGGTAGAATGCTGTTAAGTCAGTGCTAGGGACTTGAGGGGTGTTGCATCTTATATAATCGCTCACTACCAGACTCAATAAACCCGAGTCTGCCACATCGCCGCTTCGTTCGTTGCTTCCGAAGATCACCTTTACTGTATTTATAGATATATACTCAGTTGCAAAAGAAAGTGGACACTGAATTTTGTTTAGATTTAATTGTATAAAGGTTTTTTAGAATCAAAGTGACAAATTCCAAAATGAATATGCCATGTTTGGTACCAACGTTTTTATCATTCCATTGTCAATTCCATGTTGTCATTTGTTTTTCAATAGTTTGAGTCATTAAGGGACTGTCGCTAGATAAAGAGGATATGGTGTAAAGTAAAGAATAACTTACTGATATTGCTGGTACTTGTGATGTTTGTATCTATCGGTGTAGGTTCAGCGTCACATCGGCTTGCCTTTAATACACCTTGTGAAAGGTTATTGACAGCCAGTGTCAGATTGTTTAATTGCGTAGCTACGTGCTGCATAGCACGTGTTGTGTCGTCGACATTGCCCTCGGCCGACAGAAGTCGTTCTTCCAGATCAGCTGTACTATTGTTGTCTACGATCAGTTGGATTTGTCTCCGGAATCCTTGCATCTCGCTCGCCAGCTGCGCTATGTCTAAACGCAGGGATCGAACCTCAAAAAGCACATTTTCAGCTCCATTGTTATCTATAAACGAAAGCAAACTGCATCAGAAAATGATTTCTTTGGAGCTGCATGCTCTCTGGGCTAAAATATCTCAGGTTTTTGTTGTTGTGGGTTTTTAATGGCAAAATAATGAATCAAGCCATGAATTGTCTTTTTATATACTGTAACCAATATAACACCTCTAGTTGATGAGTTTATAAAGACCACTTAAGATCAATGAAACCGGAAGCAAAACAATCGAGAATTAACAACGTACTTTAATGATACGAGAGGTTTGTGAAAGGTGTTCTGTTCAATGTATTATCGGTAATGGTAATTAAAGGGACAAACGGAGATCTTGATTTTTAAAAAAAAATAAAATCACGGCGTCCCATTTATTTTTCTACATGACTTGCATTATATTCAATCATTAATTATAAGAACAGAATACAGCAAATTATTTTTTGCGTATTACCAGTAGCTGACTGAATTGCACCAATAATATATTTAAATATATGGCAGAATAACGAAGACAATTTGAAAAACAGTAAATTTAATTTAATTATATGCAAACAGGTATAAAGTAAAAATTATACAGAATTAATAAATCGAGACTCTAATTTTAATGACTTATAAAAGCTCCGAGATTGCGGTGTGCTCCTTTAAACAGAACCACGACCTGTCTACACGGTTGTTTGCTTTAGTGTAAACTGTTTGAACTAACCGCTTCTGCAGTAAACATCTAAATGGCTAAGCTAATGCTACTCCTGCACGGTATTTATTCTGGCGGAAACCCCCATCATAATGGACGCCACCACATGCTTTCAGATTTAGATTCGCCGCCCACTTTCGGTTACGTGGTCCCAGTATTAACTTTCATACCCCAGCCAACACCTTTTCCAAAAAAGGAAAACGGGGCTGGCTGGGGTATGAAATAAAACCTTAGTTTCTGCTTCAAAAGTTTGCGTATTGTAAAATTAAAACATGTAATAGGTAATTTTAAACAAGTTATCGTATTTTTTCAGTAAAAAATGTCTTTAAATGTGTTTTATTGTCGAAATATCCGTTATAATATACTGCTAATATAAGCTTTCCAATCGCTTAATGGGATTAAGGCGGGACCACGTAATGATGAGTAAGAAACAAAATGAATGTTAAAATTAATGATAGTCTTAAAAGTACCGTGGCTTTATAAAATTCAATATAGGAAGACAAATTTAAAAACTATAGATACGTCTAAATAATCCAAATACAGTATTCTTAAAGAGACACACGGCAATCTTGAAGTGTTCGATTTATATATCCAGTATCATTTTTACTTTACCCTGGTTACATTTAAATAAATCAAGTTTTAATTATTCACTATTTCGTGTTATTATACTATAAGTTTTAATATAGTATTTGTGCAATAATATCAAAAAATAGTAATATACAAAAACAAATTGCTTAATACTATTCTTATAATTAATATTAATGATTGAACAAATGCAAGGCATGCAGAAAAACTAGCAGGACGCCGTGAGATTTTAACAAGTAAAGATTGCCGTGTGTCCCTTTAAGGAATATAAAGAATACAAAACAAACACGCACGTGTATATCCGATATCTACTTTGCAATTTGGGGGTGCCTAGACGTCGAATATGCATTTTATTTATTACTTGCTGTATGTTTTCATATCTGATATGGTTAGATAGAATGAAAATAGACGCTCCTGGATCTGTTTACAATCTTGCCGTAGCTGTCCGTTTAGCTTCGCAAAACCCAAAAATCATTTTGACACCCATGTTTAAAATGTAAAAATAAAACAACATGGCGGTGTTATTTTTAGGGTTCGGATGTACCAAGTAAAACGTAGGCTATGCAGGGTGGTGTTGTTGTTCAATGGTCAGCAACTCCAGCAATCAATCATACGTTACTTTTATTTTGGAATGAAAGTCATTATATCTAGCAAATAAAAGGGAGTTAAATGCGTTAAATTTGAATATTTACACGACTATTGGTCAAAATGATTTTTTTAAGTCGGGTACCCTAGAAAAATGAAATGTTCCGTCGCCATTTTGATTTTCGGCTGCCAATAAAATTGCAATGTAAACATATGGGGTCAAAAATGAATTTTTGGCTTTACAAAACCTACCGGAAGGCTACGGCAAGATTGTAAACAGATCCAGGAGCGTCTGTTTTCATTCTATCTAGTCATATTATGTATGAAAACATATAGAAAGTAATTTTAAAAAAAATCTCGATTCACATTCGACGTTTAGGCACCCTGAAATGCAGAGTAGGTTGATTATGTATATGTTTGTTTGTTTGTTTGTTTGTTTGTTTGGTGTTTTACGTCATTTTCAAAACATGCAAGGTTATATAATTATGACGGTCGATTGTTTGTTTGTGGAGGCAGACCACCTGGGTAGAACCAGTACTGTAAACTTACCGTCACCGTAAGAATCGACACTTCCTCACTAACAAGTCGAGCTCCGAGTGGGATTCGAACCCGCAGCGGTGAGAGGCGAATGTTTACCACGCAACGTCGTTAACCATTCGGCCACGGAGACGATTATGTATATAGAATTATTATAATTTTACTGCAGATATATGATGTATTAAAACAGTTATAAATATATCTGAACTGGCAAATATATCGACAATTATCGACACACTATATGATGTATTATCTGAATTAGCTATTGAGACCTCTTTTATTTATTTATTTGTTTGTTTGTTATAAAACTGTTTAAATGAGAGAGGCATTATTATGGGTACCATATTCCCTAGACTAGCTATGCTTGTGCATTTTTTTGATAATTGAGACAACGCAACCTATCATTAAATCAAATAATTTGCATTGAGTCCCCTTTGAATTACTGGCGTCAACCATAAATCAGTGGTTCAGAGCTATGCAGGAAAAGACTGATAACGGATTGTGGACTTAAAGATATATTTTTTTATTTATTGAATTTTTTATTTTATTTTTTTGTTCTGTTTGCAAATATTAAAAGAAACTATAACCACTGAGGCGACAGCCAGTCTAAATACTCCACCAGATATAACTAGATATACTTTCTTTCAACTTTGTTCCGACATCCTCTGACAGCTGGGAAGGAACATTAGGTTATAATATACGATAACATGGTACATATATTCACCATTAAATGATAACACATCCAAGTGAGAGTACAGACATTAAAGGTGGTTCACCAGGGATTGGTGGTTTAACGGGTCCGATTTAAAACTTAACAAGAAAAGTATAACGCATGCGTTATATGTAAACGATTTTTAATAATGGGTTAGTTTGTGGAGGCATACCTGTAGTCGTCGATATGGAGATGACAGGAAGGTAAAGTGAAGAATTAAAAGATACTGTATGAATACAGATAAGTTTTTATTTGGTCTTAGGTATACATTATTATACATGTTAAAGGGAACATATTCAAGTATTTTCAATTAAACGATTTACACTTGAGCTATTACAAAGGGAGTTAAAGTGACTATGCTACAATATATTATAAAAGTCATATTTACCTAAATTTTACAAGTGATTATCATGTGGGCCCTATTTATGTTCATGTTTTAGTTGTATTCTGGCTCAAAACCGCTTCGGAGTTGCCGTTAACAATGGTTAAGGCAATCAACTTTGCATTTTAAATGAATAACAAGTGATCTTATAGAAAATATTTATTTACTTTACTTCTTTACTTCATTATAATACTCAAAATATAAATGAGTGCCGAAACGTCTAGGGTAAAAATTAAAATAGATGCCGAAATGGTTTGATACCGATTCGTCAAGGTGTCAAAATGGTTTGGTGCCCAAACGTCCTGAATCGATCTTGATCACACAGAAGCAAAAACTTGAGAATTATCTGCATTTATTAATAAGCATTTTTCATGTACTGATCATTGGGACCCTGCTTTAATTAGACCAATATACTATATATATATATCTAATTTGTTTTCTCTATTAGTAATTCAAGGTTAAAAATGCAATAATATAAATTTAAAACGCAAATATGTATTCTTACTTGCGGATTGAATAACAGATGAACATATAAATAAGTAAGCAAGCAAGTAGTTAGTTAGTATCAATGAGCGAGCGAGGGAGGGAGGGATCGAGGGACTACTGAACTAATAAAACTATACCGTATGCAACAATCATAATAGTATCTTACCTCGTTCCGGAACTTTCTTGTATCTTGATTTTCTGATTTCATGTCTCAGCTCATGTTTAGCGATTTTTATGTCAATTGCCATTCGCATTTCAAGATTGTTCATCTTGGCGACGAGCAGCCGACTTGTTTGTCCAAATTCATCCGAGTACGTATCCGTCGGAAGACAAACAACGGCATATATAACACAAAGCAAAAGAAATCCTACTTGTTCCCACATTTTTCTTTCCACATTTATACATGAGTTTATAAACACCTGGTAAAGCATTCCTTTGAGATGAGGCTAATAACCCAAATTTAAATCGCAGCACAACATCTTTCACTGTTTCTGTACCTGTATATATCAATCGGACTCAGGTAAAAATGGGAGCCTCAGGATATGTTTTCCGAGGATTGAAGAATGATTAAGAGACACCTTTCTCTGGGTCTTCAGTACAACCAGGTAATTGTCAACCTTTATTTAATACTTAGCAATAAAATAGTGGTCTTTAGGTATGAAACCACTAATTATTTTCCCCATAGACACTTATGTTAAAGTGCCACATATTAATGATTTGCTGCAACTTCAACTTAATATGGGATAATGCAGCAGTGTTATTTGCATAGAGAAAACTAATTTTCCACTCGAAAATCACCAGAAAAGGTGGAGTCACAAGATATTTAAGTTCTTGTTTGGTTACTAAACAGGTCAAGGGTACCGCTGTTTTCAGTGATGGTTGCTCACAAAGTGTTAGCATAGAGTCGAAATTTCGAAAATGTTCATCAGTGATCCAGTAAAACCTATTTATACGCTTCTTATACATTCATCCACAAAATCGGACAGAAATGGGCAGTTTTCCCCAGCTTATAATGCCCATTTCCATTAAAAAAGGAGGGATTACTTTTTATTATAGGAACTACATTCGACTAGATTTACATGTAATTAGTGGTGGTAAACCTTTAGCATTCAAATAAAAATTGTGTTTTATACGTGTGAAATATAGTTTTACATTCTAAAACCATTGACCGTAATGGTTTTAGAATGTATGGCATATTTTAAGAATTGTGTCATTTACAATGGAGATTTTACTTTGCCGGATCAACATTTTCTCAAAAATAAAAAATAAGAAGTTGCTATGAAAGTTATATCAATGGATTGGAAATAACTAAACTAAGAAAATGACTGGTAGTTTATTGATATCTGTAAAGTATATTTTGAAGTTAGGATGAGTTAAAAAAATATTTGACGTCGCCGAACATATCTTTTTCTCATCATACTGTACACATTGACTGTAAAGTATAACATATTGATAAACTGATAAAACAAAACAACAGAGATATGTTAAAAAAACACAAAAAAACAACAAAAACACATTCGTGTGTTGGTGATGATGGAGTGGTGGGATGGTTGGGGGTGGGGGCGAAACATATTGATAAAGGGATAAAACAAAACAACACAGAGATATGTAAAAACAAAACAAAAAACATTCGGGTGGTGGTTATATGGGGTGGGGGCATGGTTGGGGGCGCATCATTGATATAGGTGTAGATTTGATAAAACAAAACAACAGAAAAATGAAGAACAAAACACCAAAAAAGGAGGGTGGAGGAGTGAGCATATGCCCCAATTTGGGTGAAGTATGAATAAGATTATTAATGCTATAAGAAATCCCAAACCAACATTTGGGTGACATATTAAAGAAAACTATTTTAAGAGATATAGATATATACAACAGCTTATACCAAACCTTGATCTGCCTTTATTGCACATTTTATGGGCCATCAAAATTTGGGTTCCATGGGAGCCGAAAATTTGTAGTTGACAAAATTACTTACGCAACCGTTTACAACATACTATAAGGAAAACAAATCCCAATTTAGCTTAGCCAGGACAAGAAATGTAAGAGATATAGACCTGTAAACACAGCTTACACGCAAAATTTGGTGTGAAATGAGACACGTTTTAATGAGAGCCCATGGGTTACAAGACCCAAAACGTATACAGCCCTTAAGAATATGCTATAAGGAAGCTCATGGCCGAATTTGGTTGTGCTAGGATAAGACATGTAAGAGATATAGACCTGTAAACACAGCTTACACGCAAAATTAAATGTGAAATGGTACACATTTTAAGGGCATCATAATTTGAGTACCATGGAAGCCCATGGGTTACAAGAACCAAAATTACTTATGCAGCCTTTAAGATCATGCTATAAGGAAGCCCATGGCCAAATTTGGTTGTGCTAGGATAAGAAATGTAAGGGACATAGAGTTGTAAACAGAGCTTACACACAAACCTTGATGTGGGACGCCGACGCCAACGCCAACGCCGAGGCGAGTATATAAGCTCTCTTATTCTTCGAATAATCGAGCTAAAACACACATTTAGAAGAAATAAAATATAGATGTAAATAGATGTAAATTGTGAGATATCACAAACGGGCTGACACAATGGGTACCGTCCTGGAACTTCAGTGGGAAAAGGGACCGATGGGGTTAAAAACCATGTCCCACGATGATGGGTTTGTGTGATTGGTTTTAAACTGATATTATATTTGGTGCACCATAGAACCTGGTTAAGAAACCACCAGCAGTCCTTTTAGCTACTGACCATTCCAATGCTGTAGCCCTATTGGTGACCCTTTTATGTTTGTAATGGCATACGTCTTGCAGTGGCGTAGCGTGGCAAATTCCTTTACTCCCGAGAGTACCTTGCAAAACGTTGTAAAATACAATAAAAATCGGAGGGTGTAGGAGAGTAAGGGTGAGCATAATATGTCTACATTCCTGACAAATATCAACAGCATTCTGGTCCAAAAATGAAAACAATATATTAGGGGAGGCCCCCTGGACCCCGCTTGGCAGAGGGGGATACCTCCTCTCAGTAACTCGATCGTATTAAAAAGTATGGTGAAAACATGTCACGCTATCCCCTGCCTTGCCTTTTAATTATCCTTGTATTTACGGATATCGACCTATGTCACGCGCACGCCCCAAACGGATCCATTTACAAACACGGAAGCTCGATTCGGGAGCTGGTTAGTGGAATTTTTATTAAGATTTTACAAATCATTTGGTAAATTGACAATGCCCACCGTACCGCATGTATTAGAAGGCTTTTATTAAACTTTAAATAAGCTGTAAACTCCCAACCGTTTTTTAGTTTACTTTGATACAGTCGCATTTCCACCAAAATGTAAACTGTACCCGGCTTTGAATGACAAACGGCTGGAAGTTTACAGCCTATAGAAGGTTTAATAAAAACCACATCCATGCGGTACGGTAGGCATTGTTAATTAGCCAAATGTTTCGTAAATTTTGGTAATAATCCACTTACCACCTTCCGAATCGAGCTCTTCTGTGTATGTAAACGGATCTGTTTTAGCGCGTTCGCGTGACCTAGGTTGTTACCCTTGTTATTGTTTTTTTCGAATCGTGTTTTTGGTTGACTGTCGTCCATAAATGCTGCATTTCCTGTTCGACTTTAACATTAACATTTTACTTTTATTAGTATAAATAGCCCACGTATTTTAGTTCTGATACCAGTGTTATATAAATTGCTTGCGTAAACATACGTATAAAAGCCGAACAGGGAGAGAAGTATCCACCGATTGAAGCCATCCTAAAACACCATTACGAGGTCCCGCCTTAATTCCATTAAACGATGGGAAAGCTTATATAAGCAGGATTTTATGACGGATATTTCGACAATAAAACACGTTTAAAAAAATTTTTTTACTGAAAAAATGCGATAACCTGTGTAAAAATACATTAGGTTCGATGGGGTATGAAAGTTAATATTCGGACCATGCACATATCCAACAAGTTAACGTGAAGTGCGAGATGCCACAAACACAGATGGTCTAAACATATGGGTAGCGACTTAGAACGGCCGGTGGCACTGAAGAGTTTAAACCACGTCGTAAAAATGAGTTTGTGTGTGCAAAGGTTAACAAGAGGTCAATGACCTTGAAGCTCTACAGATAGAATTTGATAGCCATATCAGCCATGGGAACCTGTGAAATGTTATGGAAATAAGACCAACACTTTCAGAAAAGTAGTCGCCACAATTTTTCCTATATCACTCTATGTAAACAAAGATGGCCCCTGGCGGCCATGTTAGACATAGAATCAAAATTAATTCTCTTTAGGACCAACTACATGTTATGCCAGTCATTTTAGCAAAGGTTTCAAATCAATATCCCTTATGGTTTTTGAGAAGTAGTTGCCACAAACTTGTATTTAAGCTGTGGCAGTCATCTTGAATTTCCGGCCAACCTGACTTTTACTTGGGACTAACTGGACATCAAGCCCAACATTCCTGTAAAGTTTTATGGAAGTCATTTCGGTAAAGGTACCAGACCGATACCACTTATGGTTTTACAGAAGTAGTCCCCACAAAATTGTATTTAAAATCTATTTTTAGCCATGACGGCCATCTTGCATTTTAGGCCAACCTGATTTTACTTAGGACCAACTAGACATCAAGAGCAACATTCCTATATTCCTGAATATTATGATTTATTATGCAACATTACATATGCAACATTATAATCTCATTCAGTTTTATCCTAGTCTAAAGAATATATCTTTTTCCAGCTTAAAAAAATGTCATAATGCTATAACATCAACCCTTTTGTAACATAAATGGAATGATCCGTATTCATAAATATAGCAGGTGTGTGGCCAGGTCACAGGTTTATGCAATTTCTCCTGAGAATTAGGTTATTATCTCACTGGTACAAGTACACTTGCTCTTGTCTCAGTGGTTATATTGGAAAATCAGAATCAAAATAAATCTTAAAATCCTACAATTTGTTTTTAATCTTTTTCTGAGAGCCAACAATACAAAGGAGACTCAATACTTACCCCACTATTAATGTATAATGGACTGTCCTTTCTTTGAATTTGGACCAGTCCATTTATTGTAAAAATGGGTGTTTCGGTCAAATGACTGATGAGCACCCCGACAGTGTAAACCCTGATCAGTCTGCAAGATGTTGTGCCAGTCATTTTGGTAAAGGTTCCAATTCAATATCACTTACGGTTTTTGAGAAGTAGTCGCCACAAAGTCGCATTTTTAAAATCTAATTTTAGCAGTGGCGGCCATCTTGAATTTCCTACCGACCTGAATGTTATCAACTAGGATCAACTAGACATCAAGATCAACATTCCTGTCCAGTTTCATGAAATTCCATTAAGAAGTTTCAGATGAGTAGTCGCCACAAGTTGTTCATATATAACTCTATGTAAACAAAAATGGCCGCTGACAGTCATGTTTGACATCCAACCAAAGTGAACTTTGGTTAAGATCAACTAAATGTCCTGCCAGTCATTTTGGTAAAGGTTCCAAATCAATATCACTAACGGTTTTTGAGAAGTAGTCGCCACAAAATCACATTTTTAAAATATGTTTTTAGCCGTGGCGGCCATCTTGAATTTCCGGCCAACCTGAATTTTTGCCAGGATCAACTAGACATCTAGAAAAACATTCCTGTGAAGTTTCATGAAAATCCGACAAGTAGTTTCAGAGGAGTAGTCGCCACAAAAAAAAACGTTTACGGACGGACGGACGTCGGACGCAGCACAACGGCATGCTAAAAACAGATGTATATTTCGAATCTTGTTTATCAGTCTGATGACTATATCATAAGACACAGTTTGTATAAAACATGTATATAGAAATGATTTACATATATATACTGAAACGCAAAAGAAACGCAACTCGGGAATTTCCGCTATATATTGTATGTACAATATGCTGCTGTTAATCGAATGGTACATGGCTACGTAAGACCTTTCCTTACGGAAAAATATACTAAAACAACACATACTACAGCAAATAGTATTCCTTCAAAGTTTCATTATTGACAGAGTACGCGTTTGGCTCAAGCATGTGAGCAAACTTAGGATGCAACATTTTGCAAACTCTTTATGTTAAACACAGTACTGAACTGGCTCAGTTACAAGGTGTAGTGTGATTAAAACGTCTACTATATCACAGTTGTGTCCTTTTTCTAATTAACTGCAGCTTTTTTTTTTACAAAACATCTTGGGATTTCTTTGGAATAGTATGTGGATTTAAGAGTGCAGTATATACAATATATAGCGGAAATTCCCGAGTTGCGTTTCTTTTGCGTTTCAGTATATATCGCTAAATAATCACTATCAAATAAAACTGAAATCTTGTCAGAGAAATGCACTAAAACGCAGAAAATCGTATAGAAAAATCACACAAAAATCGGAGTGTGGGTGGGGTGGAGAGTGCATATCATCGTACCCCAATAGAGACGGATTTGCCTCGGTTAAATTTCAAGGCTGGCTACCTGCCTGTATAACCTTTAGCTTACCGTCCACATGATATGTCGTATGGTTTTATTTTAACAGAAACAAAGTACTGACAACGGCTATAATCGTGATATGTCTAGTTCGACTTGCGTCCTAGTCTTGATCGTCTTCGACGCTTGATTGTAAATACAAACGTCTTGACAAGTTGTGCAGAAACAAATCTGAAACTGGAACCACGTGACCGTATTTTTTTTTTTTTATTAAAGTATTTCTTACAATCCGCATTTAGTTCTTCGATATAATGAAGTTTCCCTCTTTGTGTATATACACATTTATTGTCTTTCTGCCTTTCTGTATATCTCGGATAGCAGGTGTTCCTTTCTCAGCCAATCAGAAACCTTACCAGTGTATCGGCAAAAATTAAACATTTGTTCAGGAGGTCTTGTCTAGACGTTTGTCTTGAAAACAAGCAAGCGTCGTAGATGATCTAGACTACTTGCGTCCTATCAACATGAAGCCGGGCCAACAAACGATCATATCGGCATTGTCTTTCCCTGATTTGGCTTTGTAACTACTGTTGATTCTGAAAAACGGGATACAATGCAATACAAGTGTTTAGTGTTGTTGAAACATGTCGACACGCTAAGTTTGTACCATATCAGGACCAATACATGATTCTGTCACTGGATATTATGCCAAGAACTGACAAAACAGGATCATTGCATAATAGATATTACGCCGAGAAATTACTGATAAAAACACGAATGCATGATAGAGCGACACTGATAGTCATGACAACGAGAACTACGTAATGACTGATGCAAACCTCGTACATTTCATCTGGACATGGAAACGCAGCAGACGTGTCGAGTTTTCTAGACCAAACATTTTCACAAACAATAAACCGTAACATGCGGTTTTCATAACTGACGCACATTATGTATTTGTATTTATTCTAATACCTCTTCCATATCGACTCCAGTCCCTTTAAATTCAAAATGATACTAGATTAGTCAATCAAGATCCTAGTTTAAATTGATACTGATGTCAAGACTGTCGAATATCCATTTTAAAAACATGTTTTTCACAAGCCATATTGACATACACATGATGATCAGTATGCATAATACGTTGCTATGCCAACTTGTAATACGTTTTAATTCATAACGAAGACACATGGAGCCGCTCTTAAAGTAACAGAGAATACAGATAAATCTTGCACCACCCTTTTATTACAACCGACTAAAAACGCAGTTTTCTGAAACAACATTACATTAAACATGCATCGTACCTTTGCCTTAATTGTTCAAGTGCGTCAGAATCCGGGTGTTCTTTCAGGTATGTATGCCATGATGACCACGTGGATAGGTAACCGATATAAGCGTTGACCGGCATGTTTATTTTAATGGAGATCTCTTCGTTCTCTATTCTGTTAAAACATAAACAAACAAAAACGCCTTTATCAATTCCTCAAATACTTAAAACCAACATCCTAATAACATGTAAAGCTTTTAAAGCTACATTCTTATTAAAAACTTGTTTTGTTTTTCTATGAGCAGTTTTCCAAAATATTTGTTCATTCTGTTTTGTTTTGTTACTAAATACTGTAGCTTCCGTTTCCGGTTATTCTTAAGCTATAGGTGTAATCGGACCGGAAAAATTACACATGCATATTTAAACACTCAGCGGTTTGTACTCGGGACCCCTTGCATGTCAAGCGGACGCTCTACCGATATCGCCATAAAAGCAAGCTCTGCGGCGAGACAGTAATAACGTGGTTATAAACCTTAATAACGTGGTTATAAACATATCTATTTACATACACCCCAAACTGAGTCCTACTACATAGCTCCATCCTTTAATGTTTTGATATTTGAAACGCACAAATACCGATATCGCCATAAAGGCAAGCTCTGCGGCGAGACAGTACTACTGTAGTAACGCGCTTATAAGCCTATATATTTACATACACCCCCAACTGAGTCCTACTACATATCTCCATCCTTTAATGTTTTGATATTTGAAACCCACAAATATCACACAACATATATACACATATACATTATGATGTAGGCATCTGGGTATAACCTCATACAACATATATACACATATACATTATGATGTAGGCATCTGGGTATAACCTCATACACATATACATTATGATGTAGGCATCTGGGTATAACCTCATACAACATATATACACATATACATTATGATGTAGGCATCTGGGTATAACCTCATACAACATATATACACATATACATTATGATGTAGGCATCTGGGTATAACCTCATACAATGCCTACCCGGATTCTCCACCATTGTAAAAGGACCGGCTTCCTACCGACTTGAGTGTAACACTCTATTGTCGTAGCCTGGGGGCTAAACTCGGTTGCAGTGCTTATTCAATCAATAAGGAGAACAAATATCAACAATAGCCGTTTTTTCATTATATAAATCAAATATAAATATACAAATGAATCCAGACGAGGATGAGCCTTCCTAACTCCTGATAATCTAAATGCACATTGAATATTCTGATTATCTACCTTAATGTGTCCTTATTCCAGCTTTAGAAATCTACTTTTAATCTAAACTCAATAGAAAATATGACAATCTACTGCAGACAGAAGTTCACCTATCTCCCTATAGAAATGGCTCTACTAGTTAGCCAAACGGGGGATGCCAAATTTAGAGTTAGCGAAGTTTGTCTGTATAGATAGATATTTTATTCAAACATAAGGCATTACGCCCAACAGTTCACATGCAAATAGTACATACATATAAACATGTATATGAAATACACACAATATTTTCCAGTTAATGACAATTTGTATAATTTCATAGGTGAGTTTCAAGATCATCTGTATATGTTACTAGTTAAAAAGTATTTGACAACTATTAAGTATATAAGTGTTTAATATATATTTTTAAATTAATATTCCTAAGTACTGATCAGAACACATTTATATCTGTGGACAAAAATGGAGAAAAGTGATATTTATTTATAAAACATGTCGTCTCTTCTTTTAAAACTTTTACAAATGAAAACGGACAGTTTCTTTAATAAACTCTTGTTTTCTGTTGTCATTAGTTCAATAAATTTTGGTATGTTTGGCCGTTTCCAAAAATATTTGTTAACATATTCTTTTCTTATAACTTGATATAGTGAACACTCCAATACAAAGTGAAATTCGTCTTCTAGTATATTACATAGCTGGCATTTTCTTTCGGATCTTGGTGTTTTATTTGGTCTATGCCATCGACCAGTTTCTATTTTTAACCTGTGACTAGAGACTCTTAGTTTTGTAAAAAAAGCTCTAAATTGCTTTATATTTAGTACATCTAGATAATACTTAAACCTGAAATCTGATCTTATTCTGTATGTACTAGCTCTAGTGGAATCCGATAATTCAGCATTCCAATTTTGTATAAACATATCTTTAATTCGTTGTTTAAATATATTAATGAAATACGTTATGTTTTCTACTCCTTGAGAATACCAAACTTCATTAAATCCTGTTCGTTCCAATAACCCTTTAACTTGAGATGCCCAGTTTAATTTATTTGGGTTTACGATCAGATCATCTAACATAACATTATACATATTTTTTATATATTTGCGATCACTCGTACGTGTAATTTTTAACCAGAACCGGATAATATAGGCCATACGTTGAATTTTTAAAGGGACTCTCCCGAGTTCTCCATATATGAAATTGTTTTGAGTTTGTGTTTTAACACATAAAAGTTGTTTACAAAATTGAAGGTGTACTTTCTCTAACTTTTCCGCATTTGAGAATCCCCATATCTCTGCGCCATAATTTAATATTGGCAAAATGAGTTTGTCAAAAATATCTAAATATATATGCTACTGACAATTAGCGGCGACAATGAGATATAGGGTCCTATAGAAACCACGATGTTTGCCACTGAATTATCTATCTTCAGTTTTTGTTTTGGCACGCCTTGTTGCACTAGGGATTTTGGCGTGCTTTTCTTAAGTTGATTATATGTTCTATATTTCATAATTATTTTATACATAGAGGATTTATTTATGCATTCGTATCCGTTACTAGACGGCAAGAGCTAAGTAGACGTAAGTATTGTCTATGGCGTGTTACTGTGTGTATATTTTCTATAGTTGTTTCTATTATATTAGGTCAAGGACACCAATGAACTTGGTAGGAAACCTACTTATTAAAATGCTGTTAACAAGAGGAAGTGTGGCGAGCGAGCTATTATAGTAAAATGTATCACATATCTCTAGAAGTTTAAAAATATTCGGTATGTTATTTACATATGTACATTGTCCCTGTTATGTCTGATCGTTGCGACCTTGTATAATGAATGTTTTTCAATAAAATATATTACATTTATTAAAAATTATAAACTGAATTAGCCTTATGCCGGGCCTTAAATAATAAGCTGCCGTCAATATCGTGCACATGTGACAGAGAGCACCGTGCCCCGTTTCTATTGGACAAACAAGAGGCCCAAGAGGGCCTGTGGACGCTCTACTGGCTAACATGGCTCTTATAACATCAACGAAACGAGAGACTGCAATTTACGTTTTTTTGAAAGTTTTGGGCAAAATACAGCTTTTCAACTAAATCAAGGGCCATAACTGAAGAATCTGGAAAAGTTTGGTAAAGATCAAATGAAAAATGAAGGCCCTACTTTATTAACAAGGAAGATTATAGCATTTTTAACTAAATCAAGAGCCATAACTCCTCTGTTACTAGTTCGAATGGTCCAACATAGAGCTAACAAAAAAACAACAAAAAATATAAATAAAAAAACACAAAAAACACAAAAAAAAATCACCAAAAATAATCACAAAAAAAAAAAAAAAAAAAAAAAATAACTCCGCTGTTTTTTTTCCTGATCTGTGTGTTTTTGAACTTGACCAAGCTTTTATTGACATATACAATCTGAAAAAGTTTGGTAAAGATCGGATAAAAAATACAGTCTTAACGAGGCAAAATATAGCATTTTTGCACTAAATCAAGGGCCATAACTCCGCTGTTACTGGTCCGATATGAATGGTTTTCGAACTTCCATTGATATTAACAATCTGATAAAGTTTGGTAAAGATCAAATGAACAATGAAGCCCCTATCGTCTTGACAAGGCAAAATATACCAACTTTAACTAAATCAAGATCAATAATTCCGCTGTCAATGGTCCGATCTAGCTGGTTTTCGAACTTGTTCGAGCTTTCATTGATATTAACAACCTGTGCAAGTTTGCTAAAGTTCAAATAATAAATGAAGGTGCTAGAGTGTTCACAAGGCTTAATATGGAATTTTCAGAAAAACAAGGGCCATAACTCCGGTGAAATTTATCCGATCCGGCTGGTTTTCGAACTTTTCCGAGCTTTCATTGATATAAAGACACTGGCAAAGTTTTGTAAAGATTCGATTAATAATGAAGGCCCTAGAGTGTTCACAAGGCAAACGTTAACAGACGGACGGAAGACGGACGACGGACGGACGACGGACAACTCGCCATCCCATAAGCTCTGCTGGCCTTCGGCCAGTAGAGCTAAAAATACGATAAACAATTTCACTGTAACTCTGAATCTGATTGGCTAACAGTGACCAATCAAAGTGCCCTACACACAAATGCTACGGCAACTGTCAAAATTGTGGATATACTTCCGGAAATAAACGTGAAACATGAAGTAAATTATTTGACTTGGATAAACACAACAATTTAAGTAAGTAAAACTATCAGACAAGGCTATATAAATAACATAATAGATCAGGCGCCTCCTGATGCAATTACAATAGGTAAAGGGTGTTCGTCTGATACAAAATGTGTTCCTCAAAAATCGTCAACCAATCATGCTCTCCGAAATAAAAGAAAATGCAACTTAGGCACATATTCTTGACATTAAAATAAAATATTTGAAGATAAAGAGTAACAGTTACCTCTCCCAGCCTGCAAAAGGGTGATCCATGTCTTTATAGTGGTTGTCCACGTGACGTCTTCCACTCTCCCAATAAGGTCCCAGAAGATCTGCATAAAACTGAAATGAGAATTAGAAAATATCCAAATCCTAATGTTTTACACGATAAAACATAAGGTATTTTAATACAATTTTAATATATTTATCATGTATGTGACTCAGTATATTCAATCAGAGATTTTTTAGTCTATTTCGATTTTTCACATTAGATATTATATAATTATTGGTGACCGTGGATATGGTTAATAATATTCAGGAAAATAATGTCGACCGAAATTATATCAGATGCGGGATTTGAACCAGCTACCCATCGATCTCAAACTTTAACCACTGCACTACAGATTGATTCTAATATATTTGCAGTGTCGATGCATTGTTTGATAGAACATAATAAATTAGCATAGTAATTAGATTAGAAATTCAAAGATTTGATTTAGTGTCTACCACAACGGTTTTGTTTTTATGAAATTGCACTTACTTTTCTACATAGACGCGTGCTAAATGCAAATACAAAGTCTATTTTTATACAAAATATAATCACAGCATCAGTTGTTATAGTGGTACCACACACAGGGAGTTGCTAGTTCCTCACACTTGCTATTTCAGTTAAGTCGACCAGTTAAAAGAATCACAAATATTGCTGCATTACGCATGTCGTTATGCCACTGAAGGAACTAATTATGTCCTTATGTGTTACTTGTATATTCAGTCAGTGCATTACACGGATGACCCCACTGATTTGACTCTTGTATATATTCCTCTGACTAAGGAGCGTAACATGACCAATTCGGGAAATAGCTGATAAACTGTAAAAGTATAGCTGTTAAATCATGAACTTTTTTTTAATGGAAAATCAGGAGATTGTACACTTAAATTCGGAGATCCGTAGAGAGACTGAAAAATCCGGAGATTTGGCTGGCCTGGCTATGCGATATCTTTATATTCTGAATATGGAACTTATATGGTCTTATATATATAGTCAAATAATCACGCATGTTTATAATAATAAAATAGCATCATACTAATAACGTTTGCTTTAACATAAATGTGTATTGTATACATGGTATTATTATGTGTATTTCTTATTAATTTCCATAGATCAACTGATGTGCAGAAGTAATGAGCTACGAGAGTCGTTTCGGCTAACTTTGTTTCTTACGTAATGGATTAGATCGAAATATTGCGAATAGTTCAATAAATCCGTAACGGCAATAAGTACACACTAATCGAAATAAATAATAAATACTCAGATAATATATAATCAAGACAAGGAAATACAAAACATACATTTAAGGAATAACTTTCCAATATAGGCTGAAAGGGCAGGGAACTAATTTTTCCACTAATTGAAAAATGGGTATTTCGTTCCTGGCCATTATCATATCTGAAGAACAGAACAGGTGAACTAATATCGAGGAGGGTAAAAAAGAAATAGTAAATTCTATACCTCTGTCATATATGTATTGGCCTCTGCATCGTCAGGGATATTTTGACCGTAACCGAACACTGCAAACACTCCACCCGGTTTTAAAACTCTCCTAACTTCCTTGTAGAATACAGCTCTGTCCAACCAGTGCAGCGCTTGTGCAATTGTTACAACATCTACAGAATTATCCTGCAAGAAACTCAAGTCCTCCCCGGGACCTACTCGAAAGCTTAAGTTTCCAACATCCTTTGGAGCAGACGCAATCTGTTCTGTACTGACGTCAAGCCCGATCACATGTCGAAAGTAGCTGCAAAGTAAACGGCTACTCTGTCCATTTCCACAACCGACATCGACAGCCAGCTCAAAGTTGCAGCTTGCTCCTTTACCAGACTTATAATAATCGACAATAGTCCTAGGAACTCCTTCCGGATATGTCGGGCGGTACCGGGCGTACAATTCTGCGTGACTCTTGTCCTCAAAAATTCTTACCGCCATTCCCGCCGATTTTGATGAATGCAGAGATCTTTCCTGGCAAATCACACGACCACAACACTTACTTAGAGAAATTCTGCTTTCGCTTAAAAAGCAACTGCTTAATGATCGATGTAACGTTAGTTCAAAACAAACACGTGAATATCTTCGTATCGATGTTCCTATTATAAGTAGGTCATAAAGAGAGATAACTCGTGTGAACAGTGTCATCCTTCGATTTAAGTTCACGACTACTGTTTAGAAAGTCTAAATCATCGTACATAGGCTATAATCTACAAAGTAAACATACTAGATTTGTATATGATAACACGATAGTCGTGTATCTCAAAAGACACACTTAGGTTGGCAAATGGTTGAAATACTTCTTAATATAAACTTATAATCGCGTATCTCAAGCTACCAAGCTACATAATTGATCACTGTGAGTTTTAATCCAAGGATTTGTCAACAGAAGGATTAGAAAATATGATGAAATCTCGTAGACTCTCGCGTAGAAAGTACGAGATTTCAGCGTCTATCGATAAGGCGGGTCTTCCGATAAGACGGGTCCGATCGATAACGATAACGCGGCGAGCTTACCTGTACGTTTCGACACAAAACCAGTCCGGTGCTACTGCTGTGTTTATCTCATATATTACATGAGAAATATATAGCTTCTTTTTAACTGGCGGCTTGTTAATTACTTGATTACATATTTAATAGAAAAATCCCTAATTGCATAAAGCACTCGGGAATTATGGCTCAGGGTTGTGTCACGAGCACGGAGACTAGTTCGAAAATGGTGTTAATAAAATGTATAAACACACGGTGATACTCTGATTACCGCGAAAATGATGACGATCCTATGCTCTAAATATGTAATTGTAGCATGGTCACAGACAATTCTCTTTGTTCAGACACAGGTGTAAATCGTTTAATTGAAAATAAGACCTGTCAGAATAACTGTGAGAATAACAGTTAGAATAACTGAAATAGAGCTGAAATGGACATGCTACAAAACAAATAGAGTATGGTTTCATCTCGTTGGTTAATTTAAACACCTCGATGGGATATGCCCATCTCGATGTTTAAATGAACCAACTCAATGAAACCATACTCTATTACTTCTTCCTTTCTGTAATAATAAAATACTTTAAATACCAATAATTATCGGACATTTTGTTTTATAATTCTTAAAGTGTTTGGATTACCAGGCGTAAATCATTAATATTAATTGTATTGTTTTCGCTAGGAAAAATAACATTGTGTGATGCGGTGTGGGTTGATATTTGTTTTCTTCTTTTGTAACGATTTTAACCGTATTGCAATTAGACCAATTGAATTAAAAAATGCATCTTGTTTGTGCAAATGTATGGTAATTAATAAGCGAAATTATCCTTTATTTTCTTAGAGTTTAAAGCGCGGCGTCGGCCGATCCTTTTGATATGTCCCGAGACTTGAATGCATAATTATAGTTTGCTGCTTAAACTGTTATTTTAATCAAGGCTTTATTAAAAAACAAACTGTGAACATGCATCTCTTGTACATATTTACCATTTGGTAATGTCATTCCGATTATCTTTACGTACATGAACATGTCTTACGGAAAAGAAGATTTTTATTAATTTTGATGATCTAGATCTTGAAGCTTTATTAGGCGACTTTACTGCCAGTGGAAATGAGGTCTCTGATGATGAACTGTTTGATAATGGTGTAGATATGAGTAATAAGCCGACTCCTAAAACTGTCCATGCTATGCATAACACGAATCATACATACATTTTTTTAATTTGTTTGTGCGTGCGTACTTTATCAAAAGCTCCCAATCCTCATCCCATTCCACGGACGTTTGAATTGTTAGCTCCACTGAGGGTCTTAGCGCATGTCATAAAATGCGGTACTTACTCGTGTTTTATTGCTATGATGTTAAGTATATATTTATGCTCGCCCTATGGCACTAGTGTCTTATTGCTGTGAGTGTCATAAAATATATACCGAATATGCACCCTATTTGAGCGAGTTCCTTATCTTTTCTCAAAACACAATGTCATAAAACTGGGTATTGAGACCCATGCTATATTGATTTGGTAGTGCCATAAAACACATGCCGAATATGCAGATATTTAAGCAAGTTGCCGCCTTATCTGTTGCTAATAACAACAACATGTCATAAAACCCGGTATTGAGATCCATGCTATATATGCAGCTCATTTGAGCTGGTGTCTTATATTTCGCTGGTAACACTAGGTCATTAAAATCCGATATTGTCCCATACTACATGTAGAGTGCCATACCTGAAGCAACTATTCAAATAGATGCTTCACAAGCTAAACAATAACAAGAAGACAAAATTCAGAAATTCATAACTTTTTATTTGAGTTATTTATGTAAACAGAACATACGGTAATAAAGAGTTCAAAACATATGGTAATAAAAGAGTTTTAATTAAATTAACATAAACAAGAAATGACACATACAGTGCAAAAAAAAAACCAAAACATTTCAATATATGGTTCAAATTTGCAGTCCCGTGCATAGGAATGTATAAAGTAGAGTATGGAGTGGTTCCTGAATTCCTCTGTATCCTTCCCCTTTTGAAGCGGCTGAAAATAAACTAAGATAAAGTGTTACTTTTATAAGGGATTAAATGCAGAGTATTGGTTTAAAACTGAATATTAATGTTATAATTAATATTAAAGGTTTGCAGCCATGTGGTCAAGATTTGTTTCGATTTTATTTGTGTTAAGTATATATACCCATGACTTACAATCTGTGTTACGTTGTATTAAGTATCACCGTCGTGAGTTTTCAACATGTACCACTTATTGTAGTAGTATTTTTAAAATTTTAGAATTATTTTTTAAAGAAATATTGTGTCCCATTGAAATGTGAAAAGAATATACACATAATGTTTTGCTTGATAAAAGGACAACCATGCAGTATGAAAACTATGTAAGAACACAAATATATTATTTAATTATATATATATATATATAAAAATTATATATTTAAAAAGAACATGATTGTGTTCCTTTATATTAAAAAGGCGATAACACATGGTATTTTTTTGATTTTTTAAATTATTTCTTAGAAGAAATAATTTGCCAATTTGAAAGCTGAAGAAAAAAATATAATGCTTTTTATGATGAAATAAAGGTTACCATGCAGTATAAAAATTATATAAGAACACAAATATGTGTATTTTTTAGAAGATGAACATGATTTTATGCTTTTCTATTAAAAAGGCACTAACACACTAGTGTTTCTAAATTTTGTTTTTAAATGTTCAAAGTGAATAATAACAAGAAATATATGCCCATTTGAAAGCTGAAATACTTTTTTTTATAATGCTTGGTATGAAATAAAGTTAACCATGCAGTATAAAAATTATATAAGAACACAAATATGTGTATTTTTTTAGAAAATAACTTGATTTTATGCCTTTCTATTAAAAAAGCAGTAACACACTAGTGTTTCTAAATTTCCAAAGTGAATTATAACAACAAGAAATATACTGCCCATTTGAAATCTGAGAAAAAAATAAAATAAATACTTTGCACAAAATAAAGTTAACCATACAAAAAGAAAATTATATAAGAACACAAATATGTGTATTTTTTTAGAAAATAACTTGATTTTATGCCTTTCTATTAAAAAGGCAGTAACACACTAGTGTTTCTAAATTTTGTTTTTAAATGTTCAAAGTGAATAATAACAAGAAATAGATGCCCATTTGAAAGCTGAAATACTTTTTTTTTATAATGCTTGGTATGAAATAAAGTTAACCATGCAGTATAAAAATTATATAAGAACACAAATATGTGTATTTTTTTAGAAAATAACTTGATTTTATGCCTTTCTATTAAAAAAGCAGTAACACACTAGTGTTTCTAAATTTCCAAAGTGAATTATAACAACAAGAAATATACTGCCCATTTGAAATCTGAGAAAAAAATAAACTAAATACTTTGCACAAAATAAAGTTAACCATACAATATGAAAATTATATAAGAACACAAATATGTGTATTTTTTAAAAATAAAACATGATTATGTGCCTTCCTATTAAAAAGGCGGTAACATCGTTTGCTTTTTTTTTTGGCTCCAAACTCGGAGTAAAATTTAAATCAGAAAATAACCCGGAATGATATCAATATCAATATGTAATTTATATAATTTTAATAACCATGTCGTATAACGAATTCATTATAATCAAAAAAGTATTTTCTCCAATGGAAAACATGTTTTATATCAAATTTCCTAAAAAAGATTACCCCACCCGCCAACATCACACTGCCGAGAATCGGTAGAATTGCATTAGTAATTATCAACATAAAAATACACTACCAACAAAAAACATTCGGAAAATAAACACTTCCTCATTAAAATATATCATATTAAACCAGTACTTACTTGATAATTGCTTATATAAAGCGTTATCTTGCTGTTTATCGCATTGATTTTCCCAGAGTTGTATTCGATATTTTCCAAAATGGCGGTTGAAGACGATGACTGTCACGTGACTCGATCTCGGGATTTCTGTACGAGAATTTGCGAGACTTCCTTTTTCGCCCTATATAATTTGACCCAATTTCTAATCCTTCTGTTGACAAATCCTTGTTTAATCTGATGCAAATAAGTGTAGAAATGTGTTGTCACTATTTCTACCAACTGATCAAATAGCATCTGCAAAAAAATATATATACTAGTAGCTCTAATAGAGTCTCTAACGTAAAACTGGTGTTTTGCTATTGCTGTAGAATGTACTGAAAGAAAATATGTTTAAACTAATATGTTTGCAATACAATGATGTAACGTTAGACCTAGATCTATAAAAAGAAAACAAAATGTAGAAGTAGTCACAATAATATAGAATGTACGTATAAATTTGTAGTGGTATACAAGTCAACCACTATCATAAAATTAAATCAATAATTGTGTAACAGTTTGCCTTCATACCTGGTTGAGAGCGTAATTTTGTAAAGTAAAAGGGCGTAAATTTAATCAAGGGAAGCAACTTTTCAAGAGTAACTGTATTTATGTACTATGTATATGCATTTACTATAAATTCACTCTATGTTAACACTGTTCAGACTACGCTATTTAATAATTTAGACTGAAGGCGAATCCCTATAGTAATCCGGCTGTCTGTATATATATATATATATGTCCGTCCATAAATAATTTGGTTTTCGTTCCATAACTTTGAAACCATTAATGAAAATAATATTTCATGAGTAGCCTGTCATCACTAATTCATTAATGATATGAACTATCCGCATAACTTTTCAACATTTGTAGCCATATTCGTCGAACTGCATTGGTAGACTGTCTATGGTGGCATGATGGTCCTTTTTTATATTGGAGTCAGTAGGTCAAAGATCACGGTCTCCCATTACCACTAGGCGCTGTGGTCTAGTGGTAGAGCATTGGACCCATGATCGAAAAGTTGTGGGTTCGATCCCCGCCATATGCGTTGTGTCCCTGAGCAAGACACTTTATTTGTATTTGCTTAGTACTGGTTCTACCTAGGAAGACATCAAGAGTGAGTGCCAGCAGAGCTTATGGGATGACGAGTTGTCCGTCGTCCGGCGTCCATCGTCTGTCGTCCGTCCGGTAACTTTTACCTCGTTAAGAAGATACGGCCTTCACTTTACAAAACTTTAACTTAACAGATTGTTAATTTCAATGAAAGCTTGGAAAAGTTCGAAAATCAGCGAGATCGGACAAGTAACAGCAGAGTTATGGTCCTTGATTTAGTTAACAATTCTACATTTTGCCTCATTAGGACGATAGGGCCTTCATTTTTCATCCGATATTTACAAAACTTTATCAGATTGTTAATATTAATGAAAGCTCGGAAAGGTTCGAAAACCAGCTGTATCTGATTAGGAACACTAAAGTAATGTGCCCTTGAATTATTGAAAAATTCTATATTTTTCCTTGTTAAGACGATAGGGCCTTCATTTTTCATCCGATCGTTACCAAACTTTACCAGATTGTTAATATCAATGAAAAATTCGGACAAATTCGAAAACTAGCTAGATCGAACTAGTAAAAGCGGAGTCATGGCACATGATTTCGTGAAATATGCTATATAGACGATAAGGCCTTCATTTTTCATCCGACCTTTAACAAGCTTTATCAGACTGTTAACATCAATGAAATCTGGGACATGTTTGAAAACCAACCCAATCTGATTAGAAACAGCGGAGTTATGACCCTTGATTCAGTTAAAAAATGCTGTATTTTGCCTCGTTAAGACGAAAGGGCATTCATTTGGCCGGATTTAAATGAAAATGTGCAGGGATGATCAGTACCAATCCTAGTGTTCCGGTTTTATTATTTTGGCGGAATTATGGCCCTTTAAAGTTTTTAATACACAAACTATGTTTGGACTAGTTCTCCTGAACCCCTGGTCGGATTTAAACGAAACTTTTTAGATATGATCAGTTCCATGTCCAGTTGTGTATATGATCGCTTTGTTCCGGTTGAATGATTTTTGTAGAGTTTTGGCCCTTTAAAAGTTTAAATACACCAACTTTGTCCAGACTAGTTCTCCTGAGCCCCAGGCCGGATTTCAACGAATCTTGTCAGGGATGATTAATACAAAGCCTAGTTGCGTCTGTCAATGCCGTGTTCTGGTTGAATGATTTTCGGCACACCCTTTTATGGTGTTAATAACTTTGTCCAACTAATTCTCCTGATCCCCTGGCCGGATTTCAAAGAATCTTGGCAGGGATGATCAGTACCAAGCCTAGTTGCGCATTTCGTGGTCTTGTTCCAGTTGAATGATTTTTGGCAGAGTTATGGCCCTTTAAAGGTTTTAATACATAAACTTTTCCCAGACTTGTCCCTTTTGAACTCCTGGTCGTGTTTCATCGAATCTTGTCAGGGATGATGAGTACCAAGCCTAGTTGCGTCTATAATTGCCGTGTTCTGGTTGAATGATTTTTGGCACAGTTATGACCCTTTTAAGGTGTTAATACACCAAGTTTGTCCAGATTAATTCTCCTGATCCAGGCCGGATTTCAAAGAATCTTGGCAGGGATGATCAGTACCAAGCCTAGTTGCGCATTTGGAACGATATTTTGCAAAGTTATGGCCCCTTAAAAATTAATACACTAACTTTGTACAGACTAGTTCTCCTGAACCGCTGGCCGGATCTCAACGAATCTTGGCAGGGATGATCAGTACCAAAAGAAATATAAAAAGATCGGACAGGGAAAGTAGCATTCAAGGAGGACAGTCAACCACAAAACACAGAAACAAACATGGAAACAGACAAACAAGAAGGCAATAATAAAAGTTAACATCCCAAACACAAAAGGGTTGACAATAGGGCTACCGCCTTGGAACGGTCAGTGGCAAAGTAGGCCACTGGGGTTTAAACCGGTTCTAGGGTGCACCAAACCTCACACTTACCCTACTGTCATCCCATTAAAACAGGACAGTGTAAATAAAGAAATCCCCGCCATGATCTAATCTCTAACCAACAAGGCAGCATCAATAGGCAATATAAGTAAAACACAAATATGCTCGTGTAAATATAATACAAAAAAACAATAGCCTAGAAAGCCACAATGAAGGTACTCAATCACTTGGCAGAAGTCAGAGCAGTAAGAGAATACACCATTAAGGGCACGACACAAGAAAGATCATAGACAAACATCAAACGCCACCGTCCCAATGGGCTTTATGTAGGCGTCATCATAGGGTCCACAGCCTGTCCAGTCATAGTACAATTAAAGAGAAAAGCATAGTGGCGAACTGTAAAGAGGGTACCAAACCTCCTCCCCCCCCCCCCCCCCCCCCCACCCCCGGCATCTGGAGTACTGGCTTTTTTTGGGCATGGCATCTGGAATACTCCCTAACAGAGGGTTGGCAGGGCCCGAGCTTTCTAGGGGGGTCCGGGGGCATCCCCCTAGAAATTTTTTGAAACCTAGGTGCTCTGAAATGGCATTTCCAGCAATCTGAGACATAAATTAGCATTTTTTTAATTTTTTGGATGGACAAAAATATTTTTTGAGAAAAATACGGCGTACGCGTATGAAAAACTGCGATGTCGGCGTACGGCGTACCACAACCCGGCGTACGGAATACTGGCTAATATGGGTCGGAATCCGGCGTACGAAAAGGGGGTCGGTACCCTCTGTAAAAGGGTCCACCACCAAGCATGCAGTACGTTGCAAAATGATAGGGTCATAACCTCTTTTGATAAACTTTTTAACAAGTTTAACAAAGATAGTATGAAAGTGATCATGACCAAGAATCTTACGAAGTTTATACATCACATCACCATAGAAGTCAGGTTGTGATAGTCCTTGTCGCAGAAGAGTCCTTAAATTACATTTATATTTGGAAAGAAGATCAGGGTTACGATAATAAAATTGTGCAAAGGTTTTACGAAGTTTATGGTAACGGTAACCCTGATTGAGTAACTTTTTAGTTATACAAAGATTACGAATATTAAAGTCCTCAACTCGAGTACAAGCTCTAGAAAAACGAATAAGTTGAGACAGATATACCCCATAAGAAGTTGCTCGGGGAACATCCCCATCCAAGTGGGGATAATTAACAATATCAAAATTAAAATCATCTCTCTTGTCATAGATTTTGCTAATTATTATACCATTTTCAATCGAGAGATCTAAATCAAGAAAAGAAGCGTTATTATCCGATATATTTTCTTTATTAAGCCGAAGTTCTTTAGGATAAATATTATCAACCATAGTTGGAAAGAAAGGGTTGTCAATGTTCAGTATGTCATCCAGATACCGAGAGGTGTCATTAAAAGCTTTGTTGCGTATTTCATTGCCATGTTCTCGTTTAAAAATGCCATTTATGTAATTGACTGGAAGATAGCATCGCCGTACACTTTAATGTTTACGATTGAACTATATTACACATACTACAGGAAAATAAAACTATTGCAACGTTTATAGAACGTTTTAGAAATATTAATAAACTAATACAGCATATAGTTTCGAATTGATCATGTCAAGGTCATAAATGTATGCACTCACAACATCTCAATAAATTCCATGAAATCGTTCCTGGAAGTATGTAGAAGTGTGTCTTACTAATATGGTGGCGCCAGGCATCTCAGTAGATTCCCGTCAAACGGCATGTGCAGTCAGAGCCAATTGTATCATCAACGTTTAGCAATCCCGTTATTTGTTCTGCTTATAGTGTATTTAGATGAACGCACTGATTTAGTTTTCATATTTAGTGTAATAACAAACATACATAGAGGATCTTAAACCAGTTCCCATTTCATATAAGATTTATGAAACGAGTTATGAATTATTTTATACATACTTATTTTAAAAATAATTCATAACGAGTTTCATAAATCTTAGATGGAATGGGAACGAGTTTAAGATCCTTTTTATCACATAACATTGCAACCAAATTAGTAAAAATTAATTGAGATGGACATAGAACCTCCACGACGTCAGACACACTTTAGCGCCAAAACGTCATAAAATATGTGACGTCGTAACGTCGCGTCTCACACATAACGTTGCGTATGAAAGAGTTCGTGTTTTACCCCTTTACAAAATAGCAGTTTGCGCCAACTTTTTAACAAATCAACAACAATGTTTTGTATAACGTGCATTGTTTTATAAGCTGTCACAAATAATAAGTTTATGACTCAGATTTGGGCAAAAACGTCATAAAATATGTGACGTCGTAACGTCGCGTCTCACACATAACGTTGCGTATGAAAGAATTCTTGTTTTACCTCTTTACAAAACAGCAACTTTTTAAAAAACAAACAACAATGTTTTGTATAACGTGCATTATTTTTATAAGCTGTCACAAATAATAGGTTTATGACTCAGATCTGGGTGAATTTGTAATAAATAAAATGCGTAGTGTTTCAGGTTTAACTCAACCAATCAAAATCGTTCCAGGTTGTATTACACGTGTGTCATACAATAGAATATTAAATGGGTGTTCGACACTGCTAACAAGGGACGTTATGTGATAAAACGCGAATAATACACCAACACGTGTGAATAACCGCTATATTGTTTATAAAGTTACAGAGCATTATTTTTTATCCATTGACTTCCGGTCAGCAACATGTTTAGATCTTGAAATAACGAGGCTTGATTACGAAAATTCTACAAAACGTTTCTGTTATCTATTACGAACTTACGCTGTTAAGTAAGGGACATACCTCTCGTTATTTCACCTTGCGAAACGCTTTCCCAATTGTATCCGCATTATTTGTCATCACGTGTTGCCATATGCCTAGGTTAGCCTCCAGTGATGTTGCGGAAGAAGTGCAATGTGGCAGTCGGTTCTAATCGCTTTCTTCTCTTGTGCGTTAAAAAAAGCAGTGACTTTAAGCCGTTTTGTTAGGGTTTGTAACAATTGTAAGGACTTCAATGCCCGTAATCAAGTTATTACAAGTAAACTTCTTCAGGAAGGAGCTCGTTATCACAAACAGCGTAGACCTTTCTCAAAGTTATATTGCCGCAACGAAAACCTACTGGAGAAGGACAACACCAACCCAATAATTTTTTGCGAATATGAATATCGCAACCTTTATCTTATGGTATGAAACCACTAATTATTTTCCCCAAAGGCACCAATGTTAAAGTGTCACATATTAATGATTTCCTGCATATTCAACTCAAGTATGGATAATGCAGCAGTGTAACGTTCATATAGAAAACTAATTTTCCACTTGAAAAATCACCAGGAAAGGTCAAGGGTAAAGCTGTTTTCATTGATTGACTGTTTTTATTGCTCACAAAGTGTAAACACAGAGTCGAAATTCCAAAATGTTCATCAGTGATCCTGTAAAACGTATTAATACGCTTCTTATACATACAACCACAAAATCGAATAGAAATGGGCAGTTTTACCCAACTTATAAAGCCCATTTCCATCAAAAAAGGCGGGATTACTTGTTATTATAGGAACTACATTCGACTACACCTCGGAGGCTTACACGTAATTAGTGGTGGTAAACCTTACGGAGATGTGATTTATAAACTTCGGATATTAAACATGTTAAAGTGTTCTGGCGGATTTCCTGACCTCTTTACACAATTAATCAAGTAATTCGCCAGAAAAGGATACGATCCTTTAGTATTGAAACTCACTTCGTGCTTTGTTACTGACCCCCGACAGTAAGTCACTACACTTCAATTTTCTTTCTCTTGTGTGATGACCAAACAGCTCCGTAGGACTCTTATGATTACACATTCTGAAATCCTGGAAAGGGAGGTAGGTTCATGAACATTCGTCCCTAAGGTTTTCTGGTCGTACCCTAGATTGGTTTTCTCTTTGGCTGAACTGCTGTAGTTATTCAATACAATTCTGGATACATCCTGAGGTTTCTTATTATGTATGTTTTATATATTTTTATAACAACATATACGTTTATTGTTTGCTAATTTCTCTGGATGTGGCATTTTTTGCCACTGACCGTTCCCACGAGGTATCCCTATTGTCAACCCTTTTATGTTTGTGGCGTCATATTTTGCCGTTTATTCGTCTATGTAGTTGTTGTTTGTTTCTGTGCGTTTTTTGTGGTCTTTGAAATCTACATTTTTTGTTCGACTTTTAATCTACTTTATTGATAGAGATTTATTTTGATGGAATGTACTTTTATATACAATGTCTTGTCAACCTGGGTACTGAAGACAGGATAATATCGAGGTCGGGTATACATACACTCGATTGACGCTAACCAGTAGGCCAGATATCCCACTGACCGTTCACACTTGGTTATATTGTCTTCACCATTCTTTGTGTTGTGTATTGTCCTTTCATTACACAAATTGCTCTTTATTTCTGGGACAGTTCGTGCCTACGATGCCACTGCGTTTGGGGGCTGTGGTTTTTATAGGGCCATTTGTTGTCCTTTTTTTTCTTTCGCCAATGACCGCTTGTATCCATCTGTTGGTTATCCCTCTGAAACCATACCAGTTTGTATAGCAGACGAGTATGGGTAATTGCCAAACACCCTTTGCAATGTCCAGTAGTATGTCATGTCAACCAGGTTCCCCTTGATATCTTGCGGGCGATATCTTTGGTAGTAACACTCACTTGCGTCTCATATGAACTAACTAACTAACTAACTAACTAAACTAACTAAACTAACTAACTAGCTCTTTATTTCTGGGACAGTTCGTGCCTACTGGCCTACTGAATGAAAGAATGAATGAATGAATGAATGAATGAAGAACGAGCGAGCGAGCGAGGGAGATAGCTAGCTAGCTAGCTATCTCGCTCGCTCGTTCTTCATTCATTCATTCATTCAATGAATGAAGAACGAGCGAGGGAGATAGCTAGCTAGCTAGCTAGCTAGCATTCTCGCTCGTTCTTCATTCATTCATCCATCCATCATCCATCCATCCATCCATTCATCCATTCATTCATTCATTCATTCATTCATTCATTCATTCATTCATTCATTCATTCATTCATTCATTCATTCATTCAGTTCATCCATCCATCCATCTATCCATCCATCCATTCATTCATTCATTCATTCATTTATAACATGGGGCCTTATGCGTTTTAAAAATAGGTTGCTTGTTTTTTTGTCATTTTCAACACATGACGGTAGGTTTTTCGTGGTGGAGGCAGACCATCCAGTTTCTTTGGTAAAACCAGTACTGTTCACCTCCCGCCATCCGTAATAATCGACACTTCCTCACTTACAAATCAAGCTCCCAGTGGGATTCGTTAACCATTCGGCCACGGAGACGATTCATTTGATTTGATTTAAATAGAGTTTTTCATCATTTTAGCACTTACTTTTGAAATTAAAACAATTTGTTTGACTGCATGTAGGTAAACATGACTTTTTACGAAATGCATATCACCAAGGAGGGTGGAAGTGGAGTGTGAGTCTAGTAGCGTGTTTGTTGGCGGGACGCCCCCACTAAATCCGACAAGCATACTTTCACTTCTTGAATTAGACATCGTGGTGTTTAAAGTCATGAAGAAATGAACAGTCATGATGTAAGAAGTCGGGAAGAGTGATAAGTGACGAAATATTGAATTGAATGTGTTTAACGGCTCATCAACACAATATAGGTTTACTATTTAGAACCACCCATAGAAAGTCAAGCTGAATAGGAATCCGGGAACCTGCCCTACACTTCCTAACGAATTTATTCCTATGTTTGTTTTAATGTGCTCGGATGATACACGGGACCGCGCAGTTTACGTCCCCATCAAAGGCACGACGTTAGAAGTAAATAATTAACATAAAAAGTATTTAAATCGCACGGAATGAAGTCTGAGTTTAGCCGAATTGGAATTTAACGGCACGCTACCACAAACAGGTTATATGGCCCCAACAAAAATGAACAGGCCCGCTCTCCATTTACTTCTAGATAAAACATATGCAGAATGGGCATAGAACCTTCTCATCTGCAGAACCGCAGAGCTGATCTGCAGAACTGCTGAATTGTTGCAAATTCTATTGTGAACAATCCATCTTTCACTGAAGCCACGATCATTGTTTTCAGTAGCCACTCAAGTAGCACACGAAACAATACAGGGATGACGATAAAGAATTTTAATGAACATGGCAAAAAATGCCAATTACCATGACTTCGTGAGGGTGGGGGGTGGGGGTGAATTTTACTGATAGCAGTCTTCTGGTTCTGTTGATGTATCAACGGTGCCAGTTCATATGTGTTAATTTGACTTTTTTAAATGGTTTATTAGATTAATAAACATACCTTTTGAGATTATAGTGATATCAGACATGTTCTGACGAGGGCTATTGCCTTTGTCTGGTATATTAGTGGTATCCACCATGGTGTATACCGACTGAAATAGGTTGTTAAGTATCTCAGCCGTACACGAGCTGTCATTCTCCGGATAGTCCTCTTTGTTCTTTGAAGTAGCTACTCTTGTCCTTTATATTTGATGAAGCGAGTAGGTCATGCATCTCTTGCTAATTAACAGTTGGCATGTGTAGGTTCTGTGAAACAATGCACACACCCGAGACATTCAATAGTGAAACGAACATCTCTATTGTTTCAACACTGTGGCAGCCATTTGAATTTCTAGTTCGAAGACTATTAAGCCAACATTTACCGTTTCATGCAATATAATGTATTGAAAAAGGTTTACAAATATGTTTAAGGAAAGAGTAGAGTTTCAGATATTTAATAGTTGCTAAGGTTTTGGGCTTCGATTCACGAGGCTTAAATCTGATTTTTGCTTTTGTACTTTAGGAGATTCGCTTGTTTTTACAAATTAAAGTTAACATTGTAACAGAGCAGAGCAACACCAAATTTGAAGAAAGACACCATGTCCAAAAAAAATGACAAAGAGTTACTAACGTAAAATATGATTAAGGGGCTACATCTTGCACGAAACATATTGCTTGTTGAACGAGAGTTCGCTTGTATGAATTGTTTTACGACTTATGTTAACATTGCAGTTTACGACTCCGTTTTTGGTAATACACCATTACAAAAACAAAACTATATATGTGGACAAATTAAGACGCTGGCTTCGCCAATAAAATTGATCCAAAAGCATTAATGTAACATACATTTACATTTCTCTACCATACTAATCTGATACTTGTATTTAAAAAGATCGTCTGCTTATAATAACCGTTGTTAAATTAGCATACGTGTGTGCTGAAGGTTATGACATCTTTGGTATTATTTTATTTTGTCAATTAAAAGCTCAAAAGATGTTCTTGATAGTATGCTGTCTTGATAGTATGCTGAAGGTTATGACATCTCTGGTACGGCCATGACTAGTTAGTATAAATTCAGTGCCACATGATAAGTTCACAGTACGAAATTAAAATAAATGAGAGATCAAGACATCGAACATTTGGACATTATTTTTGCGAAAAAGAAAAACAAGCTATTGAAATGGGGGAAAATGCAGGTAATGTCTGTATGGTTTATCTTAAACATGTTAAATGTAACTCTATATATGTAACATGTCAATGTGTTCTAGTAAACCTATATAATATGTACTCAAGAACAGTGAAAACCTCTCTGTGTACCATCCAAGGGTAGGAAACAAACATAATATGTCGTAACATTTTATTGAAACTGTTAAACTATTAAATCAAAGTACTGACAACGGCTATAATCGCGATCCGTGATTCGACGTCTAGTTCGGTTTACGTCCAATCAACATAAAAACGGGCCAATAAACGTTCAAATCGGAATTTTCTTTCCCTGGTTTGGCTTGGTAAATGCTTTTGATTCTGAAAATAGAAAACAATTAAAGAAACGTATATGTTATTACACCTGGATATAGAAACGCAGCCGTGCATCCTCAAACAATATACCTGGACATAGAAACGCAGCCTTGCATCCTCAAACAATATACCTGGACATAGAAACGCAGCCTTGCACCCACACACAACCTACCTGAACATATATAGGAACTCAGCCATGCATCCACAAACAGGACATAGAAACGCAGCGGTGCATCCTCAAACATTATACTGGATATAGACACACAGCGGTGCATCCTCAAACATTATACCTGAACATAGAAACACAGGGTGCATCCTTAAACAATCAACCTGGACATAGAAACTCCGCAGAACTTTGTCAAACAAGCTACATGGACAAAGAAACGCAGTGGTGCTTCCTCAAACGATCTATCTGGACATAGAAACGCAGCCGTGCAATCGCGTACATTCCACCTGGACATAGAAATGCAGCCATGCATCCTCAAGCAATCTACCTGGACATAGAAACGCAGCCGTGCATCCCTGGACATAGCAACGCAGCCGTGTATCCTCAAACAATCTACATATACATAGAAACGCAGTCATTCATCCACAAGCAATCTACCTGGACATAGAAACGCAGCCGTGCATCCTCAAAGAATATATCTGGACATAGAAACGCAGCGATGCATCCTCAAGCGATCTATCTGGACATAGAAACGCAGCAAGTGCAACCTCGTACATTCTACCTGAACATAAAAACGCAGCCGGGAATCCTCAAACAATCTACCTGGACATAGAAACGCAGCAGTGATTCCTCAAACAATCTACCCGGACATAGAAACGCAACGGTGCTTCCTCAAACAATCTACCTGGATATAGTAACGCAGCGGTGCATCCTCAAACAATCTGCAAATAAAAACGCAGCAAGTGCAACCTCGTACATTCCACCTGGACATAGAAACGCAGCCTTGCACCTACAAACAGTCTACCTGAACATAGAAACGCAGCCATGCATCAACAAACAGTCCACCTGGACATAGAAACGCAGCCATGCATCAACAAACAGTCCACCTGGACATAGAAACGCAGCCATGCATCAACAAACAGTCCACCTGGACATAGAAACTCAGCCTTGCACACTCAAACAGTCTACCCGGACATAGAAACGCAGCCATGCATCCACAAACAGTCTACCTGGACACAGAAACGCAGCGGTGCATCCTCAAACATTATACCTGGATATAGACACACAGCGGTGCATCCTCAAACATTATACCTGAACATAGAAACACAGGGTGCATCCTCAAACAATCAACCTGGACATAGAAACTCCGCAGTGCTTTGTCAAACAAGCTACCTGAACATAGAAACGCAGTGGTGCTTCCTCAAACGATCTATCTGGACATAGAAACGCAGCCGTGCAATCGCGTACGTTCCACCTAGACATAGAAACGCAGCCGTGCATCCTCAAACAATCTACCTGGACATAGAAACGCAGACGTGCATCCTCAAACAATCTACCTGGACATAGAAACGCAGCCGTGCATCCTCAAACAATCTATCTAGACATAGAAACGCAGTCATTCATCCACAAACAATCTACCTGGACATAGAAACGCAATCATTCATCTACAAACAATCGACCTGGACATCGAAACGCAGCCGTGCATCCTCAAACAATCTACCTGGACATAGAAACGCAGCCGTGCATCCTCAAACAATCTACCTAGACATAGAAACGCAGCCGTGCATCCTCAAACAATCTACCTGGACATAGAAACGCAGCGGTGCATTCTCAAACAATCCACCTGGACATAGAAACGCAGCCGTGCATCCTCAAACAATATATCTGGACATAGAAACGCAGCAGGTCGACCTCCTGTTTGATTAGAAAAATGCAAGTATTCTAGAAAAACTAACGGGACGCGGCGAGTTTTAAAAACATCGTATGTGTCCCTTTAATAATGAGAATTATTCATGGAAACGTGTCATGCTAGTTAATCACAAACGAATGCAAACGCAGCGGTGCACCTCAAACAATCTACCAGGACATAGAAACGCAGCAGGTCGACCTCCTGTTTGATTAGAAAAATGCAAGTATTCTAGAAAAACTAACGGGACGCGGCGAGTTTTAAAAACATCGTATGTGTCCCTTTAATAATGAGAATTATTCATGGAAACGTGTCATGCTAGTTAATCATCAATAAGATATGATTAGGATTTATAGATCCGTTTCGAAAGACAGGTTGAGATGATACATAGACAATACCGGGATTGAATTATAAGGAAACTATATGATACCTTTTCTTCAACTGTTCAAGTGCGTCAGAATATGGGTCTTTTTTCAGGTATGTTTGCCATGATGACGTCGAGGACAGATAACCGATATAAGCGTCTACCGACATGGTTCTTTTAATGGAGATGTTGTCGTTCTCTATTCTGTTTAAACAAAAAGCAACAAGTCACCTTTATCAATTCCTCAAATACTTAAAACCAAGATCCTAATAACATGTAAAGCCTATAAAGCTACTACATTCTTGCTAAAAAAAAAAAATATTTCTTTATTTTGCTGTTAGCAGTTTTACAAAATATTTGTTCATTCTGTTTTGTTTTGCTACTAATTTCTGTATCTTGCGTTTCCGGTTAGTGTTAAGCTATAGGTAAATGGTGTTCATCTGATTCAAAATGTGTCCCTCAGAAATCGTCGATCATTCATGCTCTCCGAAATAAAAGAAAATGCAGCTTAGATACATATTTACATAATCTTGACATAAAAATAAAATGTTTGAAGATAAAGCGTAACAGGTACCTCTCCCAGCCTGCAAAAGGGTGATCCATGTCTTTATAGTGGTTATCCACATGGCGTCTTCCACGCTCCCAATAAGGTCCCAGAAAATCTGCATAAAACTAAAATGAGAATTAGAAATATCCGAATGCTACTATTAAATTACACAATAAAACATAAGGTATTTTAATACAATTTAATATATTTGTCATGTATGTGCCTCAGTATATTCAATCAGAGATTATTTAGTCTATTTGGATTTTTCACATTAGACATTATATAATTATTGCTTCTGAGTGAGGGTGACCGTGAATATTGTTAATAATATTCAGGAAAATATTGTCGACCGAAAATATATCAGATGCAGGATTTGAACCAGCTACCCATCGATCTCAAGTTCTAACCACTGCACTATACAGTATAAGTATGCGATATCTTTATTCATTATATACTTTCCAATGAAATAGTATATACATAGTACCTTCATTTTCTTAGTGGAATACAAAAACCTGTTTTCTGAATGCGTATCAGTATGAAAAATGACGGTCCTATCGTCTTAACGAGGCAAAATACAGTATTTTTAACTAAATCAAGGGCACATAACTCTGGTTTTCCTCCTCCGATATACCTGGTTTTCGAACTAGTCCGAGCTTTTATTGATAGGAACAATCTGTTAAAGTTTGGTAAAGATCGGATGGAAAATGAAGGCTCTATCGTCTTAAAGAGGCAAAATATAGCATGTTTAACTAAATCAAGGGCCGTAACTCCAGTGTTACTGGTTCGATTAAGCTGGTTTTCAAACTGTATGATCTGTTATTAATAACAACAATCTGTTAAAGTTTGGTAAAGATCGGATGAATAATGAAGGCTCTATTGTCTGAACGAGGCAAAATACGGTATTTGCAACTAAGTCAAGAGCCATAACTCCGGTGTTACTGGTCCGATCTGGCTGGTATTTAAAGCTTACTGAGCTTTCATCAAAAATAACAATCTGATACAGTTTGGTAAAGATCTGATGGAAAATGAAGGCTCTGTCGTCTTAACGAGGAAAATATAGCCTTTTTAACTGAATCGAGGGCATTAACTCTGGTGTTACTAGTCTGATTTGGTTGGTTTTCGAACTTTTCCGAGCTTTCATTGATATTAACAATCTGGTAAAGTTTGGTAAAGATCGGATGAAAAATGAAGGCCCTATAGTCTTAACGAGGCAAAAGTTAACGGACGACGGACGGACGACGGACAACTCGTCATCCCATAAGCTCTTCTGGCCTTCGGCCAACAACTTTATTATAAAGAGCAAGCACATGGTGTGATACTATACATACACCCCAGACCCCACCAGTATAATATATACGGCGCCTTCACCAGCCATTTATTGCGTAGCGGCGCTGCGGTCCCTTAACCTTTGAAACAGCAGAGGTGTCATTAAGAGGCGGTAGCCGAGGATTTCCTCCTGCTACGTTGACTGGTCTATCCAGCTACTATGATTACTTTTACTAGTATTTTATATACAAGTATCGATCAAAATACACCTATAGGTCTGTCTGTCTGTCTGTCTGTCTGTCTGCACACCCTCATGGTTAAGATGGAGCTGGTGATCTCTTCTTCTCTCTATCCTTTTATTTTGACTGTAATTGGAAAAGATCGCGGCTTTATAGCATGTATGTTACAAATTTGTTTATACCCCCGCAAACGAAGTTTGAGAGTGGATACTCCGTTTGCGGGTGTATATAGGAATCACTGCGGCGGGCAGTCTGTTGGTCTGTCGGTCGGTCTGTTGAATCTTGTGGAGCGAACTACTTCTACCGTTTTCAAGATATGGAATTGAAACTTTGTATACATTATCAAAAGTAAATATAGATGAACATGACACAATTTTGGTGTGGCTCGCTCATTTCCATGACGAGTTATTGCCCTTGCACTTAGTCCACATTGCTATATTCAGCATATGCAATCTTGTGGAGCGAACTACTTTTATATTTTCAAGATATTGAATTGAAACGTTGTCTATATGATTAAAATGAAGGGAAGATGTGTGTGACACACTTTTGGTTCGGCTCGGTCAATTCCACGCAGCGTTATTGCTCTTGAACTTGAGTCAAAATTCAATTGCTATATGCATCATACGTTTACAGTTTGAAATATTTTGAATTATAACTTTGTGTACATGATAAACATGAAGTGTACATGTTTTTGGTGTGGCTCGGTCAATGCCATGCAGAGTTATTGCCCTTGATCTTACTAAAAATTGTTTGCGCGCTTATTTAGCACCTTCAGTGTTCCTAAATTAATAGATGAAATAAAATAATAAAAAAATCCTGGAGAAGGCCCTGCAATATACATATGTATTATAGGTATATAGTTGTAGGGGTATATGATACCACACCCTGTGGGTGCAAGTGTGTGTATCATAAATTATTTAAGGAGCAAGGCTCACTAAGGAGAGAGAAAGAGAGAAACCTGCCATACTCTTACAAAGGTTAGATTTCTATGTTAGTTTAACATGCAGCTGCTCAGAGGATAGTTGCTCGGAAAATAGACTCCGATATACAAGACCGCCCTAATTACATCCCCTTTCAGGGTTTGAAATTAATTTTTTTCGGCGACTTGTCCAAACAAGTAACTTAAAACATTACTTGTCCCCAGCCAAATTAACTTGTCCCGCACTTCATGTAAGAGTGTTACAAAAACAAGATCACTATGTATTTCATTTTATTTACAATAAACTTGTAAACATTTTATATGATTTATTCTGCATTTTTATAATGGCTGCATATGTTTGTCTGCCATCATCATCATCCATGTAAAATTAATTTCTTGATATAAAATTTAGTTGTCTGTCGGACAGGTCACTCTGCCTTCATACAGAAACGCTAAGGGAAAGTGTCTTGTCCAAGAACTGATGAAACTCAGTGGTGACTGTGATGCTTGGAACCGGATCCTCCAGTTTCAATTCCACCACGATATCCACTGAGCCACGCCAGCCCACCTAGATGCGAGAAATGTATATTTACAAGAACAGTGGTGCACAAATAATAATCTTTACTTTGCAAGGTACATACTAATATAACAACAACATAACATAATAACAATTTACATAAACACATGTGAGCCTTTACCCGACCACATAGGCTGGACCACCCAGATGGCCAGTGGTGGTTTTCCAGCTGTAGTACAATGGTGGAGCTGGAGACAAGCCAGTTGTCCGAGTTAGTGACTAACTCATAATTAATATTACGCATATTCAATGATGGGTATCTTAATAACACATGAATAAACCTATACTTTTAATCGGCATTTATACATTATTATTGATCATATAATTACAGTGTAAATAGAAAATAGACTAATTATTAAACATTAAACATGTTCATAGTGACGAAGAAAGAAAGAAAGAAAGAAAGAAAGAAAGAATGCATGAATGAATGAAATACAGATTTACCGTTAACACGTCAGATTTACCGTTAACACGTCATAAACATTATTAGATTACATTGGGACAGCATTGGTGGGGTGGGGTGAGGGGTGGGGGTGTTAAAATGAAATAATAAAAACAAATAGACACGAAATGTGACATACAAAATGCGAAGTTTTATTATGAAGGACTAGTGCTATCCTAGGCTATGTACCAAGTTAATTTAAAAAAAATGTACGGCGGTTCCATTAAAATTATATCATCAATTCAAACTTAAGACCTGAACAAACACAGTGCTAACAACATAGTTTGCGTTATTTGATATTTTTATCATGAATTGGAAAATTTTAAATTGCTTGATGCTTCCAGAAAGGCCAGATATACCCCTTATAAAATAATACATTTGATGTAATCATTCATCACATAGTTATAGTGTTAAAACAACTCTTTTCATATTTTTTATATTATATATATGACATCTGGAATGTTTTCACTAGATGATATATCTATAAGATCTGTACCTTGCAATAAACTAACCTTCATGTCAAAGTTATACCCCAATGTCTGTGGATTAAAGAAAAAATATATACATGCAGACCATATAAGCGTAATTTAACAATATATTTAGTACCATGGACGTCAGTATCGACTTCATGAGTCATATCTTTCTTTGTTTTATTAATTAATTTCAAGTTCCTATATGCATGCAGCTGACATTTCACTCTCGACTGACAACACGGTAAGCAATTACTCCCAGAATATATCAGAATTATAATTTCAATGTCTCTTCCTCTTTTCCCCTCAAATCAACCGTAATAGTAAAGTATATATTTCGAAAACGCAACAAATGCTTCGAAACTATCAGTCAATATATCGAACGAACTGTTTGGGACCGAACGAACTGTTTCGGGCCGAAACGTCTTGATTTCAACTACACATATTTTGGGATTTATTTTGTTAATACATATACTATGTCTGTCACAGCAATAAAAGATGAATAAATTGGTCAAAATCACTCACACATCTGCAATAGTGTCATCAATACAACAATAAAGAAGAGCACTATTTTGCGGAGAGCTACAATCAAAAACCGAACCAAATTCATCATTTTAAATGCAAAAAACATTGAGCGGCACCCAATATTTTCCGAGCCACATTTAGAGAGTACGGAAATGGGCTGAGAGTTCCGATCGCGTTTAAATATGATTAAATTACCGTACTCCTTTAATGTGGCTCGGAAAGTATTGGGTTCCGCTCAATGTTTTTTGGCATCAAAATGATGAAATTGGTTCGGTTTTCATTGTAGCACTCCGCAAAATAGTGCTCTTTTTATAATGTGTTAATGACAATACTGCAAATTTATGAGTGATTTTGATCAATTTCTTTATATTTAATGCTATGACAGACAAATTATACTTTTTAACAAAATAAATCCTTAAATATGCATGGGCGGATTTAGAGGGGGGCGGAAGCGGCGTACGCCCCCCCTAAAATCGACCAAGGTAAGTTTTTTTAAAAACAGTCGAAACACTTAATCCACATATTGACTAAATATGTGACAATTAGAGTCGGTTAATTTGATCACAGACATGTTATCAGGTCTTTGATTTGATCAAATATCAACTGCAGTTAGCTGATTAGTTCAATTTTCGCTCATTAGTTTCATTTTCGCTGGTTTTACACCTTTCCGATATTTAAAAAGACAGTAGCAGCCGATACATTGAAAATGTCAGGCCCATCGAAGCGAAAAAAACTTGGTCCATCCAGTAGTACTCTGTCTCAGACAGATTTAAGATGTTTTTTTTCGACAAGTGCGAAAGAAAAGAAAAGGTTTGTTTTACTTTTGCTTTGTAAGATACACTGGCCAAAAGATCTAACTAGACCCCTAATACTATTATAAATAATTCAACCAATTTTCAAGGTATCGTGAAATAATTTTATACACAGCTTTATCAATCAATTATACACAGACTGTGGAAATTTCATAAAAATCCATTGACTAAAAACTAAAATTTTTAACATTTTTAAAACTGACCCACGAAATCAAAAGTCACAGATTTATGAAAAATCAGTCAGTATTTAGTGTGGCCGCCGTTTGCTTGTATTACTGCATTTAAACCCCCAGCGGCCTTTTTTGCCACTGACAGTTCCAAGGCGGTAGCCCTATTATCAACCTTTTTGTGTTTGTGATGTCTTATTTGGCCTTTTATACATCTTTAAATGTGTGTTCTTTGTTTCTGTGTGTGTTTGTTGTTGACTGTCGTCCTTGAATGCTGCTTTTCCTGTTCGATTTTTATATCTATATTTCCTCACATAAAGATTCATAGTCCGATGAGGACTCGAACACACAGCGGCTAGAGGCAAGTGATTTCAAGTCAGAGACTCTGACTACTCGGCCACGGAATGAATAATGTTAACTCCATGAGACAGAGATGTTTGGCAGTAATACAAGCAAACGGCGGCCACACTAAATACTGACTGATTTTTCATAAATCTGTGACTTTTGATTTCGTTGGTCAGTTTTAAAAATGTTAAAATCTTTAGTTTTTAGTCAATGGATTTTTATGAAATTTCCACAGTCTGTGTATAATTGATTGATAAAGCTGTGTATAAAATTGTATCACGATACCTTGAAAATTGGTTGAGTTATTTATAATAGTATTAGGGGTCTAGTTAGATCTTTTGGCCAGTGTAGTTTCTAGGATGCATTTTCGGTGCCGACGCAGTATTTGTTTACGATGAATTTTGGTGCATTTTAGGCTTACTTTTATTTTAAAGTTTGCGAACCGAGTACCAAAAAGACGTTTTTTAGTCCCGCATACCACGCAATTGAGTCCCGAATACGGCGTAAATAGACCCTGATTAAGTTAACACATTGTTAAATCCTTTTATTTGAAAACGGACTTTTTATATTCATACATGTATGTCCACCTTTACTGTAGATAAAATACCAAACAATTTCGATGCACGCCCTCAGTAGAATTATTTTTTTGCTCGCTACGCTCGCTCGACGCATAATGGCTAATGAGTGGTTTAATTAACACATTGTTAAATCATTTTATTTGAAAACGGACTTTTTTTATTCATACATGTATGTCCATGTTACTGTAGATAAAATATCAAACAATTTCGATGCACGCCCTCAGTATAAAAAAATTTTCTCGCTCGCTTCGCTCGCTCGCTCGACGCATAATGGCTAATGAGTGGTTTAATTAACACATTGTTTACTCCTTTTATTTGAAACACACACTTTTTTACCCTGTCAATGCACTACCGCAACCGTTTTATGAGGCTAGAAACGGACCCGAAAATTGACCAAAATCTTACGCCCCCCCTAAGCTGAAATCCTGGATCCGCACCTGAATATGTGTATTTAAAATCAAGACGTTTCGGCCCCAACCTGTTCGTTTGGTCCCAAACAATTCGTTCCATATAATAACTGATAGTTTCGAAGCATTTGTTGCGTTTTCCAAATATATACTTTAATATTACGGTTGATTTGAAGGTGGAAGAGACATTGGAATTTTCATTAAATTATATTCTGAAGGTGACTGTTTACTGTTTTGCCAGTCGAGCTGATATGTCAGCTACATGCATATACGAACTTGACAGGGCCTTCTTTATTTATAACTTTAAAAGTTTCTAATGCCATGGTACGTAAACGTCTAACTTTCGTTATTAGAGAACCAATGTATAAGAGGTAAACTATCTTGTTCTAGTTTAGATTTAACATTTTCGATGTTTGTATCAGCGCGAGACAGGGTATTGTTATCAGCATACTAATATAGACTACAACCTTGGACAAAATCAAATATATCATTGACGAAAATATTAAACAGTACGGTCACAAAATGTACGCTAGAGGAACACCTTTATAAATATGTTTATAGGAGTTATAACACATCCATCTATTTTTCAAGATAACTTTTGACTAAGTCCAAGGCAGAGTCCGAAACACCATAAGACTTAAGTTTAAGCAATACAAGGTCATGCGGCAGGCAGTCAAGTGTCTTGGAAAGGTCCATCAATATAGCTGCTGTATATTTATTCTCATCAAGTGCTTTTTTCCAGTCCTCAATAATTGTCAACACTGTACCTTGGCAACCATATCCCACTCTTAAAGCAGATACATATATATAACATGATTATTAAAAAGTCTACAAGTTGCACATAGATGGCTTTTTCAAAGACTTTCGACGTGGCTGGCAATATACTCACAGGGCGATAATTTCCCTTTTCACTTTGTGTGTTGGGGCAACCTCGGCCAGTTTTAAGATATCAGGATATGTAGCTTTATCAATAGATTTGTGTATAATGGTAGTGAGAGGTTCAACAATGACAGGTTTTGCAAGAGTTTTGAGGAAATGCCATCATGCCCAATAGCTTTTTTGATCGATCTGCTTACTGTCAAATGTTTTACTAACAGGTTTAAAAACAAGAGGTCCATTACACGTTTTGTTATTAATACTAACTATACTTGGATGCTTTTTATTTACTGATATCGAATCAGATCCAATATCCTTAGCAACATCTACAAAGAAATCACTGAAAATAGTACATACATCGTGTTGGTTATTGACAAGTTTGTTTCCCTCACATAACACAGTATTGTTATTCACACTAGAACCTTTAGTTGTTAAGAATGGCTTGATTGTGGGCCACACATCACTAGATTTACACCCTCCTACACATCTATCAATGAAATACTTGTTAATAGAATTTCTACTCATGCTAGTGACCAGTTTCTCTGTTTTCTGAAATTTTCCCAGTTTTTTTATCTTTTGTCGGTTTGAAATTTATTACAGAGCATTTTCTTTTTACAAATAGCATGCTTCAAGTTTCCAAAGGTCCATTATCATACTCTAGTTTTTATAGCACAATGGCGTTGCTTGTGCAGTGTGGCGGCAGTAAAACGTCTCCCCGCGCTTGCAATCAGTACTGTTATTCATTCGATCTTTGGAGATCGCGGAGCCCGATACTTATATTTAGTTATCGGTGGTACATTTTCAATTTCTTTTGTTTTCTTACTTAATTTTTGATTCGGTGGTTCCACTACTCCGGCCGATAAAAGGCTATGGGTAATGTTTAACCACTTATAGGATATCTGCTTTTTAATTTAGTCTTTTGGCTGTTACTTTTGATACGCAGGCTTCATAACCGCTGCTCCCAACTAAATTCCATTATGTTTATTTCGCTCTTCGGGGCATTTAATTTTATTAGATACTGAGACCATACGCCGTACGACATGGGGAAGCAAATAACTCCATGTCCACCGCCGTATGCATGCCATCTTCGGGATGGTTAAAATTGTGTACTACTGATTTTATTAATATTAAGTTCTGCTCAACCCGGGGCTAGAGGGCGTGAGCGGTAGCTAGCATATTTCACTAACGCTCATGAACATTCTCAACCAAACCGAGACTGCAATATTTCGTGCTCGGCCGTTTCCAAAGGTCCATTATCATACTCTTTTTTTTGTTCATATAAGGTACAGGTTCAGGCAAGATCTTTTCTCTTTTTTAGATATTTAAAAATGTGTCATTACGGTGCAGATCATTTACTTGTACATGTCTGTTGTAAAAGATGAAAATTCATCTTCTAAATCTATGTTAAAATTGTCAACATCAAAATTTCTAAAACTTCTATAAGTCATCCATTTTGGTTTCACAACAGGTATGTGTACACATGCAATTGAAAAGCTATCATGTCACGTACTTCACTAAGACCGCAAATAAAATTACAAGTTTTACTTATCACAGAGGTATCATTGGTTAAAATAACATCAGTCAAAGAAGGTTTATGTGCATAAGTAAAGCATCTAGGTTTCAAGGTAAAAAATATCACATAATACTCTTTTTTACATCAAGCATATCACAACTGAGATCACCCAAAATATAAAATGTTTAAATTTGGCACTAGCTTTGTCTAAAAGCATGAAGCACTCATGTTGAAATGTATCCTCTGATAGTGATGGAGGTTTATAGGCACCTATGATGAGCCATTTAGTATTGTTCAAGTTTACCTCAATAGAAATCGACTCGATGTCACTAAATTCATAGTCCTTTTGACTGTCATCAGCTATGTCTGATCTCAAGTATTCCGCAACTCCTCTACCTCTGCTATTCTGTCCGCCCTCCAGAAGTGGTAGTTGTCCACGGAAAAGTGTGTGCCTACAAAAGAGTCATCAATTTTGGTTTCTGAAATAAATAAAATGTCAACTATATTTTTTTTCAAAAGATCTATAGACATATATGTAGTTGATGTAAATTGTATTTTGTAAATTACGCACTCACTCAAGTCAATCATGTACATACGATCATGATGATTGTAACACTGTTTTATAGACATAGATCCAGTTGCTTGTACATTGAAGTTTGTAAATTACGCACCCACGTATGTCAATCATGTACATACGATCATGATGACTGTAACAGTTTCGATACAGGCTTAAAGAATTAATTCCACTACTGTAAATAATCCACAGATCTAAGTGTGTAAATCTCTTGCGTCAGCATAATTCACAACGTGTGTGAGCTTTTTTTAGCACATCGTATGGACTGTGAATGGAAATAGAACAGTTCAATTCAATTCACAATTTACTTTCAGTGACAGTGTAAACCTGCTTGCCATTCTGTTTGTTTGTATGGTGTTTTACGTCATTTTCAACACCTATAAGGTTATATATGACGGTCGATTTATTTTGGTGTGGAGGCAGACCACCCACTTTTCCTGGGTAGAACCAGTACTGTACACCTCCCGCCATCCGTAAGATTGCAATTCTGATATTGTTTTTGTCCAGGGAGAAGTGGGTTTGATGGCGTGCAGCTGACTGGCCCTAGGCTGGGTGTTTTTATGTGTCGCCACCATTTTGAATAGCCTCTGAAAGAGTGAAATGCAGGTACCAACTTTCAAAACGGTCACGAAATATGTATAGCAACGAAATTAAGAGAAACTTTCAGAAAAGGTAGAACAATTTCAACAATATTTAAGAATATACATTTTTTTACCCGTTTGGAACATTGGCAATTTCGAAGAAAACAAAAACTCGTTTTTTACGAGATTTGTACCGCGATTTCCGACTATATCTTTATAAAACGTATCAACACGATTGTTTGACGAATCTCCGACATAATAACTTACTTCTGATATGATTTATTTTCTCTGTCATCCAGTAAACGCTTTTCACTAGGGTTGCTTAAAAGAGTGCTATAATATCCGCGCATCTGCGCGTGCTTGCAAAATGGGAACTACGTTGCCTCCAACACTAATTATTTATGTTTGAGTTATGCGGTCTATGCACGTGAATGATTCAGCTGCGCCCGTACTGATAGTCGGGCACTGCCTTCGGCAAAATGGGAACTACGATGGCTACAACAATAATTATTTATGTTTTAGTTATGCGGTCTATGTACGTGAAATGATTCAGCTGTGCCCGTACTGCTTTGCCCGTATTATGTCAATGCCTTTTACTATCATGTTTATCAGGCTCGACACGAAAACGAAGAATGGCGAGGCTAAGCATGAAAACGAAGAATGCCGAGGCTCAGCCGAAAACGAAGAACGTGTTTTGTTAAAATAAAGATCACATACGCTTACAACGTGAGCTCTTTCCTCTGCCGCAAAAGGCAATTTGGTTCATTCAGTACTGCCTATGATTAGCCCTCCCAAAATGTAAACGGTCATAGATTTATTTCGTTTCCAAGTTTTTGGGAGGGCTAATCTCAGAAATTACTAAATAAATCGAATTACCTTTTGTAACCTGTATCGAGCGTTTTGTTTACATTTTTTGCCGTGAACTCGATCAAAATGTTATGTGGTTTCGCCACCCTGTTATATATTATAATCAAATAATCACGGATGTTTATAATAATAAAATAGCATCATACTGAAAACGCTTGCTTTAACATAAATGCGTATTGTATACATGGTATTGTTGCAGTTCTTATCAAGTTCCATAGATCGACAGATGTACAGAAGTAATGAACTACGAAAATCGTTTCGACTAACTCTGATTCTTACTTACGACATGGATTTGACAGAAATATTGCGAATGCTTCAATAAATCCGTAACGGCAATAAGTACACATTAATAAAACAATAATAAATACTCCAATATACTTTAAAGGCAACAAACTAATGTTTCCGCTAATTGAAAATGGGTAGGTCGTCCTTGGTCATAATCATATCTAAAGAACAGAACGGGTGAACTAATATCGAGGAGGTAAAAAATAAATGCTATACCTCTGTCATATATTTATTGGCCTCAGCATCGTCAAGGATATGTTGACTGTAGCCGTACACAGCAAACACTCCACCCAGTTTTAAAACTCTCTTAACTTCCTTGTAGAATACATCTCTGTCCAACCAGTGCAACGCTTGTGCAATTGTTACAACATCTACAGAATTATCCTGCAGGAAACTCAAGTCCTCCCCGGGACCAACTCGAAAACTTAAATTATCAACATCCTTTTGAGCAGACGCAATCTGTTCTGTACTGACGTCAAGCCCGATCACTTGTCGAAAGTAGCTGCAAAGTAAACGGCTACTCTGTTCATTTCCACAACCGACATCCACAGCCAGCTCAAAGTTGCAGTTTGCTCCTTTTCCAGATTTAAAATAATCAACAATTGTCCTAGGAACTCCTTCTGGGTACGTCGGCCGGTAGCGGGCGTACAATTCTGCGTGAGTCTTGTCCTCAAAAGCTCTTACCGCCATTTCTGCCGATTTTGATGAATGCAACGATCTTTCCTGGCAAATCACAGGACCACAACACTTACTTCGAGACGTTCTGCTTTCGCTTAAAAAGCAATTGCTTAATGTTCGAGGTAACGTTAGTACAAAACAAGCACGTGAATATCTTCGTATTGATGTTCTTATTATAAGTAGGTTACAAAGAGAGACAACTCGTGTGAACAGTGTCATCATTGGATTTAAGTTCAAGACTACTGTTTAGAATCTGAATTATCGTATGTAGGCTATAATTCGTAAGATAAACTTATAATATCTCAAGCTACCAAGCTACATAGTTGATCACTGCGGCTTTTAATATGATGCAAATAAGTTTACTTAAGTGTTATTCATCATTTCTACCAACTGATCAAATATCATCTGCAAGAAAATATATATAGTAGTGGATAATTATAATAGATTCTTGGACGTAAAACCGATGTTTTGCTATAGAATGTACTGAAAGAAAATATGTTTAAACTAATATGTTTACAATAATATTATGTAGATATAGATCTGCATTTGTTCGACCGGTTCCGGATTTTTGTGACTTCCGGATTGATTATTTTTTATAGGAAAAAATAATATTTTAAAATATATGACCATTTCAAAATGACGTCATTGCAGTATCTGCAGAAAACATTGCAGCATGTTTGTTGAACTGTGTGTGGAGATGTAGTCGGATTTCACCATTCAATCCGACTACATCCACCAGCCATACACCATTCGATCCGACAACATCCACCAGCCAAACACCATTCGATCAGACTACGTCCACCAGCCATACACCATTCAATCCGACTACATCCACCAGCCATACACCATTCAATCCGACTACATCCACCAGTCATACACCATTCAATCCGACTACATCCACAAGCCATACACCATTCGATCCGACTACACCCACCAGCCATACACCATTCAATCCTACTACATCCACCAGCCATACACCATTTGATCCTACTACACCCACCAGCATTACAGCATTTGAGCCACCTATATCCATCAGCAATGCAACATTAGGCTAAGCACAGATTACATCCACCAGCAATACTGCACATGAGCATGATACACCCACCAGTGATTTATCTATAACAGGGCTAGGTTTATTAGTCAAAGCAGTTGAGATGATTTCTTCGACACGATCTTTAAATCTAGTCAGTGCATGTTCACCGAGAGACTCACCTCATCACACATCTGCAGGTATTTCTCCTGTACTTCGAAACTTAGTGAAAATGCCGAACGTGATGGGTCAAAGAAGTAAAAAGAGAGCAAAACTATTAGATTCATTACCAGAAAGTTTAACTTCAAATGAAGCAACTAGAATGATGGCACTTGTACAGCTAAAGCCAGCTAGAGAGAAAAGAGAAAGAGAATTGAAAGCAAAAGAATGATATTTTTAAGACAAGAAAATGCAACTAAAAAGGCTGCAGCTAAAAAGGGTAAATGTAAAAAAACAGAACTCCAAGAAAGCTGAAGAAAGTACATCTAATGAAACAATAAAAAAAATCACTAAATCTACGAAAGCAGAAAAGACTTTCAACACACGTTGAAAAAACGCAAGCAAAGTGTTCGGTGTGTCATAGGACAAATGAAGAGGAATTAGAGATGCTATGGGTTCAGTGTGATAAGTGTGACAACTGGATGCGCAACGACTATACCAGTTATAACTTTCAATATGACCATAACGCATTTGAGGAGGGAAGCTCTGTTGAGTTCCTGTATCATATCTGTGCCGAATAAAAACTGTCAGTAATAAATTTTAGCATGAGATCCGTGTCCCCCAGTAGTAATATCCCAGTGGAGATAAAATGGATACAAAACAGAACTCAAATATATCCCTTAATACCTTTATATCAAACAGTCAGTTTATCTGAAATTTGAAATGTTTTTGTTTTTATTTCCAGAGATCAATATAGCATAACAATGTGATGCTATGGGTATGTGTTAACTGTAATAATAGTTTTAGTTGTGTTAAATAGGAGAGTGGGAGGGGGAAGGGCATGGGGGCTGGTTGGGAGGGAGGCGAAGGCATCTAGGTTAAGGAGGGGGAGAGAGTGGGAGGGACGGCGAGATTATTAACATTATTATAGGAGGGAGGTGGCGGTGGGTATCATGTTTGTTGATTTATTTTAATTTGATTAATAAATGTAGCAAAATAGCATCATAAAAGTGGTGTTTGGCCCTTGTTGTTATCCTCAGTTTAATCATGATGGCATGCACAAAGGTATGTCACTAATATTCATTTGTTACACAGTCTATTAAGATATAAAAAAATATATACAACAGCAGGTGTACATACAAAGGTGTGCAACCAAAGGTCCTTTGTTGTAACTTGCACTGTCTATTTGGAGATAAAAACAGAACAATAACATAGCTGTACAGTATAGTTTTTTTGTTGAGGGTGGGTTTTATAATTATGTAATATATATATATATATATATATACCTAAATTTCAGAGTAGTGTCTCCTTGAACCGGGAGTCCAAAATCGATATGGAACTGAAAAATCAGCAGCTGTATTTCACTGCGGTCTACTAATTTTCCCTTTAGTATTTAATTTGATTTTGATATTGATATTGATTAAGTAAAGGTTGGGACGTCTTATGCAGGTAAGCAGTTAATGAAATATCGAAAAATCGAAAAGAACCAGAACTAGCAACTTAAGAGTGTCCATTGGTCCGGAACCGGTAGAACAACAGTAAATTACTGTAACAATAGAGTATGTAGGTCAATGATCTATAAATAAAACAAATGTAGAAGCATTCTACGTATTCTACGTATTCACAATAAATAGCATGTTAAACGGTATACGTCTAACTTTGTAGTGGTATACAACCATTATCATTAATTAAATCAATAACTGTGTAACAGTTTACCTTCATGGACCTTCATACCTGGTTTTGTAAAGTAAAATGGCGTAAATTTAATCAAGGGGAGTAACTTTTCAAGAGTAACTTCATTTATGTACTATGTATATGCATTTACTATAAATTCACTCCATGTTAACACTGTTCAGACAATGCTGTTTAATAATTTAGACTGAATGCGAAGCCCTATAGTAATCTGTCTGTCTGTATATATATATGTCCGTCCATAAATAATTTGGTTTTCTTTCCATAACTTGAAACAATTATTGACAATCACATTTCATGGGTAGACTGTCCTCACTAATTCATTAAAGATATGCATTATCCGCATGCTAACTCTTCAACATCTGTATCCATATTCGTCAAACTTCATTGATAGACTGTCTATAGTGACCCTTTTTTATTGGGTCAGTAGGTCAAAATGGCCCTTTTTATGTTGGGGTCAAAGGTCAAGGTCTCTCAAATTGATAATGAAAAACATTGTACGCATGATTTAACCTCTTCTGAAGCCAAGTTTATCAAACTTCACAGATATACTGTTTATGTTTACGGACTGAACCATGTATATTCATTTTGGGATCAGTTGGTCACAGGTTAAGGTCGCCGTGAACCGATCATGAAAAACACCATCCGCAATGTAACTCTTCAGCCGCTGTAGTCATGTTCATCTTATTTCACAGATAGACTATCCACGTTGAGCGGATGACTATAATTCCTTTTGGGGTCAGTAGGAAAAAGTCAAGGTCACCATGACCTGATCATAAAAAAACGAGTATTATTTTACCACATATTTGGTAGCAATATATTCCTATTATGTAGAAGAGAAAGTGTGCATGAAGTTTGGATGCTATACGGCTGTGTTTGTATGGGCAATGGAGTAAAGGAGCAAAGTATTTCAAAGTAGGTGAAGGTCATTTATATTGTCCTGTTTATGGTTTAAACAGGTTACTGCCAAGTAGATATGTGCATGATGTAAGTTTTTAAAGGTTGGAAAGTTGTATGGCAGTTATTGTTTGAAATGCATGCACGTTACTTGTGAAATAAAATGTCCTGTTTCAATTTTCTATAGTTGTTAATATTTGTAAATTGGCAAAATATCTATAAAATAAATGATGGGAAATGCCATTTAGGTAATTGACTGGAAGATAGCATCGCTATACGCTTGAATGTTTACGATTGAACTAGATTACACATACTACAGAAAGACAAAAATATTGCAATGTTTATAGAACGTTTTAGCAATATTAATAAACTAATGCAGCATATACACTCAAGAGATATGAAAACGCAACACGGGAATTTCCGCTATATATTGTATATACTGCACACTTAATTGCACATAATATTCCAAAGAAATTCCAAGATGTTTTGTAAAAACAAAGTTGCAGTTAATTAGAGAAAGGACACAACTGTGATGTTGTAGACGTTTTAATCACACTACACCATGTAACAAGAACTTCATAAATGTTGAAGTTGCTCTTTGAAAAACCGAGCTAGTTCAGTACTGTATTTAACGTAAATAGTTTCCAAAATTTTCCATCCTAAGTTTGCTCACATGCTTGACAAATGAGCCAAACTCGTACTCTGTCAATAATGAAACTTTGAAGGAATACTGTTTGCTGTATTATTTGTTGTTTTAGTATTTTTTTCAAAAGGAAAGGTCTTACTTAGCCATGTGCCATTCGATTAAAAGCAGCATATTGTACATACAATATATAGCGGAAATTCCCGTGTTGCGTTTTCATATCTCTTGAGTGTAGTTTCGAATTGATCAATGCACAACGTCATGTCAAGCTCATATATGTATACTCTCACAACATCTCAATAATTCCATGGAATCGTTCCTGGAAGTATGTAGAAGTGTGTCTTACTAATATGGTGGCGCCAGGCATCTCAGTAGATTCCCGTCAAACGGCATGTGCAGTCAGAGCCAATTGTATCACCAACGTTTAGCAATGGCTTAGCCGTTTGTTCTACTTATAGTTTATTTAGATGAGTGCACCGATTTAGTTTTCATATGTTGTGTAATAACAAACACACAACGCTAATAATACACAAACACGTGTGACTAACCGCTATATTGTTTATATAGTTACAGAGCATTACTTTTTATCAATTGACATCCGGTCAGCAACACGTTTAGATTTCGAAAATATGAGACTTGATTCCGAAACTTCTACAAAACGTGTTTATCTATTATGAACATATGTAGCGCTGTTACGCCAGGGACATACCTCTCGTTATTGCATTTTGCGAAACTCTTTCCCCCATTTTATCTGCATTATTTGTCATCACGTGTTGCCACATGTCTAGGTTAGCCTCCAGTAATGTTGCAGAAGAAGTGCAATGTAGCAGTCGGTTCTAATCTCGTACGTCCCTTGTGCGTTGGAAAAAGCAGAGACTTAAAGTTGTTTTGCTATGGATGGTAACAATTTTAGGACTTCAATGATCGAAATCCAGTATTACACGTAATCTTCTTCAGCAAGGAGCACGTTATCACAAACTGCGTAGATCTTTCTCAAAGTTCTATCGCCGCAACGAAAACCTACTGGAGAAGTAGAACACCAACCCAATACATTTGTGCGACTATAGGAATATCGCAACCTTTATTTTATAGAGATGTTATCTATAAAACTTAAATTAAAGTATTCGGACGGATTGTCCTGACCACTTTACAAAATTAATCAAGAGTGGTTTTCTCTGGCTGTAACTGCTGTGGTTGTTCAGTATAATTCTGGATCCATCCTGAGGTGTTTCTTGTTATGTATATTTTATAAATTTTTATAACAACATATACGTTTATTGTTTGCAAATTTCTCTGGATGTGGCATTTTTTGCCACTGACCGTTCCCAGGCGGTACCCCTTTTGTCAACCATTTTTTGTTTGTGGCGTCATATTTTCCCGTTTATTCATCTTTGTAGTTGTTGTTTGTTTCTGTCCATGTTAGTGGCTGACTGTGGTCCTTGAATGCTACATTTCCTGTTCGACTTTTATATCTATTTTACTGTGAGAGAATTTCTTTTGATGGGATGTACTTGTATATACAATGTCTTGTCAATCTGGCACTGAAACAGGATAATGTCGAGGTTGTGCACACATACAATCGATTGACGCTAACCAGTAGGCCAGATTGTCTACTGACCGCTCAAACTCGGTTATCTTGTCTTTACCAATCTTTGTGTTGTGTATTTTCCGTTTCGTTATATATTCAAATTGCTCTTGCAAACTGTCCCACAAATAAAGAGCAATTTGTGCCTACGGTGCCACTGCGTTTGGGGGCTGTGGTTTCTATAGGGCCATTTGTTGTCATTTTTGTTGTTTTCTTTCGCCAATGAAAGCTTGTATCCATCTGTTGGTTATCCCTCTGACACCATAGAAGTTTGAATTACAGACGAGTATGTGGAATTGTCAAAACGCCTTTGCAATGTCCAGTAGTATGTCAACCAGGTTCCCCCTGCTATGTTGCGGGCAATATCTTTGATAGTAACAATCAGTTGCGTCTCATATGAACATGTTTTTCCCAAAACCATGCTGAGTTTTTACCTGTATATTGCTCTTGTCAAAGTGCTTCATTATTACTGCTTTGTAAAATATGCTACAGGACTTTGCAAGTATCTGATGTCAGTGAAACTAGGCTATAATTGCTGGTTGCTGTTTTCCGCCATTTTTGATAAGGGGGACGATCCATGCAGTTCCAGTCTTCCGGTTCTGTTCATGTGTCCACGGTAACAATTGTGCAAGTTTATGTGTTAATTTGTTTTTAAATGGTTTATTATACCTTTCGGGATTATAGTGATATCAGCCATGTTCTGGCGAGGGATATTGCCTTTGTGGTATTCTCCATGGTATACCGACGGAACTAGTTTGTTCAGTATCTAGCCTTACACGCACTGTCACGCTCCAGATAGTCCGCTTTGTTACTCTTGTCCTTTACCTTTGATGAAGCGAGTAGGTAATGAATCTCTTGTTAATTTAACGGTGGGTATGTGTAGGCTCTGTGAAAAGAGGCACACACCTGAGGCATACAATAGTGAAACGAACATTTCCAACATTGTTTCCAACATTTGAATTTCTAGTTAGAAGACTGTTAAGCCAACATTTACCGTTCAGACGATATTTATGTAAAATCTAAATGCAATATAATGTATCGAAACAGGCTTATAAATATGTTAAACAAAAGAATAGAGTTTCAGATACTTAATAGCTGCTATGGTTTTGGGTTTCGCTTCACATGGCTTACGTTAAAACTGATTTTTGCTTCAGTACTTTGGGAGATTCGCTTGTTTTCAGAAATTAAAGTTAACATTGTAACAGAGCAGAGCAAGGCAAAAAGAAATAGACATCATCTCGGAAATAAATGAATGACAAGGGGCTTCGCACGGCGACGCTTACGTGAAATATGATTACGGGGCTACGCCTTGAGCGAAACTCAATACCATTGCTCGTTGAAGGAGAGTTCACTCGTATGTATTGTTTTATGACTTACGTTAACACTGCGGTTTACGACTCCGTTTTCGGTAATACACCATTACAGAAAAAACGATATATGTGGACAAATTCAGACGTTGGCTTCGCCAATGAAACTAGTCCAAAAGCATTTATGTAACAATACATGTACATTTCTCTACCATACTAATCTGATACTTGTATTTAAAAAATGGTCATCTGCTTCTAACAACTGTTGTTAAATTAACATGTGTACGGCCATGATTAGTTAGTATACATTCAGGGCAACATGATGAGTTCACAATACAAAATTAAAATCAAGACATCGAAAATTAGGATATTTATTGTTTTTGCGGAAAAGAAAAACAAGCAATTGGACTGGTTAAATGTAATGTCTGTATGCTTTATCTTATAACCGTCTCTATATATAATATGTCATTGTGTGCTAGTAAACATATACATGTGTACTCAATGACAGTGAACAACCTTTAGCGTACCATCCAGAGTAGGAAAACGCAAATATAATATGTCGTATGAAATTATTGAAACTGTATTAAAGCAAAGTACTGACAACGGCTATAATCGTGATCTTTGATGCGACGTCTAGTTTAGTTTGCGTCCGATCAACATGAAGCCGGGCCAATAAACATTCATATCGGAATTGTCTTTCCCTGATTTGGCTTTGTAAATGCTTTTGATTCTGAAAAAAAAAGAAAACAATTAAAGAATCGTAAATGTGTGTACACCTGGACATAGAAACGCAGCCGTGCATCCTCAAACAATCTACATGAACATAGAAACGCAGCCTGCATCCTCAAACAATCTACCTGGACATAGAAACGCAGCCGTGCATTCTCAAAAAAAGACTGGACATAGAAACGCAGCCGTGCATCCACAAACAATATTCTTGGACTAAGAAACGCAGCTGTGCATCCTCAAACATTGTACATGGACATATAGAAACGCAACCGTGCATCCTCAAACAATCTACCTGGACATAGAAACGCAACGGTGCATCCTCAAACAATCTACCTGGAAATAGAAACTCAGCGGTGCATCCTCAAACAATCTACCTGGACATAGAAACGCAGCCGTGCATCCTCAAACATTATACCTGGACATAGAAACGCAGCCGTGCATCCTCAAATAATCTACATGGACATAGAAAAGCAGCGGTCTATCCTCAAGCAATCTACCTGGACATAGAAACGGAGCCGTGCATCCTCAAAGAATCTACATGGACATAGAAACGCAGCGGCCTATCCTCAAACAATCTATCTCAACAAAGAAACGCTGCCGTGCATCCTCAAACAATCTACCTGGACATAGAAACGCAGCCGTGCATCATCAATATTCCATCTGGACATAGAAACGCAGCCGTGCATCCTCAAACATTCCACCAGGACATAGAAACGAAGTCGTGCATCCTCAAACAATCTACCTGGACATAGAAACGCAGCCGTTAATCCTCAAACAATTTACCTGAACATAGAAATGCAGCAATTCGACATCTACTTAAATTAGCAAAAATACAAGAAATGTAGAAAAACTAGTGGGACACGGCAAGTTTTAAAAACATTTGTTTTTCCGTGTATCACTTTAATATTGAGAATTATGCGTGAAAACGAATCATGCTAGTTAATCATCAAGTAAGGTATGACTAGGTATTATAGATCTGTTCCCAAAGACAGGTTGAGATGATACATAGAAATTCCGAGATTGAATTCAACTGAAACTACATCCTACCTTTGTTACAATTGTTCAAGTGCATCAGAATCTGGGTGTTCTTTCAGGTATGTTTGCCATCCTGACAACGTGTATATGAAACGGATGTTAGCGTCAACTGGTAGCGTCCTTTTAATAGTGAGTTCGTCGTTCTCTATTCTGTTAAAAAAACAAAACCAACTAACAAGACAGCTTTTTCAACTGCTCAAATACTTAAAGATGCACGATACTGAAAACATGTGGTTGAAAACGAGATTTTCTAAAAGCAGTTTTCCAAACAAATAATTAATTATGTTTTTGTTTTTTTAACATGTCATCTATGTGTACTTGTCGTTCCTAAGTTTTTCTTCAAGCGCCATAGGGAAGCGACTAATGTCTGATATAAAAGGTCTCATCTGATAACACCCGCCATGCATGCTCTACGATATCTCTTAATTTCATATTCTTGACAGAAAAATAAAATGTTTGAAAACGAAACGTAACAGTTACCTCTCCCAGCATGCAAAAGGGTGATCAATGTCTTTATAGAGGTTCAGCACGTCTTTTCTTCCTCTCTCCCAGTAAGGTCCCAGAAGATCATCATAAAACTAAAAGAACAGGTATAAGTACCCAGATACAAATATTTACAGAATAAAGCCTACGGTAATACTATGTAAAGCTAGAGCCAAGCTGACCGTGCGGCTACATAATTCCCCACGCATTCTACACACGTCAATATGGTAAACAAACAGGTCTACTTTTACACTGTTTACAAATTTAGAGTTCAGCTGCTGTGTTGTTTGTGCTTTGGTACTCATAACTGTTATTCGGTTTGTATGTCACTGGGTATTTTGTAGAATACACCCCTGTCCAACCAATGCAGCGCTTGTGCAATTGTTACAACACCTGCAAGAAACTCAAGTTCTCCCCGGTGCCTACTCGAAAACTTAAGTTTCCAACATCCTTCGGAGCATTCTGTACTGACGTCAAGCCCGATCACATGTCGAAAGTAGCTGCAAAGTAAACGGCTACTCTGTCCATTTCCACAACCGACATCCACAGCCAGTTCAAAGTTGCAGCTTGCTCCTTTTCAGACTTATAATAATCAACAATAGTCCTGGAAACTTTATCTGGGTATGTCGGCCGGTACCGGGCATACACTTCTGCGTGACTCTTGTCTTCAAAAACTGTAACCGCCATTTCTGCCAGTGCTGAGGTGCATGTAACAATTCACACAACGGCAACACTTCTTTCGAGAAGGTCTGCTTTCTCTTTCTCTAAATATGCGACTACTTAAGATGTAATACAGTACACAATACAGACGTAAATATCTTCGGATATCTTCGGATCGATGTTCCTATTATAAGTAGGTCACAAAGAGAGATAATTAGTGTAAACAATGTCAACATCCTATTATACATGACCTTTCGACGTTCTCGACTACTGCTTTAAAAGTCAGAATTATTCTATACTCAGTTGCAAAGAAAGTGGAAACTGAGTTTTGTTTAGATTTAATTGTATAAAGTGTTTTAAAATTAAATTGACAAAATGAATATGCCATGTTTGGTACCAAAGTTTTTATCATTCCATTGCCAATATCATGTCGTCATTTGTTTTGCAATAGGTCGAATCATGAAGGACTGTCGCTTGATAAAGAGGATAGAGTGTAAAGTAACATTTTCAAAGTGTCCAGTTTCTTTTGCAACAGAGTATATATAATAATACAGGCTAAACTTCACAATATACTTTACTGAGGGAAAAAAGGTTTAGAAAGTTTTTTAGATGAAATAATACTGTATACTAGATATACTGACATTTTGGGACTTTACGGACTTGACTCCTACGTTCATTTATTCGTTACGTCATTAAGATGTTCGACTGTTATTGATGTGTGTTTAATAAAATGTTGTGTCTATGGCAGTAGTTTCTTGATTTTACAAACAAAAATGTATTATTTCCAATTATTTAAAATAGGTTCATAATAATGAGAACTAGTGAAAAGTATATAAACAACTGAATAAGTATGTTATTTGTGTACATAGTTGCTCTTAGACAGGTTTAAACAGGTATGCACTTAAAATATGCGCGTAAACAAAAGAAGGAAATTCCTTGAAAAACAACAAAACTGGGATGTTGATAATAAGTTAATGGTTGGACGGTTCCATCAAACACAATACAGCTATTTGACAACATGCCGCGGCCTTCTAGTCTATTTTGTACGGTGTTCCGGTAGGGCCATCGTACCATCACGTATCGACGTTTACAAGAATAAGTAGATATAAAAATCGAACAGAAAAAGTAGCATTCAAGGACGACAATCAACCACAACCACACACAGAAACAAAGAACATCTTTAAAGATGAATAGAAAGCAAGATAATACATCACAAACACAAAACGTTTTGGTAATAGGGCTATCGCCTTGGAACGGTCAGTGGCAAAACAGGCCGCTGGAGGTTTAAACCAGGTTCTAAGGTGTACCAAGCCTCACTCTTACTCTATTGTCATCCCAAAAATGGAACGATGTAGATATCCCGGCCATGTTATAATCTCTAACAAACAAAGTAGCATTAATAGGCAATATAAGTTAAACACATTAATGATGATGTATATATAATATAAAATAAAAAAATAAAAAGCCTAGATAGCCACAAAGTACTCAATGACTTGGCAGAAGCCAGAGCAACAAGAGAACAAACCGTTAACGGTATTTAGATGCGCAGACTGCGCAGCCGAGTTGCTACGGTAAGACGCACTTTGCAGCTATATTTGTGGAGTGCGTCAATAGTTTCGACGTGTGTTGTGATGCCACTGCACTTCACAACTGGCCGTCCGCACTTCGCAACTGGCGTACTCACAACGCCATAATGGAATAGTGTTCGCCTGAATCATTGGGGAAAATCGTTTAGGTTAAAGATTAGTAATTGTTTGGGACGCGAAAGCTGATTGGTTGTTAAGTCATACCTCGTCATTATTGAGATGAAATAATGTATAATATTGAAATCCTGCTACCTTCATTAAGGAACAGTGACTAACTGTTCTCTGAAGAAATTCATGACAACATTGCGTTTCCATTATTGAATGACCACCCTACAGTCCAAACCTCTATCACATACTATAGCATTTATGAGACGTTTTGAATGACGCGCCAAAGACGCAACGTATACTTGAAACTAGTATACCCCACTTAAGCATTATTTCTTGCATTTTCGGCATAAATGTGATGGCCCGGGCCTACACGACCTACGTTAAGCTACGCGCCGCCTGCCGATGGTGATGCTTATAAAATTAGTTTACTTATTGAAATCGGCTGATTTAGATTATAGAATAAAAATGGAAGCTACGCGTGCATTTGTCATATAGGCCTATTTTGAGACAAAGTCCAATCTATATTAAAACGTGTCGAAGAAAATGCTTTATTATTGACAACTGGCGAGATATCTTGTCATTCCAGTATTAAGCAATCTAAATACGAACCTTTTAATTTTGTGAAATAAATGTACAGTAATGAAGAAAATACCTAAAATAACGGAATAGATCAAGTGTCCAAAGAAAATACACCAAATACTACCAAAAGAACTGTAAGGAATGGTAGACGGTTATATATTGACGAATTTCATTTTTCTGTTCAGTGTAACCTATTTTACGCTATTATGCATATCTGCATATAGGACAGAATCAAGTTTTTTCAGATACCGAGCCCATCGCCCTATCATAATTGCAATTGATAACCGATTTCAATTCAGAATGGTCCTAATTCCAGTAAATTTCAACTTTTTCTTTCGTTAGTAGCTGATCCGGAGTGGGTGGGGACGAACAGCAGAAACACGGGTACAATTCGGCGCCCGAAAGTAAGAAACCCGGCGTTAAGCCGCCATAAACGGACGGCACCCCTACACCATCTACAACACTCAGAAAAAAATGGCTGCTGGCTGAATAAACCGCTATCAAACGACGAAGGGGAGTTAATGACGGCGCCGGTCAACATTGCCAAACCTGCTATTCTGTAACCGCCACTGTGCATAATATTAAATGTGATGTATTTCGCACAATTTTTAGTAAAATAAATGGGGATATCGCCTTTTATTATTCAAAACCAATAACCTGACAATTTATTGTTCTACGTACAGTTGCAACGTGCGATATAGTATCTATTATGATACCACACTTCACAACTCCAAACAAAATAGTTCTGAAGTGCGGCGTCCGTTGCAACAAACTACGCAGCTTTTGCCACAATTCGCAACTCATAGTTGAGAAGTGCGGCATACTGTAGCAACGCACTGCGAACTTTTTCCACACTTCGCAACCGCATCCGAGTTGCGAAGTGTGGCAATGTTGTGTAATACGTTGCTACAAGTGTACGACAAGACACGATTACAGACAAACATCAAACGCTACCATCCTATAAGGATTTAGGTAGACGTCATCATAGGGTCCACAATCTGTCCGATCGGTCTTCGCACAATAGGAAAGCATAGTGGCGAACTGTAAATGGGTCAACCACTAAACACGCAGTGCGTTACAAATGATAGGATCATAACCTCTTTTAACAAGTTTGATCAAGTTTGCATGAAAGTGATTGTGACCAAGGATCTTACAAAGTTTGTAAATCACATCATCATAAAAAGTCCTTATCGCAGAATAGTTCTCAAATTACTTTTATATTTTAAAAGTAGATCTGGGTTACGATAATACAATTTTGCAAAGGTTTTTAGATGTTTATGGTAACGGTGGCCCTGCTGGTGTAGCCTTTTAGCTATATACATATTATGAATCTTAAATTCCTCAACACAAGTCATCGTACCATCGTATCATGATCACTTTTATACTATCTCTGTTAAACTTGTTAAAAAGTTTATCAAAAGAGGTTATGACCCTATCATTTTGCAACGTACTGCATGCTTGGTGGTGGACCCTTTTACAGTTCGCCACTATGCTTTCCTCTTTAATTGTACGATGACCGGACAGGCTGTGGACCCTATGATGATGCCTACCTAAAGCCCATTGGGATGGTGGCGTTTGATGTTTGTCTATGATCTTTCTTGTCGTGCCCTTAATGGTGTATTCTCTTGTTGCTCTGGCTTCTGCCAAGTCATTGAGTACCTTCATTGTGGCTTTCTAGGCTATTGTTTTTTTGTATTATATTTACACGAGCATGTTTGTGTTTTACTTATATTGCCTATTGATGCTGCCTTGTTGGTTAGAAATTAGATCATGGCGGGTATTTCTTTATTTACACTGTCCTGTTTTAATGGGATGACAGTAGGGTAAGTGTGAGGTTCGGTGCACACTAGAACCGGTTTACACCCCCAGTGGCCTACTTTGCCACTGACCGTTTCAAGGCGGAAGCCCTATTGTCAACTCTGATTTCATCATTATCATTCTCTATTTGTACAGGTTACTACACCGTGCCTCCCATATCATTCTGGATGAGATACGTCACGAGAGAGATGTCCTCTCTGATTTCATCATCATCATTCTCTATGTGTACAGGTTACTACACCGAGCCTCCCATATCATTCTGGATGAGAAACGTCACGAGAGAGATGTCCTCTCTGATTTCATCATCATCCTTCTCTATGTGTACAGGTTACTACACTGAGCCTCCCATATCATTCTGGATAAGATACGTCACGAGAGAGATGTCCTCTCTGATTTCATCATTCTCTATTTGTACAGGTTACTACACCGAACCTCCCATATCATTCTGGATGAGATACATGAGAGAGATGTCCTCTCTGATTTCATCATTCTCTATTTGTACAGGTTGCTACATCGAGCCTCCCATATCATTCTGGATGAGATATATGAGAGAGATGTCCTCTCTGATTTCATCATTCTCTATTTGTACAGGTTACTACACCGAGCCTCCCATATCATTCTGGATGAGATACGTGAGAGAGATGTCCTCTCTGATTTCATCATTCTCTATTTGTACAGGTTACTACACCGAGCCTCCCATATCATTCTGGATGAGATACATGAGAGAGATGTCCTCTCTGATTTCATCATTCTCTATTTGTACAGGTTACTACACCGAGCCTCCCATATCATTCTGGATGAGATACGTGAGAGAGATGTCCACTCTGATTTCATCATTCTCTATTTGTACAGGTTACTACACCGAGCCTCCCATATCATTCTGGATGAGATACGTCACGAGAGAGATGTCCTCTCTGATTTCATCATCATCATTCTCTATTTGTACAGGTTGCTACACCGAGCCTCCCATATCATTCTAGATGAGATACGTCACGAGAGAGATGTCCTCTCTGATTTCATCATTCTCTATTTGTACAGGTTACTACATCGAGTCACCCATATCATTCTGGATGAGATACGTCACGAGAGAGATGTCCTCTCTGATTTCATCATTCTCTATTTGTACAGGTTACTACATCGAGCCACCCATATCATTGTGGATGAGATACACGAGAGAGATGTCCTGTCTGATTTCATCATTCTCTATTTGTACAGGTTGCTACATCGAGTCACCCATATCATTCTGGATGAGATTCACGAGAAAGATGTCCACTCTGATTTCATCATTCTCTATTTGTACAGGTTGCTACATCGAGCCACCCATATCATTTTGGATGAGATACATGAGAGAGATTTTCTCTCTCATTTCATCATCCTCTATTTGTACAGGTTACTACACCGAGCATCCCATATCATTCTGGATGAGATATATGAGAGAGATGGCCTCTCTGATTTCATCATTCTCTATTTGTACAGGTTACTACACCGAGCCTCCCATATCATTCTGGATGAGATACAGGACAGAGATGGCCTCTCTGATTTCATTATTCTCTATTTGTACAGGTTACTACACCGAGCCTCCCATATCATTCTGGATGAGATATATGAGAGAGATGTCCACTCTGATTTCATCATTCTCTATTTGTACAGGTTGCTACATCGAGCCTCCCATATCATTCTGGATGAGATATATGAGAGAGATGTCCACTCTGATTTCATCATTCTCTATTTGTACTGGTTGCTACATCCAGCCAACCATATCATTCTGGATGAGATTCACGAGAGAGATGTCCTCTCTGATTTCATCATTCTCTATTTGTACAGGTTACTACACCAAGCCTCCCATATCATTCTGGATGGGATACATGAGAGAGATGTCCACTCTGATTTCATCATTCTCTATTTGTACAGGTTGCTACATCGAGCCACCCATATCATTCTGGATGAGATTCACGAGAGAGATGTCCTATCTGATTTCATCATTCTCTATTTGTACAGGTTACTACACCGAGCCTCCCATATCATTCTGGATGAGATACATGAGAGAGATGTCCACTCTGATTTCATCATCCTCTGTTTGTACTGGTTACTACACCGAGCCTCCCATATCATTCTGGATGAGATACTTGAGAGAGATGTCCTCTCTGATTTCATCATTCCCTATTTGTACAGGTTACTACACCGAGCCACCCATATCATTCTGGATGAGATACATGAGAGAGATGTCCACTCTGATTTCATCATTCTCTATTTGTACAGGTTGCTACATCGAGCCACCCATATCATTCTGGATGAGATTCACGAGAGAGATATCCTGTCTGACTTCCTCATCATCATTCTGAAGGGTATACTGAAGAAGAGACCAGATCTCAAGCTGATCTTGATGAGTGCAACATTGAATGCCGAGGCATTTTCAGAATACTTTGGTAAGTTTTCAGTATTGTTACTTTAAACAGGTTTAAATGTATGTGTTACAGAAGAAATATTTGAGATATTTTCAGTCGTTCTGATGGAATATCCTTTCTTTTTCTTTCTTTCTACTGATACTGCACACAATTATTAGGGATCACTCTTCGTCCGTCGTCCGTCCGTCGTCCGTCATCTGTCGGCGTTAACTTTTCTTCAAATGACTTCTCCTCAGAAATCGCTTGGCCAATTTTGATCAAACTTCACATGGATAATCCTTGGATGAATGCTTTTTAGATTTGTCAAAATAAGGTCAGTGCGACATCCAAGATGGCCGCCATTATTATATATAATCGAAACCTTAAAAAATCTTCTTCTCAAGAACCGCTGGACATTTTTCAACAGTTTTTCTTTTAAAATGATCGCCAATGCGTAGCCTATCAAGTTTATTCAAATGAAGTCCCCGGAGTAAAAAATGGCTGTGCCCCTGGGGTCCAAAGTTTGTATATTGAGATGTTGCATGTTTTTCATATAGACATATAGGAAAAAACTTTAAAAAATCTTCTTCTCTGAAACCACAAGGTACAGAACTCTCATGTATTGCATGTAGCATCTGCTTATGGTCCTCTACTAAGTTTGTTAAAATTGTGACACTGGGGTCTAATTTGGCCCCGCCCCTGGGGTCACAGTTTTACATAGACTTATATAGGAAAAAATATTCTTCTCTGCAACTACAAGAGCCATAGGTTTAATATTTTGCATTCACTCTATGATTATGTTCCTTTACCAAGTTTGTTCAAATGGTGACCCTGGTGTCACATTTGGCCCCGCCCCAGCGGTCACATGTTTTACATAGACATGTATTGCCAAAAACATAAAAACATCTTCTTCTCTGAAACTGCAAGAGCCAGAGGTTTAATATTTTGGATTTGCTATAAGCTTGTGGTCCTCTACCAAGTTTGTTCAAATGGTGACCCTGTTGTCAAATTGTGCCCCGTCCAGGGGGTCACAGTTTTACATAGACTTGTATAGGGAAAAAAATCTTCTCTGAAACTACAAGAGCCAGAGGTTTAATATTTTGCATTTACTATAAGCTTATGGTCCTCTACCAATGTTGTTAAAATGGTGACCCTGTTGTCAAATTTGGCCCCGTCCAGGAGGTCACCGTTTTACATAGACTTGTATATGGAGAACTTAAAGAAATCTTCTTCTCTGGAACTGCAAGAGCCAGATGTTTAATATTTTGCATTTGCTATAAGCTTATGGTCCACTACCAAGTTTGTTCAAATGGTGACCCTGGTGTCAAATTTGGCACCACCCCGCGGGTCACAGTTTTACATAGACTTGTATAGGAAATAATTAAAAAATTCTTCATCTCTGTAACTACAAGAGCCAGGGGTTTAATATTTTGCATTTACTATAAGATTATGGGCCTTTACCAAGTTTGTTCAAATATTGATCCTGGGGTCACATTTGGCCCTGCCCATTAGTCACATGTTGTACATAGACTTGTACAGGGAAAAGCTTAAAAATTCTTCTCTAAATCCACAAGGCACACAGCTCTCATATATTAGGCCACATTTCTTGAACAATCTTAACCAAACTTGCACAGATTGTATATGACCATAAGATTTCGAAGAAGTGCGATAATGGGCCTGTACTCAGGGGATCGATTTAGGGCCATCTTGGACCTCTTGTTTTTGATTTTCACAGCAGCCTCTTGTCCGAGGAAGGGTTTGCAGGCTTTTTGTATCATAGTTTAACACAGAAGTTCAGCGAACTCTTTAACGTGTACAGGGTATTGCTCTCCCTGCACACAGGACCGACAGCTTTACATCCCCTCGGAAAGATGGTTTACTTCCACAGTACTTTGTCCGAGTAAGATACTGCGGGAGTGCGTTCGAAATCCCCCAGGACATGATCCCACCGGGAATCGAACTCGTGACTTCTGGGATGAGAGTCAAGTATGCTAACCACTCAGTCACTTTGCATTTTGCTCTGTTTAAATCAAATTACATGCAGATGATCAAATAATGGCGATGTAACTCGGCCTGAGTTTGCACCCATCTACACATCTCGTATATGTGTCAAAGCGCAGTGTAGGTGAGATATTTAATTCCGTGGAACTAATAAAACTGTAACAACACTGTACTTTAATGAAAAGACATGTAGGATTGTCATAGGTGTCCTTTTACATATGCACGGAACAGCCCCAGGCCGAGCATTCAAATTCATGACTTACAAAATATGAACAAGATTTGGGAAAGAAAGAATAAAGTCGTTCAACTCTGTTTACATTTTTTATCCTTATAAATCAATGATAATTATAATACAAATTATATTACAAGTAATTAAAGAAATTTCTGACCTAAATTACTTTACAGATTTGAACATTTTCAGGGTGAAAAAAATTCCCCAGTTAACTGATTCTGAATTATAATCTATTGACCACTTGGTCACAAACCGAGAGGAATAATTTTTATAAAATTTAAAACTTCAATTTTATAAAACTTTGTTCCCACCCAAATTTTGAATCCCCATCCACGAAGTAGCAAACAACTCTGTTCTGTTCAATTCTGCATGTGTAGTGACCATTTTACAATGTTTGGACAAGTTACGCATTTAGACATAAACTGTGATTACTACTAATTGAAATTTGAAAGGTATCATTTGGAAAATAGTTACAGAAAAATATAAAAAATATGAAATAACCAATGGAAATGATAAATTTACACGTTGTTTGTTTAAGAGATGACAGCAATTTATTGCTTCCGGACATTTGCAAAATTACGAGAAATTAACAAACATGTCATGAACTAGCTTTTAACACAAATTTGACTAAATTTAAACATAATGTATTCTACTGTCACTTTGAATTTACACACTGTATATTTAAGAGATTACATTGAGAGGCTGGTTGATTTTTCAGCTCTCGGACGTTTCTGTTATTTCAAGAAGTTAATAAAGTCACAATTCATTTCCATTTGTTGCCGATAATAACAAACTCGTCATGAACCAGCTTTTGACACAAACTGGACAAGATGTAGTACATTCACGTTCTCTCTGCATCTAGGCAGACGATAAACTCACTAAAACACATGTTCAAGCATTTATGAATAACAATACATACAAGAACTTATGCATATGTAGAGTAAATGGCAATACACACATGTGTAAGTATTTATGAATAACACATGAACTTATACATGGATCAAATCACTTAGCCAAAAAATTAAAATCTAACAAATGAAAATGATAAATATACACATTTTGTATTTAAGAGATGACATCGCTATGGTCATTCGTCAACTAGCTTTTAACACAAACTGGAAGAAATGTAAAGATAATCCTTAATGTCTTTCATTTTATATTACGGTGCACATTTATTTATCTCTTTAAGAGATTACGTTGATATATTGATGATTTTATGCGGCTCTGCTGCATTTCTTAAATTACAAGAAAGGAAAGATGTCCTCAGTTATTTCCGTTTAAAGTCTGAAAATAAAAACTCGTCGTCAAGCAGCTTTTGACACATACTGGACAACATGTAAACATCGTATATTCTACCAGGCAGAAGATAAACTGACTTAACACATATTTTTAAGCATGTATGAATAAAAACACATATATAAATAAACACATTTATAAATAATAACTATCACATATGTTGGGTAAATGCCAATACACACATGTTAAAGCAAGTGTGAATAATAATACATTTATACGAACTTAAACATATGTAGAATAAATGCCACTACACACATTTAAAAGCATTTGTGAATAACAATACATTTATAAGAACTTAAACATATGTAGAATAAATGTCAATACACACATGTTAAAGCATTTGTGAATAACAATACATTTATACGAACTTAAACATATGTAGAATAAATGCCAATACACACATGTTAAAGCATTATGAATAACAATACATTTATACGAACTTAAACATATGTAGAACAAAAGCCAATACACACATGTTAAAGCATTGTAAATAACAATACATTTAAGAATAACACATGAACTAAAACATATGTATCACTTAGCCAAACAAAAATTCAAAAAATCGTAACAAATTACGAAGGATTTACACATTTTGTGTTTTACAGATGACATCGCTTTGAGAACTTACACAAGTCATATACATAGAGTAAATGGCAATACACACATATTTAAACAGTTATGGATAAACATTAATTCATTTATAAGAACTTACACTAATATATAGAGTAAATGGCACAAAAAAATCAATAAATTCATTACACTATGGTACAAAAAGCTTCCAGATCATTACCCTTTCATTTTATACCTCCATTAGTATAGCTAACACTTAGGCTTAATAACACAGAGATGGGAAACTTCCTCTTTCAGACAGTAAATCCTTTAAATTTCATGTGTAAATACCATATATAGAATTTGTCATTTCTTAAAGGGACACATGGCAATTTTGAAGTCTGTATCATCCAGTCAAGTGTCTGTCGTTCTAAGGATCGTGGTCCCCCTACCATTTGAGCTTAATTTATTAATCAGTATTATTAAACATTCAACCTTTTGGCATATATTTACATAAAAGGTAATAAAAAATTTCTTTTTTATTCTACCATATGTTTAAATCAATTATTCGAGCAATGCAATCAACAATTAGTTATTTGCAAAAACAATTGTTTTCATCTATTCTAATAATTATAAATTGTAAATATGCAAGTTGTGTAGAAAAATCAACAGAACACCGCAAGTTTTAAAAACAATCAAGATTGCGGTGTGTCCCTTTAACCATCTGCAAATGGTCTGTTATTAAGGACAATTTGAATGCATTGGTATTATCAAAATATTTCCATGTTTACTAAAAATGTCAAAAAAGATTATTTCAAACATCCGACTATGACGTATTTATGCTATTTCCTGTTGTTGTTGTAGTTTTTGGTACAAATTATCACTGTAAAGTTTAGGAATCTTTAACTGCCCCCAAGTTAAATAGAATAATATCCTGTAGGCAGAGATATTATTATTCTTTCTGTCGTATATATAAGAAGAGAAAAATAAATGGAGAATATTTTGCAGTAAATTTACCTTGTGAGATTTGAGTAAGTTCTGAATCTCTGCATTAGTATGTATGTACATGATGTAATACAGTATTTAGCGGTCAAAAAAATGACTGCACAGCGTATGTATTATGAGTATATAGTAAATTGGTGATACTACAATATTGCAGGTTATGCGAATGAATTGAGACAATTCCCAAAAAATCAGAGAAAGTTGGTTACAATATACTTATATATGAGATCTCGATTCCTTTCGAAAACCAGTCAGATTCAATCATGCATGACAAAAGTTATTGCCCCTTGAATGTCTAAAAAATAGGATTTCTGCAAAATTGTTTTCGGTGGCGATATGGCTAAAACAAAACAAACTTCGTTGAATTAGGATAAGCATTAAAAAAGAAAATACATGTAGTCTGATGTAACGGTAGTCAGAGTTTCTAAGTATTGTTCTAAATTCCTTAAATATAAATGCCTTTTAAACACAATATTGATAATGGTAATAAAATGTGATAACATGCCATTGATAGAACATAATAATTATAACTATTCCACTGTAATATATGTCTTCATTCTCTAAATGAAGTATGTTGGTTTCCACTCTTCTCTGAAATATTGTGTATTGTATTCCGCCTTGTTTTAGGCAATAAACATGTAAATATTATGCCAAATAAAATGTTGAAATTAATTGAATTGAATTGATGAACATAATTGTATGGTTTCATAAAGAGATGTCTGTGGTAGATTACTTACATAATCTCTTCTACTTGCGAATTTATGAACGGCCTTTGATAGTAATGTGATAAAAGGTTTCAATTTAATATCATGGTAATCGAATTACTTACTCTTCGAAAGTACGTACGGCATGGATGGTATTTATTATACAATTACATCTGATATATATCTATTTCATCAGGGCTCTAGACTGTATGATGTCATTTTCGTCCCAGATTTCATGTATGCATGCTAATTGTTCTAATATATGATATAAATAAATTAATAAACATTATCGTTTGTCGTTATATACATCCTTCATACACTGATAATATACCGATAATCTCTATTAGATTCGTTACTAAACTATTAATTGCTACTTTCGGTATTCTCTGTACTAGGCACCTGCTGTTTTCGTTATATTTCAGAATGTACGGTACGGTACGGCTTTCACTCCTAACCTCATGTAGATGTTTGTTTACGTTATAAGACATATGCGCATTAATTTGTACATGATCAAATCCCTTCAAAAACAGCGTATTACTTAAACTTAAGTTAAAATCACGTAATGTTTACCAATGCTAACATATTTATCTTTTGCCCATTTACAGCCTTGCTATATCGCGCTGTAATCTGGTGCTCTTTGACCTCTAGTAAGAATGCACTGTGCGCCAGAATTCTCACTATTTAGGACGGCTGCCTGACGGCACCGTCCAAAAACAATCTCGTTATGAATTAGTTTGAAATTAAACTCTCCAAATGGCTTGTTATAATAAAAATAAGTCGTAACTAGTTTCATACATCTTACATCTATTTCGAGAGAGTTACATAACATACATATTCTATGTTCATATGCGATATTATTGTGTCTGCCCGTTTCAACAAAAAAAGAATGTGCTGAAAATCTAAGTTCAGACAGTGCAATTTTAAATTTCAATGGTATGTTTAATGTTAGATACCTTTCAACATCCAAATGTGTTTTAAAATGTTGATAGTGAATAGCTTTGCTTGACTGGTTTAAGTCGCCACGCCAATTTTGTAAGGCACAATCTATTAAACGCTGCTTAAAAATAGAAGCTCATCACCTACATCTTCTGAAATCCACTCAAAACCAAAACCATATTTGAATAGTAGGGATTTAACACGTGTTGCACAGGTTACTCTTCCAACCTCATCAATATTTCTAAGCATAATATAACACTGTTTAGGATACCTTGTATTGTTCATTCGGAAAAGATGTAGCCAATATTTTATACATGTACAATAATAAGTAATAAAAAGAGGAAATCTGCCGCATTCGCCACGTGCAAAAGCGTGAAATGTATTCCTATTTAAAGCTATAGTAAAGGTCTTCATCAATGTTTATGTTTCAATTTTGATAAAAACTATAATGTAATTTCTGTTTTTCAGTGTACATTGAGAAAACACAAACGTAATGTTCAACTTACACTCCACGTGTTATTGAGTTTCTTTGGGGATCATTGATAGAAATTTTAGTTCTCTATTTGGTTATAATCCAGTCATGTTTTTCTTGTTTGCTGTTAAAGCACAGAGATTATCATTGATGCCATTACGATCTGGCCAAGTTGTACACGGAAATGTTGTTGGTGTGTGCCATGGTAACGATGAGTCTGTTGTTGGCAGGATCATAACAAACAGACCGAGGTTTGTTTACTCCATCTGACTCGCCCAGCAGGACAGCAAGCTTCTGTCCAGTTTTGTTGAATTGGATAATGTTTTTTGAATTCCATCCACAAACAAACAGCTGGTCATTATCTCCTAGGCCGATTCCTAATGTATCTTTAAGATCTGGGTCCGAGATTTGTGATTGCTTGTTTCCGCGTCTATCCAGGGTTATGACCCCTTTATCTTTATCTGTCACATGGATCAGTGTACCATCAGCAGATACAGCAATATGGCCGAGAACTGAGAACATATCCTGTCCCGCTGCATCAGTCTGGACTGTACGGAGGAGTTGACCGACTGTGTTGTATGTCCTCACCTGTCCTGGTCCTTCATCATAATCATTATTACCACTACACGAGACAAACAGTTCCCAATTACTATAGGCAACACCACGGCAGTATTCACCAACATTGATAGACCTTGTCAGAGACATCTTACTTCCTAGAGATACAAGCTGTATCTGACATTGACGCCCTAGTGTAACAACTGCCTCCCCAGGACCAGCAGCACTCACACCCCATGGATTACCAGGCAACTTAACATGGTCTATCACTTTGTAGGAGTGGTTCAGTCTCTTTAGGTTCTCGTTATCATAGTCGGTTACCAGCATGGTATTGTCATCAAGTAAACAAGATCCTAATATATCACATTCTTTTTCTTTTTCAACCCTAATATCGTATCTCCCCAGCAGTGAAGCAGTATAAGGTTTATCATCTCGCGTCTCCTTTGGAAAATCTCCCAGGGACTTCAGAGTACAGATATACTTCTTGATGCCTTTGTTTATTTGGAAATTCAGCTTCTCTTGTCTAAGGCTGTCTTGCATTTCTTGCGCAAGTTTGTTTCCATCGTTTTGGTTCCTTTTTCCCTTTTTGACGCAGACAAATACTTGTGGTTCATTATCTGTATTGGCTTTCTTCAGGTGGTCGATGCTCGCTTCCAGTGTCGATATCGTTTGTTCCAAGGCTTTGATGTCTGTTTTCAATTTGTTCTCATATGCGTCGTGCTTTGCATGCACTTGGCCCACAGCTGTCTTCTCCAAGTCATCAAAATGCTTGTTGATAATTTTTCTAAAATCTCGAATCTGATTTAGGCAGGTTGTTGTCTCTCTCTCTCTAGTCGGCTTTTATCATCTTGCTTTGCTTTCTTCAAGCTTTCAAGTCGTGATTTAACTTTCTGAATTTCATCTCTAATGGTTTTATACTCTTTAGTTTTCCTTATACCTTTGGCAACATGTAGCAAGTATTTCATGTCTGTACACGCCCTGAAAATAAATAATTAACCAGGAATACACTAAGGATGGGTTTTGAAGTGAGACAAAGTACTTTATTTTCTGTCTGTATGGCAGTATATACGCAGGGTTATTAAAAGAAGTTCTTTTATTATTATTACAGGATTAAATTTGATATTTCGTAATGGGGAATTATTCATCAGAGAAATATTTCCCACTAGAAGGAGGATTTGGCACTTCTTTTCACATTGCTTTCTTCATCTATTTAAGTACTAAATGGTTGGCTCTTAAAGCTATGTGCGTAAACGACTTCGAAAAACGTGAGAAAATGGTGTAAATTACCTTGATTAGTGTCAATGTTATTAAACGTTGTATATCGTGTTTCTCAATGATTGAGCGATTTTGATAAGTTATTCTCTAATTTGTAAAACTTCAATTGACTGATTGGCATTCTCCCGTGTCAATAACGACATATGCTTTGATATTGATAGGCTTTGGAATTTCATGATGCGGTTAAAAATAATAGCTCAAAAACCGTATTTAAAATTTATGTTAAAGGAATGTAATTCATATTTTAATTACCATGAGTTTACGAAACCTATACTAAAATTTAATAGAGAGGTATGGGCCTTGAAGTATTGAAAATACATAAGGATTTTTTTTCTTCAGGGGAACTTCAGTAAACAGCTTCTGATTTTCACCAAATTTGATTTAAACGGTTGTAACAATGAGATCTCAGATGGGGTTGATGACAGCGAGCAAAATCAACATTTTGATTATGTCAAAAAATATGAAAATTTCAATTTGTTTATGCTATGATTTGAAAAAATGGCTTCTGATTTTCACTAAGGCCCGAAAATAAAATAGATGCGAGTCCGATTACTTGACAGCCTAAACATTTTTATGCCAAAAATGTTTTTAAAGATGACTGGCTTACATCATGGGAGTGAAACATAACACCATTCTATACTTTCAGTAATCCACTGGGCACTGGTGGTATAACTATCAAAATTATTACCAAATTACTCAGCAAAAGTGGAAAATACTTAAGCCATATGATTAGCCTTAATGTCATATGATATGTTCAGAGTTTAACTTTTATCTTTCATGTAAACTGTGAGACACTATAAAACTTTTAAACTAATTAGTAAAATGCATTTTAAACAATGGCCTTCTGGTTTAAAGTGTACTATTCCTGTAACAGGAACGTATAATATAAATGGGGCTGTCTTTTACAGAGGTAAATTGACATCACAGAGAAACTTTCACATGTTATCATCATCAACTTGTATAGGTTTTATGTGACAATAGAATCTCACAATATCTTGCTAAAAATTCAAAAAAATGCCTACCGACCTACCCTATTTTTTATGCACCACGAAGGGTGGCACATAGTAGTCGCACTGTCCGTCCGTCAGTCCGTCCATTTGTTCGTCCGTACACTCATGTCCGGTTAATAACTCTGACAATAATGGACGGATTTTCAAATAACTTGGCACAATTGCTCACCACAACAAGACGACGTGTCGCACACAAAATTCAGGTCCGTGTCTCTAAGGTCAAGGTCACAATTAGAGGTCAAAGGTAAAAATGAAGTGCTTTCGTGTCCGGTTAATAACTCTGACAATAATGGACGGATTTTCAAATGAATTGGCACAATTGCTCACCACAACAGGACGACGTGTCGCACATAAAATTCAGGTCCGTGTCTCCAAGGTCAAGGTCACACTTAGAGGTCAATGGTCAAAATGAAGTGCTTTCGTTTCCGGTTAATAACTCTGACATTCTTGGACGGATTTTCAAATAACTTGGCACAAGTGCTCACCACAACAAGACGACTTGTCGTACACAAAATCCAGGTCCGTGGCTCCAAGGTCAAGGTCACACTTAGAGGTCAAATGTAAAATCATGTCTCCGGTCAATAACTGGCATTTCTGGATGTTTTTTCAAATAACTTGGCACAAGTGCTCACCACAACCAGACGATGTGTTGCACACAAAATCCAGGTCTGTGGCCCCCAAGTTCAAGGTCACATAGGACAAAGGTCAAATCGTGTCCGGTCAATAACTCTGGCATTCCTGGATGGATTTTCAAATAACTTGGCACAAGTGCTCACCACAACCAGACGGCGTGTCTCGCACAAAATCCAGGTCCGTGGCTCCAAGGTCAAAGGTCACTTCGGGGGCACTGTCACTTACAGTGACATTTCTTGTTTAGAGCATGCGGTCACTTTTCGTCCGTCGTCCGTCTGTCTGTCCGTCCGTCTGTTAGCAATTTTATAAAATCAACATATTCTCTGAAACCGCTGGAAGGATTTTGATGAAACTTTATCACAATGTTACTTAGGAGGCCCCCATTCAGATTTGTGTTTTCCAAGATGGGCGCCATAGCTAAACTTATGTCAAATTTAGGGAAATTTCAAACAACATCTACTCCGAAAACGCTTGTTTCATTCTAGTGAAATATCAACTATCAATTGTCGAATAATCAAAATGGCCACCACGTCGACCCAAAGTTTACATAGAGTTGTATAGGAAAAGGCTAAAAATGACATCGTCTCTGAAACCTCTTGAAGGATTTTGTTGAAATTTATCACAATAATCTTTGTGTTTTTTGCAGCCGCCAGTTGTCCAAGATGGCCACCATGGCTAAAACTAGGTCATTTTAAGGAAATTTCAAACGACATCTCCTCCGAAACCTCTTATTCCATTCTAATGAAATATCATATACATGTTTCTTGAGTTGGTCTCTATCAAATTTATGTATTTTGTTATCGTCTAATAATCAAAATGGCCGCCATGGTGACCCAAAGTTTACTTAGAGTTATATAGGAAAAGGTTAAATATGACATCTTCTCTAAAACTTTTTGAAGGATTTTGTTGAAACTTTATCACAATGGTTGGCGTCTATTAAGTTGTTTTTTTTGTTTTCTTCCAATAATCAAAATGGCTGCCGTGGCGACCCAAAGTTTATATAGGAAAATGCTACATATGACATCTATGAAACCGCTTGAAGGAGTTTGATAAAACTCCATCACAATGATCTTTAGGAAAATCCCCTTCAGATTTGTGTTTCTCGTGGCCGCCAGTTTTTCAAGATGGCCACAATGTCTAAAACTAGGTAAAATTAAGGAAAACACATATTCCATTCTCCACATGGCCACACATATAATTATTAGATTTGTGATGAATTGCATTATATTCACAGATTGAGAGGTTATGTTGACTAAAAAAGCAAGAAACACAAAAATTCATTAATAAACTACCAATAATATTTTACCATGTATTTTATGTAAATGCTTGATACAAAACTCAAGATAAAGGTGTGTCCCTTTAAAAATGAATATAAAAACTACAAGATTTATAAACAGAACATAAACTGCAATACTGCAATACGAAACGAACAGTGGCCCGAAGAGGGAACGTCCAATGGCCATAGTATGAATCGCCTAGTTACCTGGGTACGAACCGTCAAAGGTACGATACGTGCATAACCTTTTCCCAAATAAATTTCAATCATTATACTTTTGATACCAGTAGAGTGCCTACACGCCAACATGGGCCTCTTGTTCTTTTTGGCCTAAAAAATATTTAACCTGGAAATTTAACCTTGCCAATAACTTTCAAGGTACAGGTATACAGCAATGAAACTGTGTACACATCTTCAGCATGATCCATTGAGTACCGTACATCTTATAAAGGCCCATAACTCTTTGATTTATTAATTTTAATTCCCTTTGATAAAGTTTTAACTTCGAACGTAGCCTTGCCTCTTACAAGTGAGTTTCCAAGAATGTGTATTTGGTCTACAACAATGAAACTACGGAGATGTATATGCCCCGCTAGGCGTGCTCTTGTTAAAGATGGCTGACCAATAAATAGACAAGGCCTTGAAAGTCCAGCGGCTGCCCTGACAGACGGCGCCTTTTGTTATTGTTTCCTTGTAACCTAAACTCCTCTTACATCAGTTGGAAGGTGTGTTCCTATATAGCACAGTGGTTGCCTAGGATAAGTGAAGGACACCGAAGCTTTCCAAGCTTTTGAATACAGGGTCTGATCCCTGGGGCCAGAGATCAATGTCAAAAGGTTGAATTCATCAACATCAACATGACAGCCAGTTTTCAGTATTTGTTAATTAAGTTTATTATTGCTGTTTGTAGTGATATATACATACACTTCTCAAAACTGCTAACTACACCGCTCACGTTTTGGGTTATATATATCGATGGGTTGAATGTTTTTCAATAAAATAAAAAGGAAATACCAATTCAATCATTTTTACATCATTTCATTTTATTTTTTTCATGGGCAATGCTAGAACTAAACCACAATAAGCAATTACAAACGACCCATGTAAACACTAAAGTCACACTTTTATGAACAAGAAATGAAAAGTGTGACTTTAGTGTTTACATGGGTCGTTTGTAATTGCTTATTGTGGTTTAGTTCTAGCATTGCCCATGAAAAAAATAAAATGAAATGATGTAAAAATGATTGAATTGGTATTTCCTTTTTATTTTATTGAAAAACATTCAACCCATCGATATATATAACCCAAAACGTAGCGGTGTAGTTAGCAGTTTTGAGAAGTGTACATACAATATGGAACGAGTTTTTCGATTTTTGAGGATCTGAGGGACTGTGACTGAAATTCGAAGTCCAGAATCTTGTGGTTTGACAGTGAAGGAAACTTGGCATGATCCTTGACACATTTTCTACATAAATAATTACAGTCGTCATCACAGTATTTCACAGCTTCTGTGTAGTTACCATCCTTTGAACAAGGACTGCACTCAAAATCATATAACTCATCTGATGCCTTGTCTACAGATCTTACAAACGACTTGCCCCCTGTCGCCATTATTGTCCGTGTATGTGGAATGCAAAGTTTATGATCCACGCAAGACTTAACTTTGCGCGAGATTAGTGTTTACCCATCGGTATAGGATACCTACCCACAATACACCTGACAGGGTACTTCCTGGTTTAAGCATATACAATGTATAATAAAGCTTTTAAACTTGAAAAAATCAATATCTAATGCTCATGTTTGTGATTGTATAACAAAATGTAAACTTTAAATTTGTGTATATTGTATAGTAAAATGTATACGTTACTGTAATATTAAACTTAAACATAATAGACACTATTTAGACATAAATAAACAAACAAACTATAACAATGTTAGCTTTGCCCATGTTAAGGTGTGTACAGTATAATGTAAGTCATTTCGGTGGTTCGTTTAATACTGATATAATATATTTGACATAATATTCTATACTGGTAAAGGCGGACTCGGGAGTGTGTACATATCTGTATACTGTAAGTCATTTCGGTGGTGCGTTTAATACTGATATAATATATTTGACTAGTAAATGTAGGGCAGGTTCCAGGATTCATTTGCAGCATTCCCTCTCTCTCTCTCTCTCTCTCTCTCTCTCTCTCTCTCTCTCGGCTATTCAATTCATATTCCCCTTTATTGCCTTACTAAATAAGTCTGGTAGTGGTCCTTATTTATAACAAAAAAAGAGGGCTGGCCTGTCGCAGTCGGTAGCGCGGCGGATTTGTAACCGAAGGCCCTGGGTTCAATCCTCCGTGGTGACACTGAGTTTCCGGTCGGTGTGTTCTTGGGGAAGACACTTTCCCTTGGCCTCGTCCGTCAGATGGGGACGTAAACCGGGCGGTCCCGTGTATCGGTCTATCCTCCGAGCACGTTAAAGAACCATAGGAATCTATTCGATAATAAGAGTAGGGCACGGTTCCCGGATTACTATGTATCCTTCCCCTCTCTCTGGGGCGACTCTAAATGTTGATGAGCCGTTAAACAACATTCAATTCAATTCAATTATAAAAAAATTCTCAAAGAGGACATTTTCTCCACTGACAGTTTTCCAATGTTATCTCAATTTTCAGGTACAGAAATTGAGATAGATAATAAATACTGTAAGTGGCGAAAATGTCCTCTTTGAGAATTTGCATTGTTTAAAGATGAATGGCCACCCATTTTGCAGTATTGTCAATTTAGCACATTTAACTCTTAAACATTATATGAACATTTCTTGATAATCCCGGAGAGAAACATATATTTAAATCTGCTACTAAGTTGTATGTAAAGATAAGTATTATTTGCATGACGTAGATACTACTTTTACCACTGCGTGACTGCATGGGGAAATGAGGTAAATCTGAAGTGTATAGCTGCACAACTATTGCCAGATAATTGATAAATACATTTACCTGTGGATTAATTTACCTGTTTTCTATGTTGTCAAATAAAATCTTATTCTCGTTTTTCACAGATATTGCAATGTGTGATTGTAAATATCTATTGTTGTGTATTTATTTCGATTTAAATAAACATAAAGATGTTCATGAAACAAAACATGGCCGGAGAACTTTAATGTCAGATTAGCTTACTGGAAGATAGAAAACATTGTTGTGGCCTTGTAAGTGAAATCTGGTGGGAACTGTAGAATTCAGCTAGCAGCTTCCATCCCCCTGTTTCGAGTCCGATGTATAACTTCAGCCAGAGGAGGGATAGTCTACGAAAACGAAATGGGTCCCAAATATCTTCAATTCCCTATTAACAAGGGCACACCGGATGGTCAAAGGTCAAATGTGAAACGTTTTCATCAAATAACTTGTGGCGTGAAGGTGTAATAAGGCCATGATATATTTATCATATTGCACTTGTATAATAAATATGCTAGTGAAAGTTGAATCATCGTTCGGTCTTTTCCGTTCAGCTCAGTGTGCATCGGAATTGCTTCGTCGATTTCCATAACCGATTAAAATATCGAATTGCGAAGAAGACCGAGTCAACATACGACGTCATCATACAAACATATATAGGCAGCTATAGTAATAAATGTTCCTTATAAGGCTTTTTTGGAGTTATGTGATAAGTATAATCTCACATTCATGCATATTTAATATCGAGTTATCACATCACAGCCTCACATCATATAATTGTATCCAACTCATTTAATAATTTCAATCATGCACTCATGTAAGATCGCTGTGTTGACAATGACGTAAAACATCATACAAACAACTTTCTGATCGTCTCCATGGCCGAGGGGCTAACGATGTTGCGTTGTAAACCTTCTCGCCTCTCACCGCTGCGGGTTCGAATCCCACTGGGAGCTCGACTTGTGAGGAAGTGTCTGTTCTTAAGGATGGCGGGAGGTGTACAGTATTAAAGTCGCTGTATTAAATTTAAAGACATACTAGTTTGTATACATCTCTGGTTACAAATGGAATTGCTTACATATTTAACCCTTAACCCACTAAACAAATATAATAGCCTTTGCGTCCATTGTAAACCTGGCTGATCTGCAATGTCTGGCTACTGATCAGTCATTTCCCCCCAAACGCCCCTTTGTCACATAAATGGAATGGTCTTAATTCAAAGAAACAGTCCATTATATATATGTAGCGGGTTAAGGGTTAAAGTTGATCTTGCAATTTCATCTACAAAGTTAATTGTTAGATATTTTACTGTCTCAATGGAGGTGGCATGTTTTGAATAAATTAATATTATTAACCTATTACAATGTATTATATTACATTTTACTGGTTGTTAATTGTCATCATTATATGTAAGAGCTATACCGTATACCCCTGTTTAAAAGCCCGCATTTGCGTTGCATTTTACAAAAGTGGGGGACGTTTATATGAGACCATACAATTTTTTTTGACATATTATACCTCGAATATGCTTGCGGGGAGGTATTTTTCTAAACTAGACCCAAGGTCAGACTACTGGCAAGTGTATTTTCTCTTAAACTAAACCTCATAATATGTTGGTTTTTTTTAATAATAAATGAGAATAATTATGTTCTCATATAAACGCCCCTGTTTTAAAGGTGGGTTGTGGGGAGCGTTTATAAGGGCATATACAGTATATAATGGAGAGGTACTAACAAGGTTTAAAAAAGCTTTTAGCCATAAACATTCAGGGTTTGAAAATTGTTGTATCCATCCATCTGACATCCATCCGTATACCCTCCTGCCTGTCCATACGTCCGTCTGTCTGTATGTGTTCATGTCTGTTCATCTCAATTTACTGTCCACCTGGAACTCATTCTAACATCTACTCTAAAAGTCTTTCTAATACAGCTGTAGCAAATCATTTAAGCATTTGAGTTATGATCAATGTTTTTATCGTTCGAAACTCTTATTTTGATTGTTACTCAAATTCTTAAATGTTTTGAATCGGTTCAAGTTAGGCCAGTCAGGCATGTAACTTATTTAAGTTATTTTTGAAATGATTGGAAGTTATTTTCAAGAACAAAATTATTTCCCTTTGACACAGAGTAAGAGTTGATTCCTCTTACTCTTCATAAAATAACTTATTTAAGGATAGTTTCGTGAAAAATAATTTTATCTTAATAAACTTGCAGTAATAAAACCAAAATAATTAATCCTTTCAACAGAAAACTTGACCATCTAATTGAATAATAATGGCACCATTAGGTAAGATCTTTAAGAGCTTGCGTGAATTTTTTCTAAACATTTGGTAAAAGAAGTAATGGCAAATTGGATAAACAAAGATAAAAAACTTGGCAAAATATCATATGTTACAGGAAAAATCTGGCTTTGATAGGAAACCAATTTAAAAATAAATGAAAATGAATGCATATTTGAAAATAACTTGTTGCAGTTATTTTGGAGAAAAAAACACACCCAAAACTGTAATAACCTAATTTAGATCCATTTAGTACGTATTTAAGTTGGGCGGCGATTGACACGGAATAAGTTCGTTAAACCTATATTTCAGGTTTGTTTACATTTTTATGAATGAACAAAATGGATGCTAAATGGATGAACTAAATTTGGCAACACCACCACACTTATTTACGAATTACTAAGGATGTACGTGGAGTTAAAGTAAAAAGCTGCATAACATTCTTGGAAAGTGTCATATCTGTGTACGAACATTTCACAATCCAATAAAACATGTACAGTTAAGTAGATTGGACGCATGTTCTAATCCCTATTGTTTTGTTAATTTAGTATGCAATTAGTAAATAATTTTAATTTGTAATTCTTTTAATTTACTCTCACCTTAAACAGTTAGAAGAAAATATTAGTTTTGCATAAAGAGAATCTTTATTGAAAGAAAGAAAATCCTATATTGCATTTAACCACCACACACCCACTTTGTAAAGTATGTGTACCCTTAAACTAATATGTTTACAATACAATGATGTAGACCTAGATCTATAAAACATAAATGAAAATGTAGAAGTATTCTACGTATTCACAATAATATAGCGTGTTAAACGGTATACGTATGACTTTGTAGTGGTATACAACCACTATCATAAAATTAAATCAATAATTGTGTAACAGTTTTTTGTAAAGTAAAAGGGCGTAAATTTAATCAAGGGAAGTAACTTTTCAAGAGTAACTGTATATGCATTTACTAAAACTATAAATTCACTCTATGTTAACACTGTTCAGACTACGCTATTTAATAATTTAGACTGAATGCGAAAACCTATAGTAATCCGTCTGCCTGTATATATATGTCCGTCAATAAATAATTTGGTTTTCGTTCCATAACTTTGAAACCATTATGTGAAAATAAAATGTCATGGGTAGCCTGTCCTCACTAAATCATTAATGATATAAACTATCCGCATGATAACTTTTCAACATTTGTAGCCATATTCGTCGAACTGCATTGGTAGACTGTCTATAGTGACATGATGGTCCCTTTTTATATTGGGGTCAGTAGGTCAACGGTGAAGATCTCCCATTACCACTAGGCGCTGTGGTCGAGTGGTAGAGCGTTGGACCCATGATCGAAAAGTCGTGGGTTCAATCCCCGCCATATGCATTGTGCCCCTGAGCAAGACACTTTATCTGTATTTGCTTAGTACTGGTTCTACCCAGGAAGACATCGAGAGTGATTTAAATAAGTTCATAGAGCTTTCGTTACAATCGATGACAAACAAATAAGTTTAAACTAACTAAGGTCTCCAAAATTGATAATGAAAGACATTGTCCGCATGATTTAACCTCTTCTGAAGCCAAGTGTATCAAACTTCACAGACAGACTGTTTACGGACTGAGCCATGTATATTCATTTTGGGATCAGTTGGTCACAGGTTAAGGTCGCCATGAACCGATCATGAAAAACATCATCCGCAATGTAACTCTTCAACCGCTGTAGTCACGTTCATCATATTTCACAGATAGACTATCCACGTTGAGCGGATGACTATTATTCCTTTTGGGGTCAGTAGGACAAAAGTCAAGGTCACCATGACCTGATCATAAAAAACTTGTCCACACGAGTATTATTTTACCACATATTTGGTAGCAATATATCCTATTATGACATGAAGTGTGGATGCTATACGGCTGTGTTTGTAAAAGGAGCAAAGTATTTCAAAGTAGGTGAAGGTCATTTATATTGTCCTGTTTATGGTTTAAACAGGTTACTGCCCAGTAGATATGTGCATGATGTAAGTTTTTAAAGTTTGGACAGTTGTATGGCAGTTATTGTTTGAAATGCAAGCACGTTACTTGTGAAATAAAATGTCCTGTTTCATTTTCTATATAGTTTCTATAGTTGTTATTATTTGCAAATTGGCAAAATATCTATAAAATAAATGACGGGAAATGCCATTTACGTAATTGACTGGAAGAGAGCATCGCTATACGCGTGAATGTTTACGATTGAACTAGATTACACATACTACAGGATAACAAAAATATTGCAATGTTTATAGAACGATTTAGCAATATTAATAAACTAATGCAGCATATAGCTTTGAATTGATCAATGCATAACGTCATGTCAAGCTCATATATGTATGCTCTCACAACTTCTCGATAAATTCCATGGTATCGTTCCTGGAAGTGTGTAGAAGTGTGTCTTAATAATATGGTGGCGCCATGCATCTCAGTAGATTCCCGTCAAACAGCATGTACAGTCAGAGCCAATTGTATCATCAACGTTTTGCAATGGCGCTTAGCCGTTTGTTCTACTTATAGTTTATTTAGATTAGTGCACAGATTTAGTTTTTATATGTTGTGTAATAACAAACACGCAACGCTAATAATACACCAACACGTGTGACTAACCGCTATATTGTTTATATAGTTACAGAGCATTACTTTTTATCCATTGACATCCGGTCAGCAACACGTTTAGATTTCGAAAATATGAGACTTGATTCCGAAACTTCAACAAAACGTGTTTATCTATTACGAACATATGTAGCGCTGTTACGCCAGGGACATACCTCTCGTTATTGCATCTTGCGAAACCCTTTCCCCATTTTATCCGCATTATTTGTCATCACGTGTGGTCACATGGCTAGGTTAGCCTCTAGTGATGTTGCAGAAGAAGTGCAATGTGGCAGTCGGTTCTAATCTCGTACGTCTCTCGTGCGTTGGTAAAAGCAGTGACTTAAAGCCGTTTTGCTAGGGATTGTAACAATTTTAAGGACTTCAATGATCGAAATCCAGTTATTACAAGTAATATTCTTCAGCAAGGAGCTCGTTACCACAAACTGCGTAGATCTTTCTCAAAGTTATATCGCCGCAACGAAAATCTACTTGAGAAGTACAACACCAACCCAATACATTTCTGCGACTATAGGAATATCGCAACCTTTATTTTATAGAAAAAAAGATATATAGGGTCCTATAGAAACCACAGCGTCCGAACGCAATGGCATCGTAGGTCCGCACTGTGCTGCAAACAAGGACTTGAAACTACAATGAAAGAGACAAAAACAACAGAAAGGGTGGTGAAGACAGGGTTACCGACTTGGAACGGTCAGTAGGCAAAAAGGCCTACTGGTTAGCTTGAATCGATTTTATATGCGCACATTCCTCGCTATTATCCTGTCTTCAGCGCCCAAATAGACAAGACAGTGTAAACAAAACTACATCCCATCAAAAGGAATTCTCTAACAATAAAGCCCACATCCAGAGAAACTAACTAAAGATACACATACAAAATAATAAACATCTCAGGATGTATCCAGAATCGTAATGAACAACCATAGTAGTTGCAGCTAAAGAGAAAACCAATCTAGGGTACGACCAGAAAACCCGAGGGACGAAAGCTCATGCACCCACTTCCCTTAGATGTAATCTATAAAACTTAAATTAAAGTATTCGGACAGATTGTCCTGACCACTTTACAAAATTAATCAAGAGTGGTTTTCTCTTTGGCTGCTACTGCTGTGGTTGTTCAATACAATTCTTGATCCATCCTGAGGTGTTTCTTGTCATGTATATTTTATAATTTTTTATGACAACATGTGTGTTTATTGTTCACAAATGTCTCTGGATGTGGCATTTTTTGCCGCTGACCGTTCCCAGGCGGTATCCCTCTTGTCAACGCTTTTATGTTTGTGGTGTCATATGTTTCCGTTTATTCATATGTGTAGTTGTTGTTTGTTTCTGTGCGTGTTTGTGGTTGACTGTGGTCCTTGAATGCTACATTTCCTGTTCGACTTTTACGTCTATTTTATTGTTAGAGATTTTCTTTTGATGGAATGTACTTTTATATACAATGTCTTGTCAATCTGGGCACTGAAACAGGATAATGTCGAGGTTGTGTACACATACAATCGATTGACGCTAACCAGTAGGTCAGATTGTCTACTGACCGTTCAAACTCGGTTATCTTGTCTTTACCAATCTTTGTGTTGTGTATTTTCCGTTTCATTATATATTCAAATTGCTCTTGCAAACTGTCCCACAAATAAAGAGCAATTTGGGCCTACGGTGCAACTACGTTGGGGACTCTGGGTTTTTTAATGGCCATTTGTTGTCATTTTTGTTGTTTTCCTTCGCCAATGAAAGCTTGTATCCATATGTTGGTTATCCCTCTGACATCACAGAAGTTTCAATAGAAGACGAGTATGTGGAATTGCAAAAACAAAAAGCCTTTGCAATGTCCAGTAGTATGTCAACCTGGTTCCACTTGCTATGTTGCGGGCGATATCTTTGATAGTAACAATCAGTTGCGTCTCATATGAACATGTTCTTCCCAAAACCATGCTGAATTTCTCCCAGTATATTGCTCCTGTCAAAGTGTTTCATTAGTACTGCTTTGTAGAATATGCTACAGGACTTTGCAAGTATCGGATGTCAGTGAAACTACTTCATAATTGCTGATTGCTTTTTCCCCCCATTTTTGATAAGGGAGCGATCCATGCTGTTCCAGTCTTACGGTTCTGTTCATGTATCAACGGTAAGAATTGTGCAAGTTTATGTGTTAATTTGACTTTTTTAAATGGTTTATTAGTTTGAACATACATTTTGTGATTATAGTGATATCAGCCATGTTCTGGCGAGGGATATTGCCTTTGTGGTATTCTCCATGGTATGTCGACTGAACTAGATAGTCCGCTTTGTTGTTTAAATTAGCTACTCTTGTCCTTTATGTTTTATTTAGCGAGTAGGTAATGAATCTCTTGTTAATTTAACGGTAGGCATGTGTAGGTTCTGTGAAAAGTGGCACACACCTGAGGCTTACAATAGTGAAACGAACATCTCCAACATTATTTCCAACATTTGAATTTCTAGTTCGAAGACTGTTAAGCCAAAATTTAAAGTTCAGATGATATTTATGTAAAATAATGTATCGAAACAGGCTAAAAATATGTTAAACAAAATAATACAATTTCAGATACTTAATAGTTGCTATGGTTTTGGGCTTCGCTTCACGAGGCTTACGTTAAAGCTGATTTTTGCTTCATTACTTTGGGAGATTCGCTTGTCTTCACAAATTAAAGTTAACATTGTAACAGAGCAGAGCAAGGCTTAAAGAAATAGACATCATCTCGGAAATAAATGAATGACAAGGGGCTTCGCACGGCGACGCTTACGTGAAATATGATTACGGGGCTACGCCTTGAGCGAAACTCAATACCATTGCTCGTTGAAGGGGAGTTCACTCGTATGCATTATTTTATAACTTACGTTAACACTGCGATTTACGACTCCGTTTTCGGTAATACACCATTACAGAAAAAAACGATATATGTGGACAAATTCAGACGTTGGCTTCGCCAATGAAACTAGTCCAAAAGCATTTATGTAACAATACATGTACATTTCTCTACCATACTAATCTGATACTTGTATTTAAAAAATGGTCGTCTGCTTCTAACAACTGTTGTTAAATTAACATGTGTACGGCCATGATTAGTTAGTATACATTCAGGGCAACATGATGAGTTCACAATACAAAATTAAAATCAAGACATCGAAAATTAGGATATTTATTGTTTTTGCGCAAAAGAAAAACAAGCAATTGGACTGGTTAAATGTAATGTCTGTATGCTTTATCTTATAACCGTCTCTATATATAATATGTCGTTGTGTGCTAGTAAACATATACATGTGTACTCAATGACAGTGAACAACCTTTAGCGTACCATCCAGAGTAGGAAAACGCAAACATAATATGTCGTATGAAATTATTGAAACTGTATTAAAGCAAAGTACTGACAACGGCTATAATCGTGATCTTTGATGCGACGTCTAGTTTAGTTTGCGTCCGATCAACATGAAGCCGGGCCAATAAACATTCATATCGGAATTGTCTTTCCCTGATTTGGCTTTGTAAATGCTTTTGATTCTGAAAAAAAAAGAAAACAATTAAAGAATCGTAAATGTGTGTACACCTGGACATAGAAACGCAGCCGTGCATCCTCAAACAATCTACATGAACATAGAAATGCAGCCTGCATCCTCAAACAATCTACCTGGACATAGAAACGCAGCCGTGCATTCTCAAAAAAAGACTGGACATAGAAACGCAGCCGTGCATCCACAAACAATATTCTTGGACTAAGAAACGCAGCTGTGCATCCTCAAACATTGTACATGGACATATAGAAACGCAACCGTGCATCCTCAAACAATCTACCTGGACATAGAAACGCAACGGTGCATCCTCAAACAATCTACCTGGAAATAGAAACTCAGCGGTGCATCCTCAAACAATCTACCTGGACATAGAAACGCAGCCGTGCATCCTCAAACATTATACCTGGACATAGAAACGCAGTCGTGCATCCTCAAATAATCTACATGGACATAGAAAAGCAGCGGTCTATCCTCAAGCAATCTACCTGGACATAGAAACGGAGCCGTGCATCCTCAAAGAATCTACATGGACATAGAAACGCAGCGGCCTATCCTCAAACAATCTATCTCAACAAAGAAACGCTGCCGTGCATCCTCAAACAATCTACCTGGACATAGAAACGCAGCCGTGCATCATCAACATTCCATCTGGACATAGAAACGCAGCCGTGCATCCTCAAACATTCCACCAGGACATAGAAACGAAGTCGTGCATCCTCAAACAATTTACCTGAACATAGAAATGCAGCAATTCGACATCTACTTAAATTAGCAAAAATACAAGAAATGTAGAAAAACTAGTGGGACACGGCAAGTTTTAATATTGAGAATTATGCGTGAAAACTTATCATGCTAGTTAATCATCAAGATATGATTAGGTATTATAGATCTGTTCCCAAAGACAGGTTGAGATGATACATAGAAATTCCGAGATTGAATTCAACTGAAACTACATCCTACTTTTGTTACAATTGTTCAAGTGCATCAGAATCTGGGTGTTCTTTCAGGTATGTTTGCCATCCTGACAACGTGGATATGAAACGGATGTTAGCGTCAACTGGTAGCGTCCTTTTAATAGTGAGTTCGTCGTTCTCTATTCTGTTAAAAAAACAAAACCAACTAACAAGACAGCTTTTTCAACTGCTCAAATACTTAAAGATGCACGATACTGAAAACATGTGGTTGAAAACGAGATTTTCTAAAAGCAGTTTTCCAAACAAATAATTAATTATGTTTTTGTTTTTTTAACATGTCATCTATGTGTACTTGTCATTCCTAAGTTTTTCTTCAAGCGCCATAGGGAAGCGACTAATGTCTGATATAAAAGGTCTCATCTGATAACACCCGCCATGCATGCTCTACGATATCTCTTAATTTCATATTCTTGACAAAAAAATAAAATGTTTGAAAACGAAACGTAACAGTTACCTCTCCCAGCATGCAAAAGGGTGATCAATGGTTTTATAGAGGTTCAGCACGTCTTTTCTTCCTCTCTCCCAGTAAGGTCCCAGAAGATCATCATAAAACTAAAAGAACAGGTATAAGTATCCAGATACAAATGTTTACAGAATAAAGCCTACGGTAATACTATGTAAAGCTAGAGCCAAGCTGACCGTGCGGCTACATAATTCCCCACGCATTCTACACACGTCAATATGGTAAACAAACAGGTCTACTTTTACACTGTTTACAAATTAATTTAGAGTTCAGCTGCTGTGTTGTTTGTGCTTTGGTACTCATAACTGTTATTCGGTTTGTATGTCACTGGGTATTTTGTAGAATACACCCCTGTCCAACCAATGCAGCGCTTGTGCAATTGTTACAACACCTGCAAGAAACTCAAGTTCTCCCCGGTGCCTACTCGAAAACTTAAGTTTCCAACATCCTTCGGAGCATTCTGTACTGACGTCAAGCCCGATCACATGTCGAAAGTAGCTGCAAAGTAAACGGCTACTCTGTCCATTTCCACAACCGACATCCACAGCCAGTTCAAAGTTGCAGCTTGCTCCTTTTCCAGACTTATACTAATCAACAATAGTCCTGGAAACGCTATCTGGGTATGTCGGCCGGTACCGGGCATACACTTCTGCGTGACTCTTGTCTTCAAAAACTGTAACCGCCATTTCTGCCAGTGCTGAGGTGCATGTAACAATTCACACAACGGCAACACTTCTTTCGAGAAGGTCTGCTTTCTCTTTCTCTAAATATGCGACTACTTAAGATGTAATACAGTACACAATACAGACGTGAATATCTTCGGATATCTTCGGATCGATGTTCCTATTATAAGTAGGTCACAAAGACAGATAATTAGTGTGAACAATGTCAACATCCTATTAAACTTGACCTTTCGACGACCTCGACTACTGCTTTAAAAGACAGAATTATTCTATACTCAGTTGCAAAGAAAGTGGAAACTGAGTTTTGTTTAGATTTAATTGTATAAAGTGTTTTAAAATTAAATTGACAAATTCCAAAATGAATATGCCATGTTTGGTACCAAAGTTTTTATCATTCCATTGCCAATATCATGTCGTCATTTGTTTTGCAATAGGTCGAATCATGAAGGACTGTCGCTTGATAAAGAGGATAGAGTGTAAAGTAACATTTTCAAAGTGTCCAGGTTCTTTTGCAACAGAGTATATATAATAATACAGGCTAAACTTCACAATATACTTTACTGAGGGAAAAAAGGTTTAGAAAGTTTTTTAGATGAAATAATACTGTATACTAGATATACTGACATTTTGGGACTTTACGGACTTGACTCCTACGTTCATTTATTCGTTACGTCATTAAGATGTTCGACTGTTATTGATGTGTGTTTAATAAAATAGTGTGTCTATGGCAGTAGTTTCTTGATTTTACAAACAAAAATGTATTATTTCCAATTATTTAAAATAGGTTCATAATAATGAGAACTAGTGAAAAGTATATAAACAACTGAATAAGTATGTTATTGGTGTACATAGTTGCTCTTAGACAGGTTTAAACAGGTATGCACTTAAAATATGCGCGTAAACAAAAGTAGGTAATTCCTTAAAAAACAACAAAACTGGGATGTTGATAATAAATTAATGGTTGGACGGTTCCATCAAACACAATACAGCTATTTGACAACATGCCGCGGCCTTCTAGTCTATTTTGTACGGTGTTCCGGTAGGGCCATCGTACCATCACGTATCGACGTTCACAAGTATAAGTAGATATAAAAATCGAACAGAAAAAGTAGCATTCAAGGACGACAATCAACCACAACCACACACAGAAACAAAGAACATCTTTAAAGATGAATAGAAAGCAAGATAATACATCACAAACACAAAAAGTTTTGGTAATAGGGCTATCGCCTTGGAACGGTCAGTGGCAAAACAGGCCGCTGGAGGTTTAAACCAGGTTCTAAGGTGTACCAAGCCTCACTCTTACTCTATTGTCATCCCAAAAATGGAACGATGTAGATATCCCGGCCATGTTATAATCTCTAACAAACAAAGTAGCATTAATAGGCAATATAAGTTAAACACATTAATGATGATGTATATATAATATAAAATAAAAAAATAAAAAGCCTAGATAGCCACAAAGTACTCAATGACTTGGCAGAAGCCAGAGCAACAAGAGAACAAACCGTTAACGGTATTTAGATGCGCAGACTGCGCAGCCGAGTTGCTACGGTAAGACGCACTTTGCAGCTATATTTGTGGAGTGCGTCAATAGTTTCGACGTGTGTTGTGATGCCACTGCACTTCACAACTGGCCGTCCGCACTTCGCAACTGGCGTACTCACAACGCCATAATGGAATAGTGTTCGCCTGAATCATTGGGGAAAATCGTTTAGGTTAAAGATTAGTAATTGTTTGGGACGCGAAAGCTGATTGGTTGTTAAGTCATACCTCGTCATTATTGAGATGAAATAATGTATAATATTGAAATCCTGCTACCTTCATTAAGGAACAGTGACTAACTGTTCTCTGAAGAAATTCATGACAACATTGCGTTTCCTTTATTGAATGACCACCCTACAGTCCAAACCTCTATCACATACTATAGCATTTATGAGACGTTTTGAATGACGCGCCAAAGACGCAACGTATACTTGAAACTAGTATACCCCACTTAAGCATTATTTCTTGCATTTTCGGCATAAATGTGATGGCCCGGGCCTACACGACCTACGTTAAGCTACGCGCCGCCTGCCGATGGTGATGCTTATAAAATTAGTTTACTTATTGAAATCGGCTGATTTAGATTATAGAATAAAAATGGAAGCTACGCGTGCATTTGTCATATAGGCCTATTTTGAGACAAAGTCCAATCTATATTAAAACGTGTCGAAGAAAATGCTTTATTATTGACAACTGGCGAGATATCTTGTCATTCCAGTATTAAGCAATCTAAATACGAACCTTTTAATTTTGTGAAATAAATGTACAGTAATGAAGAAAATACCTAAAATAACGGAATAGATCAAGTGTCCAAAGAAAATACACCAAATACTACCAAAAGAACTGTAAGGAATGGTAGACGGTTATATATTGACGAATTTCATTTTTCTGTTCAGTGTAACCTATTTTACGCTATTATGCATATCTGCATATAGGACAGAATCAAGTTTTTTCAGATACCGAGCCCATCGCCCTATCATAATTGCAATTGATAACCGATTTCAATTCAGAATGGTCCTAATTCCAGTAAATTTCAACTTTTTCTTTCGTTAGTAGCTGATCCGGAGTGGGTGGGGACGAACAGCAGAAACACGGGTACAATTCGGCGCCCGAAAGTAAGAAACCCGGCGTTAAGCCGCCATAAACGGACGGCACCCCTACACCATCTACAACACTCAGAAAAAAATGGCTGCTGGCTGAATAAACCGCTATCAAACGACGAAGGGGAGTTAATGACGGCGCCGGTCAACATTGCCAAACCTGCTATTCTGTAACCGCCACTGTGCATAATATTAAATGTGATGTATTTCGCACAATTTTTAGTAAAATAAATGGGGATATCGCCTTTTATTATTCAAAACCAATAACCTGACAATTTATTGTTCTACGTACAGTTGCAACGTGCGATATAGTATCTATTATGATACCACACTTCACAACTCCAAACAAAATAGTTCTGAAGTGCGGCGTCCGTTGCAACAAACTACGCAGCTTTTGCCACAATTCGCAACTCATAGTTGAGAAGTGCGGCATACTGTAGCAACGCACTGCGAACTTTTTCCACACTTCGCAACCGCATCCGAGTTGCGAAGTGTGGCAATGTTGTGTAATACGTTGCTACAAGTGTACGACAAGACACGATTACAGACAAACATCAAACGCTACCATCCTATAAGGATTTAGGTAGACGTCATCATAGGGTCCACAATCTGTCCGATCGGTCTTCGCACAATAGGAAAGCATAGTGGCGAACTGTAAATGGGTCAACCACTAAACACGCAGTGCGTTACAAATGATAGGATCATAACCTCTTTTAACAAGTTTGATCAAGTTTGCATGAAAGTGATTGTGACCAAGGATCTTACAAAGTTTGTAAATCACATCATCATAAAAAGTCCTTATCGCAGAATAGTTCTCAAATTACTTTTATATTTTAAAAGTAGATCTGGGTTACGATAATACAATTTTGCAAAGGTTTTTAGATGTTTATGGTAACGGTGGCCCTGCTGGTGTAGCCTTTTAGCTATATACATATTATGAATCTTAAATTCCTCAACACAAGTCATCGTACCATCGTATCATGATCACTTTTATACTATCTCTGTTAAACTTGTTAAAAAGTTTATCAAAAGAGGTTATGACCCTATCATTTTGCAACGTACTGCATGCTTGGTGGTGGACCCTTTTACAGTTCGCCACTATGCTTTCCTCTTTAATTGTACGATGACCGGACAGGCTGTGGACCCTATGATGATGCCTACCTAAAGCCCATTGGGATGGTGGCGTTTGATGTTTGTCTATGATCTTTCTTGTCGTGCCCTTAATGGTGTATTCTCTTGTTGCTCTGGCTTCTGCCAAGTCATGGAGTACCTTTATTGTGGCTTTCTAGGCTATTGTTTTTTTGTATTATATTTACACGAGCATGTTTGTGTTTTACTTATATTGCCTATTGATGCTGCCTTGTTGGTTAGAAATTAGATCATGGCGGGTATTTCTTTATTTACACTGTCCTGTTTTAATGGGATGACAGTAGGGTAAGTGTGAGGTTTGGTGCACACTAGAACCGGTTTAAACCCCCAGTGGCCTACTTTGCCACTGACCGTTTCAAGGCGGAAGCCCTATTGTCAACTCTGATTTCATCATTATCATTCTCTATTTGTACAGGTTACTACACCGTGCCTCCCATATCATTCTGGATGAGAAACGTCACGAGAGAGATGTCCTCTCTGATTTCATCATCATCATTCTCTATGTGTACAGGTTACTACACCGAGCCTCCCATATCATTCTGGATGAGAAACGTCACGAGAGAGATGTCCTCTCTGATTTCATCATCATCCTTCTCTATGTGTACAGGTTACTACACTGAGCCTCCCATATCATTCTGGATAAGATACGTCACGAGAGAGATGTCCTCTCTGATTTCATCATTCTCTATTTGTACAGGTTACTACACCGAACCTCCCATATCATTCTGGATGAGATACATGAGAGAGATGTCCTCTCTGATTTCATCATTCTCTATTTGTACAGGTTGCTACATCGAGCCTCCCATATCATTCTGGATGAGATATATGAGAGAGATGTCCTCTCTGATTTCATCATTCTCTATTTGTACAGGTTACTACACCGAGCCTCCCATATCATTCTGGATGAGATACTTGAGAGAGATGTCCACTCTGATTTCATCATTCCCTATTTGTACAGGTTACTACACCGAGCCTCCCATATCATTCTGGATGAGATACGTCACGAGAGAGATGTCCTCTCTGATTTCATCATCATCATTCTCTATTTGTACAGGTTGCTACACCGAGCCTCCCATATCATTCTAGATGAGATACGTCACGAGAGAGATGTCCTCTCTGATTTCATCATTCTCTATTTGTACAGGTTACTACATCGAGTCACCCATATCATTCTGGATGAGATACGTCACGAGAGAGATGTCCTCTCTGATTTCATCATTCTCTATTTGTACAGGTTACTACATCGAGCCACCCATATCATTGTGGATGAGATACACGAGAGAGATGTCCTGTCTGATTTCATCATTCTCTATTTGTACAGGTTGCTACATCGAGTCACCCATATCATTCTGGATGAGATTCACGAGAAAGATGTCCACTCTGATTTCATCATTCTCTATTTGTACAGGTTGCTACATCGAGCCACCCATATCATTTTGGATGAGATACATGAGAGAGATTTTCTCTCTCATTTCATCATCCTCTATTTGTACAGGTTACTACACCGAGCCTCCCATATCATTCTGGATGAGATATATGAGAGAGATGGCCTCTCTGATTTCATCATTCTCTATTTGTACAGGTTACTACACCGAGCCTCCCATATCATTCTGGATGAGATACAGGACAGAGATGGCCTCTCTGATTTCATCATTCTCTATTTGTACAGGTTACTACACCGAGCCTCCCATATCATTCTGGATGAGATATATGAGAGAGATGTCCACTCTGATTTCATCATTCTCTATTTGTACAGGTTGCTACATCGAGCCTCCCATATCATTCTGGATGAGATATATGAGAGAGATGTCCACTCTGATTTCATCGTTCTCTATTTGTACTGGTTGCTACATCCAGCCACCCATATCATTCTGGATGAGATTCACGAGAGAGATGTCCTCTCTGATTTCATCATTCTCTATTTGTACAGGTTACTACACCAAGCCTCCCATATCATTCTGGATGGGATACATGAGAGAGATGTCCACTCTGATTTCATCATTCTCTATTTGTACAGGTTGCTACATCGAGCCACCCATATCATTCTGGATGAGATTCACGAGAGAGATGTCCTCTCTGATTTCATCATTCTCTATTTGTACAGGTTACTACACCAAGCCTCCCATATCATTCTGGATGGGATACATGAGAGAGATGTCCACTCTGATTTCATCATTCTCTATTTGTACAGGTTGCTACATCGAGCCACCCATATCATTCTGGATGAGATTCACGAGAGAGATGTCCTATCTGATTTCATCATTCTCTATTTGTACAGGTTACTACACCGAGCCTCCCATATCATTCTGGATGAGATACATGAGAGAGATGTCCACTCTGATTTCATCATCCTCTGTTTGTACTGGTTACTACACCGAGCCTCCCATATCATTCTGGATGAGATACTTGAGAGAGATGTCCACTCTGATTTCATCATTCCCTATTTGTACAGGTTACTACACCGAGCCACCCATATCATTCTGGATGAGATACATGAGAGAGATGTCCACTCTGATTTCATCATTCTCTATTTGTACAGGTTGCTACATCGAGCCACCCATATCATTCTGGATGAGATTCACGAGAGAGATATCCTGTCTGACTTCCTCATCATCATTCTGAAGGGTATACTGAAGAAGAGACCAGATCTCAAGCTGATCTTGATAAGTGCAACATTGAATGCCGAGGCATTTTCAGAATACTTTGGTAAGTTTTCAGTATTGTTACTTTAAACAGGTTTAAATGTATGTGTTACAGAAGAAATATTTGAGATATTTTCAGTCGTTCTGATGGAATATCCTTTCTTTTTCTTTCTTTCTACTGATACTGCACACAATTATTAGGGATCACTCTTCGTCCGTCGTCCGTCCGTCGTCCGTCATCTGTCGGCGTTAATTTTTCTTCAAATGACTTCTCCTCAGAAATCGCTTGGCCAATTTTGATCAAACTTCACATGGATAATCCTTGGATGAATGCTTTTTAGATTTGTCAAAATAAGGTCAGTGCGACATCCAAAATGGCCGCCATTATTATATATAATCGAAACCTTAAAAAATCTTCTTCTCAAGAACCGCTGGACATTTTTCAACAGTTTTTCTTTTAAAATGATCGCCAATGCGTAGCCTATCAAGTTTATTCAAATGAAGTCCCCGGAGTAAAAAATGGCTGTGCCCCTGGGGTCCAAAGTTTGTATATTGAGATGTTGCATGTTTTTCATATAGACATATAGGAAAAAACTTTAAAAAATCTTCTTCTCTGAAACCACAAGGTACAGAGCTCTCATGTATTGCATGTAGCATCTGCTTATGGTCCTCTACTAAGTTTGTTAAAATTGTGACACTGGGGTCTAATTTGGCCCCGCCCCTGGGGTCACAGTTTTACATAGACTTATATAGGAAAAAATATTCTTCTATGCAACTACAAGAGCCATAGGTTTAATATTTTGCATTCACTCTATGATTATGTTCCTTTACCAAGTTTGTTCAAATAGTGACCCTGGTGTCACATTTGGCCCCGCCCCAGCGGTCACATGTTTTACATAGACATGTATTGCCAAAAACATAAAAACATCTTCTTCTCTGAAACTGCAAGAGCCAGAGGTTTAATATTTTGGATTTGCTATAAGCTTGTGGTCCTCTACCAAGTTTGTTCAAATGGTGACCCTGTTGTCAAATTGTGCCCCGTCCAGGGGGTCACAGTTTTACATAGACTTGTATAGGGAAAAAAATCTTCTCTGAAACTACAAGAGCCAGAGGTTTAATATTTTGCATTTACTATAAGCTTATGGTCCTCTACCAATGTTGTTAAAATGGTGACCCTGTTGTCAAATTTGGCCCCGTCCAGGAGGTCACCGTTTTACATAGACTTGTATATGGAGAACTTAAAGAAATCTTCTTCTCTGGAACTGCAAGAGCCAGATGTTTAATATTTTGCATTTGCTATAAGCTTATGGTCCACTACCAAGTTTGTTCAAATGGTGACCCTGGTGTCAAATTTGGCACCACCCCGCGGGTCACAGTTTTACATAGACTTGTATAGGAAATAATTAAAAAATTATTCATCTCTGTAACTACAAGAGCCAGGGGTTTAATATTTTGCATTTACTATAAGATTATGGGCCTTTACCAAGTTTGTTCAAATATTGATCCTGGGGTCACATTTGGCCCTGCCCATTAGTCACATGTTGTACATAGACTTGTACAGGGAAAAGCTTAAAAATTCTTCTCTAAATCCACAAGGCACACAGCTCTCATATATAAGGCCACATTTCTTGAACAATCTTAACCAAACTTGCACAGATTGTATATGACCATAAGATTTCGAAGAAGTGCGATAATGGGCCTGTACTCAGGGGATCGATTTAGGGCCATCTTGGACCTCTTGTTTTTGATTTTCACAGCAGCCTCGTGTCCGAGGAAGGGTTTGCAGGCTTTTTGTATCATAGTTTAACACAGAAGTTCAGCGAACTCTTTAACGTGTACAGGGTATTGCTCTCCCTGCACACAGGACCGACAGCTTTACATCCCCTCGGAAAGATGGTTTACTTCCACAGTACTTTGTCCGAGTAAGATACTGCGGGAGTGCGTTCGAAATCCCCCAGGACATGATCCCACCGGGAATCGAACTCGTGACTTCTGGGATGAGAGTCAAGTATGCTAACCACTCAGTCACTTTGCATTTTGCTCTGTTTAAATCAAATTACATGCAGATGATCAAATAATGGCGATGTAACTCGGCCTAAGTTTGCACCCATCTACACATCTCGTATATGTGTCAAAGCGCAGTGTAGGTGAGATATTTAATTCCGTGGAACATAAAACTGTAACAACACTGTACTTTAATGAAAAGACATGTAGGATTGTCATAGGTGTCCTTTTACATATGCACGGAACAGCCCCAGGCCGAGCATTCAAATTCGTGACTTACAAAATATGAACAAGATTTGGGAAAGAAAGAATAAAGAGGTTCAATTCTGTTTACATTTTTTATCCTTATAAATCAATGATTATTATAAATTATATGACAAGTATTTAAAGAAATTTCTGACCTAATTTACTTTACAGATTTTCAGGGTGAAAAATCTTCCCCAATTAACTGATTCTGAATTATAATCTATTCACCACTTGGTCACAAACAGAGAGGAATAATTTTTATAAAATTTAAAACTTCAATTTTATAAAATTTTGTTCCCACCCAAGTTTTGAATCCCCATGCTCGAGAAAGTAGCAAACAACTCTGTTCTGTTCAATTCTGCATGTTACAATGTTTGGACAATTTACGCATTTAGACATAAACTATGATTACTACTAATTGAAATTTGAAGGGTATCATTTGGAAAATAGTTACAGAAAAATATAAAAAATATGAAATAACCAATGGAAATGATGAATTTACACGTTGTTTGTTTAAGAGATGACAGCAATTTATTGCTCCCGGACATTTGCAAAATTACGAGAAATTAACAAACATGTCATGAACTAGCTTTTGACACAAATTAGACTAAATTTAAACATAATGTATTCTACTGTCACTTTGAATTTACACATTGTATATTTAAGAGATTACATTGAGAGGCTGGTTGATTTTTCAGCTCTCAGAAGTTTCTGTTATTTCAAGAAGTTAATAAAGTCACAATTCATTTCCATTTGTTGCCGATAATAACAAACTCGTCATGAACCAGCTTTTGACACAAACTGGACAAGATGTAGTACATTTACGTTCTCTTTGCATCTAGGCAGAGGATAAACTCACTAAAACACATGTTCAAGCATTTATGAAAAACAATACATACAAGAACTTATGCATATGTAGAGTAAATGGCAATACACACATGTGTAAGTATTTATGAATAACACATGAACTTGTACATGGATCAGATCACTTAGCCAAAAAATTAAAATCTAACAAATGAAAATGATAAATATACACATTTTGTATTTAAAAGATGACATCTCTCTATGGTCATTCGTCAACTAGCTTTTAACACAAACTGGAAGAAATATAAAGATAACCCTTGATGTCTTTCATTTTAAATTACGCTGCACATTTGTTTGTCTCTTTAAGGGATTACGTTGATAGATTGATGATTTTATGCGGCTCTGCTGCATTTCTTAAATTACAAGAAAGGAAAGAGGTCATCAGTTATTTCCGTTTAAAGTCGGAAACTAAAAACTCGTCGTCAAGCAGCTTTTGACACATACTGGACAACATGTAAACATCGTATATTCTACCAAGCAGAAGATAAACGGACTTAACACATATGTTTAAGCATGTATGAATAAAAACACATATATAAATAAACACATTTATAAATAATAACTAACACATATTTAGGATAAATGTCAATACACACATGTTAAAGCAAGTTTGAATAACAATACATTTATACGAACTTAAACATATGTAGAATAAATGCCACTACACACATGTTAAAGCATTTGCGAATAACAATACATTTATAAGAACTTAAACATATGTAGAATAAATGCCAATACACACATGTTAAAGCATTGTGAATAACAATACATTTATAAGAACTTAAACATATGTAGAATAAATGCCAATACACACATGTTAAAGCATTTTTGAATAACAATACATTTATACGAACTTATACATATGTAGAATAAATGCCAATACACACATGTTAAAGCATTGTGAATAACAATACATTTATACGAACTTAAACATATGTAGAATAAATGCCAATACACACATGTTAAAGCATTTTTGAATAACAATACATTTATACGAACTTATACATATGTAGAATAAATGCCAATACACACATGATAAAGCATTGTGAATAACAATACATTTATCATGTTAATACGAACTTAAACATATGTAGAATAAATGCCAATACACACATGTTAAAGCATTGTGAATAACAATACATTTATATGAACTTAAACATATGTAGAATAAATGCAAATACACACATGTTAAAGCATTTGTGAATAACAATACATTTATAAGAACTTAAACATATGTAGAATAAATGATAATACACACATGTTAAAGCATTGTGAATAACAATACATTTATACGAACTTAAACATATGTAGAATAAATGCCAAGACACACATGTTAAAGCATTTGTGAATAACAATACATGTATATGAACTTAAACATATGTAGAATAAATGCCAATACACACATGTTAAAGCATTTGTGAATAACAATACATTTATATGAACTTAAACATATGTAGAATAAATGCCAATACACACATGTTAAAGCAAGTGTGAATAACAATACATTTATAAGAACTTAAACATATGTAGAATAAATGCCAATACACATATGTTAAAGCATTTGTGAATAACAATACATTTATATGAACTTAAACATATGTAGAATAAATGCCAATACACACATGTTAAAGCATGTGTGAATAACAATACATTTATAAGAACTTAAACATAGGTAGAATAAATGTCAATACACACATGTAAAAGCATTTGTGAATAACAGTACATTTTTAAGAACTTAAACATATGTAGAATAAATGCCACTACACACATGTTAAAGCATTTGTGAATAACAATACATTTATAAGAACTTAAACATATGTAGAATAAATGCCACTACACACATGTTAAAGCATTTGTGAATAACAATACATTTATTAGAACTTAAACATATGTAGAATAAATGCCAATACACACATATTAAAGCATTTGTGAATAACAGTACATTTATAAGAACTTAAACATATGTAGAATAAATGCCACTACACACATGTTAAAGCATTTGTGAATAACAATACATTTATAAGAACTTAAACATATGTAGTGTAAATGCCAATACACACATGTTTAAGTATTTGTGAATAACAATACATTTATAAGAACTTAAACATATGTAGTGTAAATGCCAATACACACATGTTAAAGCATTTGTGAATAACAGTATATTTATATGAACTTAAACATATGTAGAATAAATGCCAATACACACATGTTTAAGTATTTAAGAATAACACATGAACTAAAACATATGTATCACTTAGCCAAACAAATATTCAAAAAATCGTAACAAATTACGAAGAATTTACACATTTTGTGTTTAAAGATGACATCGCTTTGAGAACTTACACAAGTCATATACATAGAGTAAATGGCAATACACACATATGCAAACAGTTATGGATAAAAATTAATTCATTAATAAGAACTTACACTAATATACAGAGTAAATGGCATAAAAAAATCAATAAATTCATTACAAAAAGCTTCCAGATCATTACCCTTTCATTTTATACCTACATTAGTACAGCTAACACGTAGGCTTAATAACACAGAGATGGGAAACTTCCTCGGTCAGACAGTAAATCCTTTACATTTCATGTGTAAATACAATATATAGAATTTGTCATTTCTTAAAGGGACACATGGCAATTTTGAAGTCTGTATCAAGCAGTCAAGTGTCTGTCGTTCTAAGGATCGTAGTCCCCCTACCATTTGAGCTTAATTTATTAATCAGTAGTATTAAACATTCCACCTGTTTGCATATATTTACATAAAAGGTAATAAAAAAAATCTTTTTTATTCTACCATATGTTTAAATCAATTATTCGAGCAATGCAATCAACAATTAGTTATTTGCAAAAACAATTGTTTTCATCTATTCTAATAATTATAAATTGTAAATATGCAAGTTGTGTAGAAAAATCAATTTTAAAAACAATCAAGATTGCCGTGTGTCCCTTTAAAACAACCATCTACAAACGGTCTGTTATTAAGGAAAATTTGAATGCATTGGTATTATCAAAATATTTCCATGTTTACTAAAAATGTCAAAAAAGATTATTTCAAACATCCGACTATGACTTAGTTATGCTATTTCCTGTTGTTGTTGTAGTTTTTGGTACAAATTATCACTGTAAAGTTTAGGAATCTTTAACTGCCCCCAAATTAAATAGAATAATATCCTGTAGGCAGAGATATTATTATGCTTTCTGTCTTATATATAAGAAGAGAAAAATAAATGGAGAATATTTTGCAGTAAATTTACCTTGTGAGATTTGAGTAAGTTCTGAATCTCTGCATTAGTATGTATGTACATGATGTAATACAGTATTTAGCTGTCAAAAAAATGTATTATGAGTATATAGTAAATTGGTGATACTACAATATTGCAGGTTATGCGAATGAATTGAGACAATTCCCAAAAAGTCAGAGAAAGTTGGTTACAATATACTTATACATGAGATCTCGATTCCTTTCGAAAACCAGTCAGATTCAATCATGCATGACACAAGTTCTTGCCCCTTGAATGTCTAAAAAATAGGATTTCTGCAAAATTGTTTTCGGTGGCGATATGGCTAAAACAAAACAAACTTCGTTGAATTAGGATAAGCATTAAAAAAGAAAATACATGTAGTCTGATGTAACGGTAGTCAGAGTTTCTAAGTATTGTTCTAAATTCCTTAAATATAAATGCCTTTTAAACACACTATTGATAAAGGTAATAAAATGTGATATCATGCCATTGATAGAACATAATAATTATAACTATTCCACTGTAATATATGTCTTCATTCTCTAAATGAAGTATGTTTGTTTCCACTCTTCTCTGAAATATTGTGTATTGTATTCCGCCTTGTTTTAGGCAATACACATGTAAATATTATGCCAAATAAAATGTTGAAATTAATTGAATTGAATTGATGAACATAATTGTATGGTTTGATAAAGAGATGTCTGTGGTACATAGTTATATAATCTCTTCTACTCGCGAATTTATGAACGGCCTTTGATAGTTACCATGATGTAATGTGATAAAAGGTTTCAATTTAATATCATGGTAATCAAATTACTTACTCTTCAAATTACGTACGGCACGGATTGTATTTATTATACAATTACATCTGATATATATCTATTTCATCAGGGCTCTAGACTGTATGATGTCATTTTCGTCCCAGATTTCATGTATGCATGCTAATTGTTCTAATATATGATATAAATAAATTAATAAACATTATCGTTTGTCGTTATATACATCCTTCATACACTGATAATATACCGATAATCTCTATTAGATTCGTTACTAAACTATTAATTGCTACTTTCGGTATTCTCCGTACTAGGCATCTGCTGTTTTCGTTATATTTCAGAATGTACGGTACGGTACGGCTTTCACTCCTAACCTCATGTAGATGTTTGTTTACGTTATAAGACATATGCGCATTAATTTGTACATGATCAAATCCCTTCAAAAACAGCGTATTACTTAAACTTAAGTTAAAATCACGTAATGTTTACCAATGCTTACATATTTATCTTTTGCCCATTTACAGCCTTGCTGTATCGCGCTGTAATCTGGTGCTCTTTGATCTCTAGTAGAGGGCATTGTGCGCCAGAATTCTCACTACTTAGGACGGCTGCCTGACGGCACCGTCCAAAAACAATCTCGTTATGAATTAGTTTGAAATTAAACTCTCCAAATGGCTTGTTATAATAAAAATAATTCGTAACTTGTTTCATACATCTTACATCTATTTCGAGAGAGTTACATAACATACATATTCTATGTTCATATGCGATATTATTGTGTCTGCCCGTTTCAACAAAAAAAGAATGTGCTGAACAAAATTTCAATGGTATGTTTAATGTTAGATACCTTTCAACAACCAAATGTGTTTTAAAATGTTGATAGTGAATAGCTTTGCTTGACTGGTTTAAGTCGCCACGCCAATTTTGTAAGGCACAATCTATTAAACGCTGCTTAAAAATAGAAGTAAGTGCTCATCACCTACATCTTCTGAAATCCACTCAAAACCAAAACCATATTTGAATAGTAGGGATTTAACACGTGTTGCACAGGTTACTCTTCCAACCTCATCAATATTTCTAAGCATAATATAACACTGTTTAGGATACCTTGTATTGTTCATTCGGAAAAGATGTAGCCAATATTTTATACATTTACAATAATAAGTAATAAAAAGAGGAAATCTGCCACATTCGCCACGTGCAAAAGCGTGAAATGTATTCCTATTTAAAGCTATAGTAAAGGTCTTCATCAATGTTTATGTTTCAATTTTGATAAAAACTATAATGTAATTTCTGTTTTTCAGTGTACATTGAGAAAACACAAACGTAATGTTCAACTTACACTCCACGTGTTATTGAGTTTCTTTGGGGATCATTGATAGAAATTTTAGTTCTCTATTTGGTTATAATCCAGTCATGTTTTTCTTGTTTTCTGTTAAAGCACAGAGATTCTCATTGATGACATTACGATCTGGCCAAGTTGTACACGGAAATGTTGTTGGTGTGTGCCATGGTAACGATGAGTCTGTTGTTGGCAGGATCATAACAAACAGACCGAGGTTTGTTTACTCCATCTGACTCGCCCAGCAGGACAGCAAGCTTCTGTCCAGTTTTGTTGAATTGGATAATGTTTTTTGAATTCCATCCACAAACAAACAGTTGGTCATTATCTCCTAGGCCGATTCCTAATGTATCTTTAAGATCTGGGTCCGAGATTTGTGATTGCTTGTTTCCGCGTCTATCCAGGGTTATGACCCCTTTATCTTTATCTTTATCTGGATCAGTGTACCATCAGCAGATACAGCAATATGGCCGAGAACTGAGAACACATCCTGTCCCGCTGCATCAGTCTGGACTGTACGGAGGAGTTGACCGACTGTGTTGTATGTCCTCACCTGTCCTGGTCCTTCATCATAATCATTATTACCACTACACGAGACAAACAGTTCCCAATTACTATAGGCAACACCACGGCAGTATTCACCAACATTGATAGACCTTGTCAGAGACATCTTACTTCCTAGAAACACAAGCTGTATCTGACATTGACGCCCTAGTGTAACAACTGCCTCCCCAGGACCAGCAGCACTCACACCCCATGGATTACCAGGCAACTTAACATGGTCTATCACTTTGTAGGAGTGGTTCAGTCTCTTTAGGTTCTCGTTATCATAGTCGGTTACCAGCATGGTATTGTCATCAAGTAAACAAGATCCTAATATATCACATTCTTTTTCTTTTTCAACCCTAATATCGTACCTCCCCAGCAGTGAAGCAGTATAAGGTTTATCATCTCGCGTCTCCTTTGGAAAATCTCCCAGGGACTTCAGAGTACAGATATACTTCTTGATGCCTTTGTTTATTTGGAAATTCAGCTTCTCTTGTCTAAGGCTGTCTTGCATTTCTTGCGCAAGTTTGTTTCCATCGTTTTGGTTCCTTTTTCCCTTTTTGACGCAGACAAATACTTGTGGTTCATTATCTGTATTGGCTTTCTTCAGGTGGTCGATGCTCGCTTCCAGTGTCGATATCGTTTGTTCCAAGGCTTTGATGTCTGTTTTCAATTTGTTCTCATATTCGTCGTGCTTTGCATGCACTTGGCCCACAGCTGTCTTCTCCAAGTCATGAAAATGCTTGTTGATAATTTTTCTAAAATCTCGAATCTGATTTAGGCAGGTTGTTGTCTCTCTCTCTAGTCGGCTTTTATCATCTTGCTTTGCTTTCTTCAAGCTTTCAAGTCGTGATTTAACTTTCTGAATTTCATCTGTTATGGTTTTATACTCTTTAGTTTTCCTTATACCTTTGGCAACATGTAGCAAGTATTTCATGTCTGTACACGCCCTGAAAATAAATAATTAGCCAGGAATACACTAAGGATAGGTTTTGAAGTGAGACGAAGTACTTTATTTTCTGTCTGTATTGCAGTATATACGCAGGGTTATTGAAAGCAGTTCTTTTATTATTATTATTACAGGATTAAATTTGATATTTCGTAATGGGGAATTATTCATCAGAGAAATATTTCCCACTAGAAGGAGGATTTGGCACTTCTTTTCACATTGCTTTCTTCATCTATTTAAGTACTAAATGGTTGGCTCTTAAAGCTATGTGCGTAAACGACTTCGAAAAACGTGAGAAAATGGTGTAAATTACCTTGATTAGTGTCAATGTTATTAAACGTTGTATATCGTGTTTCTCAATGATTGAGCGATTTTGATAAGTTATTCTCTAATTTGTAAAACTTCAATTGACTGATTGGCATTCTCCCGTGTCAATAACGACATATGCTTTGATATTGATTGGCTTTGGAATTTCATGATGCGGTTAAAAAAATAGCTCAAAAACCGTATTTAAAATTTATGTTAAAGGAACGTAATTCATAATTTAATTACCATGAGTTTACGAAACCTATACTAAAATTTAACAGAGAGGTATGGGCCTTGAAGTATTGAAAATACATAAGGATTATTTTTTTCTTCAGGGGAACTTCAGTAAACAGCTTCTGATTTTCACCAAATTTGATTTAAACGGTTGTAACAATGAGATCTCAGATGGGGTTGATGACAGCGAGCAAAATCAACATTTTGATTATGTCAAAAAATATGAAAATTTCAATTTGTTTATGCTATGATTTGAAAAAATGCCTTCTGATTTTCACTAAGGCCCGAAAGGAAAATAGATGCGTTTCCGATTGCTTGACAGCCTAAACATTTTTATGCCAGAAATGTTTTTAAAGATGACTGGCTTACATCATGGGAGTGAAACATAACACCATTCTATACTTTCAGTAATCCACTGCGCACTGGTGGTATAACTATCAAAATTATTACCAAATTACTCAGCAAAAGTGGAAAATACTTAAGCCATATGATTAGCCTTAATGTCATATGATATGTTCAGAGTTTAACTTTTATCTTTCATGTAAACAGTGAGACACTAATAAACTTTTAAACTAATTAGTAAAATGCATTTTAAACAATGGCCTTCTGGTTTAAAGTGTACTATTCCTGTAACAGGAACGTATAATATAACTGGGGCTGTCTTTTACAGAGGTAAATTGACAACATCACAGAGAAACTTTCACAGGTTATCATCATCAACTAGTATAGGTTTTATGTGACAATAGAATCTCACAATATCTTGCAAAAAATTCAAAAAAATGCCTACCGACCTACCCTATTTTTTATGCACCACGAAGGGTGGCATATAGTAGTCGCACTGTCCGTCCGTCAGTCCGTCCATTTGTTAGTCCGTACACTCATGTCCGGTTAATAACTCTGACAATAATGGACGGATTTTCAAATAACTTGGCACAATTGCTCACCACAACAAGACGACGTGTCGCACACAAAATTCAGGTCCGTGTCTCTAAGGTCAAGGTCACAATTAGAGGTCAAAGGTAAAAATGAAGTGATTTCGTGTCCGGTTAATAACTCTGACAATAATGGACGGATTTTCAAATAACTTGGCACAATTGCTCACCACAACAGGACGAGGTGTCGCACACAAAATTCAGGTCCGTGTCTCCAAGGTCAAGGTCACAATTAGAGGTCAATTGTCAAAATGAAGTGCTTTCGTTTCCGGTTAATAACTCTGACATTCTTGGAAGGATTTTCAAATAACTTGGCACAAGTGCTCACCACATCAAGATGACTTGTCGTACACAAAATCCAGGTCCGTGGCTCCAAGGTCAAGGTCACACTTAGAGGTCAAATGTAAAATCATGTCCCCGGTCAATAACTGGCATTTCTGGACGTTTTTTCAAATAACTTGGCACAAGTGCTCACCACAGCAAGACGATGTGTTGCACACAAAATCCAGGTTTGTGGCCCCCAAGTTCAAGGTCACATAGGCCAAAGGTCAAATCGTGTCCGGTCAATAACTCTGGCATTCCTGGATGGATTTTCAAATAACTTGGCACAAGTGCTTACCACAACCATACGGCGTGTCTCGCACAAAATCCAGGTCCGTGGCTCCAAGGTCAAAGGTCACTTCGGGGGCATTGTCACTTACAGTGACATTTCTTGTTTAGAGCATGCGGTCACTTTTCGTCCGTCGTCCGTCTGTCTGTCCGTCCGTCTGTTAGTAATTTTGTAAAATCAACATATTCTCTGAAACCGCTTGAAGGATTTTGATGAAACTTTATCACAATGTTACTTAGGAGGCCCCCATTCAGATTTGTGTTTTCCAAGATGGGCGCCATAGCTAAACTTATGTCAAATTTAGGGAAATTTCAAACAACATCTACTCGTTCCATTCTAGTCAAATATCAACTATCAATTGTCGAATAATCAAAATGGCCACCACGTAGACCCAAAGTTTACATACAGTTGTATAGGAAAAGGCTAAAAATGACATCGTCTCTGAAACCTCTTGAAGGATTTTGTTGAAATTTATCACAATGATCTTTGTGTTTTTTGCAGCCGCCAGTTGTCCAAGATGGCCACCATGGCTAAAACTAGGTCAATTTAAGGAAATTTCAAACGACATCTCCTCCTAAACCTCTTATTCCATTCTAATGAAATATCATATACATGTTACTTGAGTTGGTCTCTATCAAATTTATGTATTTTGTTATCGTCTAATAATCAAAATGGCCGTCATGGTGACCCAAAGTTTACTTAGAGTTATATAGGAAAAGGTTAAATATGACATCTTCTCTAAAACTTTTTGAAGGATTTTGTTGAAACTTTATCACAATGGTTGGCGTCTATTAAGTTTGTGTTTTTTATTTTCTTCCAATAATAAAAATGGCTGCCGTGGCGACCCAAAGTTTATATAGGAAAATGCTACATATGACATCTTCCTCTGAAACCGCTTGAAGGAGTTTGATAAAACTCCATCACAATGATCTTTAGGGTAATCCCCTTCAGATTTGTGTTTCTCGAGGCCGCCAGTTTTTCAAGATGGCCACAATGTCTAAAACTAGGTAATATTAAGGAAACCACATATTCCATTCTCCACATGGCCACACATATAATTATTAGATTTGTGATGAATTGCATTATATTCACAGATTGAGAGGTTATGTTGACTAAAAAAGCAAGAAACACAAAAATTCATTAATAAACTACTAATAATATTTTACCATGTATTTTATGTAAATGCTTGATACAAAATTCAAGATCAAGGTGTGTCCCTTTAAAAATGAATATAAAATCTACAAGATTTATAAACAGAACATAAACTGCAATACTGCAATACGAAACGTACAATGGCCCGAATAGGGAACGTCCAATGGCCAAAGTATGAATCGCCTAGTTACCTGAGTACGAACCGTCAAAGGTACGATACGTGCATAACCTTTTCCCAAATAAATTTCAATCATTTTACTTTTGATACCAGTAGAGTGCCTACACGCCCACATGGGCCTCTTGTTCTTTTTGGCCTAAAAAATATTTAACCTGGAACTTTAACCTTGCCAATAACTTTCAAGGTACAGGTATACAGCAATGAAACTGTGTACACATCTTCAGCATGATCCATTGAGTACCGTACATCTTATAAAGGCCCATAACTCTTTGATTTATTAATTTTAATTCCCTTTGATAAAGTTTTAACTTCGAACGTAGCCTTGCCTCTTACAAGTGAGTTTCCAAGAATGTGTATTTGGTCTACAACAATGAAACTACGGAGATGTATATGCCCCGCTAGGCGTGCTCTTGTTAAAGATGGCTGACCAATAAATAGACAAGGCCTTGGAAGTCCAGCGGCTACATTGACAGACGGCGCCTTTTGTTATTGTTTCCTTGTAACCTAAACTCCTCTTACATCAGTTGGAAGGTGTGTTCCTATACAGCACAGTGGTTGCCTAGGATAAGTGAAGGACACCGAACCTTTCCAAGCTTTTGAATACAGGGTCTGACCCCTGGGGCCAGAGATCAATGTCAAAAGGTTGAATTCATCAACATCAACATGACAGCCAGTTTTCAGTATTTGTTAATTAAGTTTATTATTGCTGTTTGTAGTGATATATACATACATACAATATGGAACGAGTTTTTTGATTTTTGAGGATCTGAGGGACTGTGACTGAAATTCGATATAAGCGGAAGTTAGAGTAACTAAGTGTGGACTGTATATATTGTTTTATGGCCTCATTTAAATGCCCACTTTGGTAATTTTGTAAAATACACACCCCCAGTGAGAGTTGTGTGGGGATAAACAGGGGTATACGTATATGGTTAATTCATTTTAAAAAATAAGAGAGAGTTGTAACAAAGGAGTTTTTCCAAATAATGTTTAATTTAATTGTTATACATACCTGTGATCTAACGAGACACATGTGGGGCAGCAGACATCATCATGATCGCCACAGTAGGTGTCAATCAGGTTCCCGTGGTGACTCTCGCATCTCTCCGTGGGCACAAACTTGGCTGGTCGTGGAACCCGCCCTGGCATTGCAGATATGTCCAGAATCTTGTGGTTTGACAGTGAAGGAAACTTGGCATGATCCTTGAAACATTTTCTACATAAATAATTACAGTCGTCATCACAGTATTTCACAGCTTCTGTGTAGTTACCATCCTTTGAACAAGGACTGCACTCAAAGTCATATAACTCATCTGATGCCTTGTCTACAGATCTTACAAACGACTTGCCCCCTGTCGCCATTATTGTCCGTGTATGTGGAATGCAAAGTTTATGATCCACGCAAGACTTAACTCTGCGCGAGATTAGTGTTTACCCATCGTTATAGGATACCTACCCACAATACACCTGACAAGGTACTTCCTGGTTTAAGCATATACAATGTATAATAAAGCTTTTAAACTTGAAAAAATCAATATCTTAATGTGACTATTTTAGTCACGTTAAGATATTGATTTTTTTATGAAGAATAAATTTGTTAAAGTTTTACAGTTACTTTGGTAATGCTCATGTTTGTGATTGTATAGCAAAATGTAAACTTTAAATTTGTGTATATTGTATAGTAAAATGTATACGTAACTGTAATATTAAACTTAAACATAATAGACACTATTAAGACATAAATAAACAAACCATCTATAACAATGTTAGCTTTGCCCATGTTAAGGTGTGTACAGTATACTGTAAGTCATTTCGGTGGTGCGTTTAATACTGATATAATATATTTGACATAATATTCTATACTGGTAAAGGCGGACTCGGGAGTGTGTACATATCTGTATAATGTAAGTCATTTCGGTGGTGCGTTTAATACTGATATAATATATTTGACATAATATCTATACTGGTAAAGGCGGACTCGGGAGTGTGTACATATCAGTATACTGTAAGTCATTTCGGTGGTGCGTTTAATGCTGATATAATATATTTGACATAATATTCTATACTGGTAAAGGCGGACTCGGGAGTGTGTACATATCAGTATACTGTAAGTCATTTCGGTGGTGCGTTTAATACTGATATAATATATTTAACATAATACTCTATACTGGTAAAGGCGGACTCGGGAGTGTGTACATATCAGTATACTGTAAGTCATTTCGGTGGTGCGTTTAATGCTGATATAATATATTTGACATAATATTCTATACTGGTAAAGGCGGACTCGGGAGTGTGTACATATCAGTATACTGTAAGTCATTTCGGTGGTGCGTTTAATACTGATATAATATATTTGACATAATATTCTATACTGGTAATATGGAGATATTGATCTTATTCAGGGGTCGGTGGACTTGATACCGGAGGACCCAGGTTTGATCCTCACCGGCACCACTGAGTATCGTCAGGTGATCTTGGGCAAAACACTTCCCCTTATCCTCGTCCGTCAGATGGGGACGTAAATCAGGCGCTCCCGTCGATCAGAGTCTATCCTCTTAGCAAGTTAAAGAACCATAGGAATATATTGGCTAGTAAATGTAGGGCAGGTTCCAGGATTCATTCGCAGCATTCCCTCTCTCTCTCTCTCTCTCTCTCTCTCTCTGGGCTATTCAATTCATATTCCCCTTTATTGCCTTACTAAATAAGTCTGGTAGTGGTCCTTATTTATAACAAAAAAAGAGGGCTGACCTGTCGCAGTCGGTAGCGCGGCGGATTTGTAACCGAAGGCCCCGGGTTCAATCCTCCGTGGTGACACTGAGTTTCGTCGGTGTATTCTTGGGGAAGACACTTTCCCTTGGCCTCGTCCGTCAGATGGGGACGTAAACCGGGCAGTCCCGTGTATCGGTCTATCCTCCGAGCACGTTAAAGAACCATAGGAATCTATTCGATAATAAGAGTAGGGCACGGTTCCCGGATTACTATGTATCCTTCCCCTCTCTCTGGGGCGACGCTAAGTGTTGATGAGCCGTTAAACAACATTCAATTCAATTCAATTATAAAAAAAAATCTCACAGAGGACATTTTCTCCACTGACAGTTTTTCAATGTTATCTCAATTTTCAGGTACAGAAATTGAGATAGATAATAAATACTGTTAGTGGCGAAAATGTCCTCTTTGAGAATTTGCATTGTTTAAAGATGAATGGCCATCCTTTTTGCAGTATTATCAATTTAGCACATTTAACTCTTAAACATTATATGAACATTTCTTGATAGTCCCGAAGAGAAACATATATTTAAATCTTCTACTAAGTTGTATGTAAAGATAAGTATTATTTGCATGACGTAGATACTACTTTTACCACTGCGTGACTGCATGGGGAAATGAGGTAAATCTGAAGTGTATAGCTGCACAACTATTGCCAGATAATTGATAAATACATTTACCTGTGGATTAATTTACATGTTTTCTATGTCGTCAAATAAAATCTTATTCTCGTTTTTCACAGATATTGCAATGTGTGATTGTAAATATCTATTGTTGTGTATTTATTTCGATTTAAATAAACATAAAGATGTTCATGAAACAAAACATGGCCGGAGAACTTTAATGTCAGATTAGCTTACTGGAAGATAGAAAACATTGTTGTGGCCTTGTAAGTGAAATCTGGTGGGAACTGTAGAATTCAGATAGCAGCTTCCATCCCCCTGTTTCGTGTCCGATGTATAACTTCAGCCAGAATGAGGGATAGTCTACGAAAACGAAATGGGTCCCAAATATCTTCAATTCCCTATTATCAAGGGCACACCGGATGGTCAAAGGTCAAATGTGAAACGTTTTCATCAAATAACTTGTGGCGTGGAGGAGTAATAAGGCCATGATATATTTATCATATTGCACTTGTATAATAAATATGCTAGTGAAAGTTGAATCATCGTTCGGTCTTTTCCGTTCAGCTCAGTGTGCATCGGAATTGCTTCGTCGATTTCCATAACCGATTAAAATATCGAATTGCGAAGAAGACCGGGTCAACATACGACGTCATCATACAAACATATATAGGCAGCTATAGTAATAAATATTCCTTATAAGGCTTTTTTGGAGTTATGTGATAAGTATAATCTCACATTCATGAATATTTAATATCGAGTTATCACATCACAGCCTCACATCATATAATTTTATCCAACTCATTTAATAAATTCAATCATGCTATCATGTAAGATCGCTGTGATGACAATGACGTAAAACATCATACAAACAAATGTAAGATCGTCTTCATGGCCGAGGGGCTAACGATGTTGCGTTGTAAACCTTCTCGCCTCTCACCGCTGCGGGTTCGAAGCCCACTGGGAGCTCGACTTGTGAGGAAGTGTCTGTTCTTACGAATGGCGGGAGGTGTACAGTACTGGTTCTACCCAGGAAAAGTGGGTGGTCTGCCTCCACCACAAAAAACATTTACCGTCATATAATAACCTTACATGTGTTGAAAATGTAAAACACCGTACAAACAAACGATTGTAAGATCCTCTATATCTATAACTCTTAAGCCAGAGAAGGGATTTTAAAATTAAAATAGTGTAAGTGTGTCAATGTATTCCTAATCAAATGTTTAATTATTTTGGAACTGAATTGAAGATATAATCTCGTTTAAGTGACAAGTGTTTGCTTTTGTGAATATTGTAATGCGTCTTTTAAATGCCGTAATAGATATTCATTTGAGCACACAGTATATGTTGTATAATTAAAGTCGCTGTATTAAATTTAAAGACATACTAGTTTGTATACATCTCTGGTTACAAATGGAATTGCTTACATATTTAACCCTTAACCCACTAAACAAATATAATAGCCTTTGCGTCCATTGTAAACCTGGCTGATCTGCAATGTCTGGCTACTGATCAGTCATTTTCCCCCAAACGCCCCTTTGTCACATAAATGGAATGGTCTTAATTCAAAGAAACAGTCCATTATATATATGTAGCGGGTTAAGGGTTAAAGTTGATCTTGCAATTTCATCTACAAAGTTAATTGTTAGATATTTTACTGTCTCAATGGAGGTGGCATGTTTTGAATAAATTAATATTATTAACCTATTATATTACATTTTACTGGTTGTTAATTGTCATCATTATATGTAAGAGCTATACCGTATACCCCTGTTTAAAAGCCCGTATTTGCGTTGCATTTTACAAAAGTGGGGGACGTTTATATGAGACCATACAATTTTTTTTGACATATTATACCTCGAATATGCTTGCGGGGAGGTATTTTTCTAAACTAGACCCAAGGTCAGACTACTGGCAAGTGTATTTTCTCTTAAACTAAACCTCATAATATGTTGGGTTTTTTTAATAATAAATGAGAATAATTATGTTCTCATATAAACGCCCCTGTTTTAAAGGTGGGGTGTGGGGAGCGTTTATAAGGGCATATACAGTATATAATGGAGAGGTACTAACAAGGTTTAAAAAAGCTTTTTGCCATAAACATTCAGGGTTTGAAAATTGTTGTATCCATCCATCTGACATCCATCCGTATACCCTCCTGCCTGTCCATACGTCCGTCTGTCTGTATGTTTTCATGTCTGTTCATCTCAATTTACTGTCCACCTGAAACTCATTCTAACATCTACTCTAAAAGTCTTTCTAATACAGCTGTAGCAAATCATTTAAGCATTTGAGTTATGATCAATGTTGTTATCGTTCGAAACTCTTATTTTGATTGTAACTCAAATTCTTAAATGTTTTGAATCGGTTCAAGTTAGGCCAGTCAGGCATGTAACTTATTTAAGTTATTTTTGAAATGATTGGAAGTTATTTTCAAGAACAAAATTATTTCCCTTTGACACAGAGTAAGAGTTCATTCCTCTTACTTTTGATAAAATAGCTTATTTAAGGATAGTTTCGTGAAAAATGATTTTATCTTAATAAACTTGCAGTAATAAAACCAAAATAATTAATCCTTTCAACAGAAAACTTGACCATCTAATTGAATAATAATGGCACCATTAGGTAAGATCTTTAAGAGATTGCGTAACTTTTTTCTAAACATTTGGTAAAAGAAGTAATGGCAAATTGGATAAACAATTAAAGATACCAAAAATATCATATGTTACAGGAAAAATCTGGCTTTGATAGGAAACCAATTTAAAAATAAATGAAAATGAATGCATATTTGAAAATAACTTGTTGCAGTTATTTTGGAGAAAAAAACACACCCAAAACTGTAATAACCTAATTTAGATCCATTTAGTACGTATTTAAGTTGGGCGGCGATTGTCATGGAATACGTTCGTTAAACCTATATTTCAGGTTTGTTTACATTTTTATGAATGAACAAAATGGATGCTAAATGGATGAACTAAATTTGGCAACACCACCACACTTATTTACGAATTACTAAGGATGTACGTGGAGTTAAAGTAAAAAGCTGCAAAACATTCTTGGAAAGTGTCATATCTGTGTACGAACATTTCACAATCCAATAAAACATGTACAGTTAAGTAGATTGGGCGCATGTTCTAATCCCTATTGTTTTGTTAATTTAGTATGCAATTAGTAAATAATTTTAATTTGTAATTCTTTTAATTTACTCTCACCTTAAACAGTTAGAAGAAAATATTAGTTTTGCATAAAGAGAATCTTTATTGAAAGAAAGAAAATCCTATATTGCATTTAACCACCACACACCCACTTTGTAAAGTATGTGTACCCTTAAACTAATATGTTTACAATACAATGATGTAGACCTAGATCTATAAAAAATAAATGAAAATGTAGAAGTATTCTACGTATTCACAATAATATAGCGTGTTAAACGGTATACGTATAACTTTGTAGTGGTATACAACCACTATCATAAAATTAAATCAATAACTGTGTAACAGTTTTTTGTAAAGTAAAAGGGCGTCAATTTAATCAAGGGAAGTAACTTTTCAAGAGTAACTGTATATGCATTTACTAAAACTATAAATTCACTCTATGTTAACACTGTTCAGACTACGCTATTTAATAATTTAGACTGAATGCGAAAACCTATAGTAATCCGTCTGCCTGTATATATATGTCCGTCAATAAATAATTTGGTTTTCGTTCCATAACTTTGAAACCATTATGTGAAAATAAAATGTCATGGGTAGCCTGTTCTCACTATTTCATTAATGATATAAACTATCCGCATGATAACTTTTCAACATTTGTAGCCATATTCGTCAAACTGCATTGGTAGACTGTCTATGGTGACATGATGGTCCCTTTTTATATTGGGGTCAGTAGGTCAACGGTGAAGATCTCCCATTACCACTAGGCGCTGTGGTCGAGTGGTAGAGCGTTGGACCCATGATCGAAAAGTCGTGGGTTCAATCCCCGCCATATGCATTGTGCCCCTGAGCAAGACACTTTATCTGTATTTGCTTAGTACTGGTTCTACCCAGCAAGACATCGAGAGTGATTTAAATAAGTTCATAGAGCTTTCGTTACAATCGATGACAAACAAATAAGTTTAAACTAACTAAGGTCTCCAAAATTGATAATGAAAAGCATTGTCCGCATGATTTAACCTCTTCTGAAGCCAAGTGTATCAAACTTCACAGACAGACTGTTTACGGACTGAGCCATGTATATTCATTTTGGGATCAGTTGGTCACAGGTTAAGGTCGCCATGAACCGATCATGAAAAACATCATCCGCAATGTAACTCTTCAACCGCTGTAGTCACGTTCATCATATTTCACAGATAGACTATCCACGTTGAGCGGATGACTATTATTCCTTTTGGGGTCAGTAGGACAAAAGTCAAGGTCACCATGACCTGATCATAAAAAACTTGTCCACACGAGTATTATTTTACCACATATTTGGTAGCAATATATCCTATTATGACATGAAGTGTGGATGCTATACGGCTGTGTTTGTAAAAGGAGCAAAGTATTTCAAAGTAGGTGAAGGTCATTTATATTGTCCTGTTTATGGTTTAAACAGGTTACTGCCCAGTAGATATGTGCATGATGTAAGTTTTTAAAGTTTGGACAGTTGTATGGCAGTTATTGTTTGAAATGCAAGCACGTTACTTGTGAAATAAAATGTCCTGTTTCATTTTCTATATAGTTTCTATAGTTGTTATTATTTGCAAATTGGCAAAATATCTATAAAATAAATGACGGGAAATGCCATTTACGTAATTGACTGGAAGAGAGCATCGCTATACGCGTGAATGTTTACGATTGAACTAGATTACACATACTACAGGAAAACAAAAATATTGCAATGTTTATAGAACGATTTAGCAATATTAATAAACTAATGCAGCATATAGCTTTGAATTGATCAATGCATAACGTCATGTCAAGCTCATATATGTATGCTCTCACAACTTCTCGATAAATTCCATGGTATCGTTCCTGGAAGTGTGTAGAAGTGTGTCTTAATAATATGGTGGCGCCATGCATCTCAGTAGATTCCCGTCAAACAGCATGTACAGTCAGAGCCAATTGTATCATCAACGTTTTGCAATGGCGCTTAGCCGTTTGTTCTACTTATAGTTTATTTAGATTAGTGCACAGATTTAGTTTTTATATGTTGTGTAATAACAAACACGCAACGCTAATAATACACCAACACGTGTGACTAACCGCTATATTGTTTATATAGTTACAGAGCATTACTTTTTATCCATTGACATCCGGTCAGCAACACGTTTAGATTTCGAAAATATGAGACTTGATTCCGAAACTTCAACAAAACGTGTTTATCTATTACGAACATATGTAGCGCTGTTACGCCAGGGACATACCTCTCGTTATTGCATCTTGCGAAACCCTTTCCCCTATTTATCCGCATTATTTGTCATCACGTGTGGTCACATGGCTAGGTTAGCCTCTAGTGATGTTGCAGAAGAAGTGCAATGTGGCAGTCGGTTCTAATCTCGTACGTCTCTCGTGCGTTGGTAAAAGCAGTGACTTAAAGCCGTTTTGCTAGGGATTGTAACAATTTTAAGGACTTCAATGATCGAAATCCAGTTATTACAAGTAATATTCTTCAGCAAGGAGCTCGTTACCACAAACTGCGTAGATCTTTCTCAAAGTTATATCGCCGCAACGAAAATCTACTTGAGAAGTACAACACCAACCCAATACATTTCTGCGACTATAGGAATATCGCAACCTTTATTTTATAGAAAAAAATATATATAGGGTCCTATAGAAACCACAGCGTCCGAACGCAATGGCATCGTAGGTCCGCACTGTGCTGCAAACAAGGACTTGAAACTACAATGAAAGAGACAAAAAACAACAGAAAGGGTGGTGAAGACAGGGTTACCGACTTGGAACGGTCAGTAGGCAAAAAGGCCTACTGGTTAGCTTGAATCGATTTTATATGCGCACATTCCTCGCTATTATCCTGTCTTCAGCGCCCAAATAGACAAGACAGTGTAAACAAAACTACATCCCATCAAAAGGAATTCTCTAACAATAAAGCCCACATCCAGAGAAACTAACTAAAGATACACATACAAAATAATAAACATCTCAGGATGTATCCAGAATCGTAATGAACAACCATAGTAGTTGCAGCTAAAGAGAAAACCAATCTAGGGTACGACCAGAAAACCCGAGGGACGAAAGCTCATGCACCCACTTCCCTTAGATGTAATCTATAAAACTTAAATTAAAGTATTCGGACAGATTGTCCTGACCACTTTACAAAATTAATCAAGAGTGGTTTTCTCTTTGGCTGCTACTGCTGTGGTTGTTCAATACAATTCTTGATCCATCCTGAGGTGTTTCTTGTCATGTATATTTTATAATTTTTTATGACAACATGTGTGTTTATTGTTCACAAATGTCTCTGGATGTGGTATTTTTTGCCGCTGACCGTTCCCAGGCGGTATCCCTCTTGTCAACGCTTTTATGTTTGTGGTGTCATATGTTTCCGTTTATTCATATGTGTAGTTGTTGTTTGTTTCTGTGCGTGTTTGTGGTTGACTGTGGTCCTTGAATGCTACATTTCCTGTTCGACTTTTACGTCTATTTTATGGTTAGAGATTTTCTTTTGATGGAATGTACTTTTATATACAATGTCTTGTCAATCTGGGCACTGAAACAGGATAATGTCGAGGTTGTGTACACATACAATCGATTGACACTAACCAGTAGGTCAGATTGTCTACTGACCGTTCAAACTCGGTTATCTTGTCTTTACCAATCTTTGTGTTGTGTATTTTCCGTTTCATTATATATTCAAATTGCTCTTGCAAACTGTCCCACAAATAAAGAGCAATTTGGGCCTACGGTGCAACTACGTTGGGGACTCTGGTTTTTTTAATGGCCATTTGTTGTCATTTTTGTTGTTTTCCTTCTCCAATGAAAGCTTGTATCCATATGTTGGTTATCCCTCTGACATCACAGAAGTTTCAATAGAAGACGAGTATGTGGAATTGCAAAAACAAAAAGCCTTTGCAATGTCCAGTAGTATGTCAACCTGGTTCCACTTGCTATGTTGCGGGCGATATCTTTGATAGTAACAATCAGTTGCGTCTCATATGAACATGTTCTTCCCAAAACCATGCTGAATTTCTCCCAGTATATTGCTCCTGTCAAAGTGTTTCATTAGTACTGCTTTGTAGAATATGCTACAGGACTTTGCAAGTATCGGATGTCAGTGAAACTACTTCATAATTGCTGATTGCTTTTTTCCCCCATTTTTGATAAGGGAGCGATCAATGCTGTTCCAGTCTTACGGTTCTGTTCATGTATCAACGGTAAGAATTGTGCAAGTTTATGTGTTAATTTGACTTTTTTAAATGGTTTATTAGTTTGAACATACATTTTGTGATTATAGTGATATCAGCCATGTTCTGGCGAGGGATATTGCCTTTGTGGTATTCTCCATGGTATGTCGACTGAACTAGATAGTCCGCTTTGTTGTTTAAATTAGCTACTCTTGTCCTTTATGTTTTATTTAGCGAGTAGGTAATGAATCTCTTGTTAATTTAACGGTAGGCATGTGTAGGTTCTGTGAAAAGTGGCACAGACCTGAGGCTTACAATAGTGAAACGAATATCTCCAACATTATTTCCAACATTTGAATTTCTAGTTCGAAGACTGTTAAGCCAAAATTTAAAGTTCAGATGATATTTATGTAAAATAATGTATCGAAACAGGCTAAAAATATGTTAAACAAAATAATACAATTTCAGATACTTAATAGTTGCTATGGTTTTGGGCTTCGCTTCACGAGGCTTACGTTAAAGCTGATTTTTGCTTCAATACTTTGGGAGATTCGCTTGTCTTCACAAATTAAAGTTAACATTGTAACAGAGCAGTTCAAGGCTTAACGAAATAGACATCATCTCGGAAATAAATGAATGACAAGGGGCTTCGCACGGCGACGCTTACGTGAAATATGATTACGAGGCTACGCCTTGAGCGAAACTCAATACCATTGCTTGTTGAAGGAGAGTTCACTCGTATGTATTGTTTTATAACTTACGTTAACACTGCGGTTTGCGACTTTTCGGTAATACACTATTACAGAAAAAACGATATATGTGGACAAATTCAGACGTTGGTTTCGCCAATGAAACGATTCCAATACATTTACATTTCTCTACCATACTAATCTAATAGTGTACGGCCATGATTAGTTAGTTTACAGGGCAACATGATGAGTTGACAATACAAAATTAAAATAATGAGAAATCAAGACATTGAAAATTAGGATATTTATTGTTTTTGCGGAAAAGAAAAACAAGCAATTGGACTGGTTAAATGTAATGTCTGTATGCTTTATCTTATAACCGTCTCTATATATAATATGTCATTGTGGGCTATTAAACCTACACATGTGTACTCAATGACGGTGAACAACCTTTAGCGTACCATCCAAAGTAGAAAAACGCTAACATAATATGTCGTATGAATTTATTGAAACTGTATATTAAAGCAAAGTACTGACAACGGCTACAATCGTGGTCTTTGATTCGACGTCTAGTTCGGTTTGCGTCCAATCAACATGAAGCCGGGCCAATAAACATTCATATCGGAATTGTCTTTCCCTGATTTGGCTTTGTAAATGCTTTTGATTCTGAAAAAAAAAGAAAACAATTAAAGAATCGTAAATGTGTGTACACCTGGACATAGAAACGCAGCCGTGCATCCTCAAACAATCTATCTGGACATAGAAACGCAGCCGTGCATTCTCAAAAAAAAACTATCTGGTCACAGAAAGGCAGCTGTGCATCCTCAAACAATCTACCTGGACATAGAAACGCTGCCGTGCATCCTCAAACAATCTACCTGGACATAGAAACGCTGCCGTGCATCCTCAAACAATCTACCTGGACATAGAAACGCAGCCGTTAATCCTCAAACAATTTACCTGAACATAGAAACGCAGCAGTTCGACATCTACTTTAATTAGCAAAAATGCAAGAAATGTAGAAAAACTAACGGGACGCGGAAAGTTTTAAAAACATCATTTTTTTCCGTGTATCCCTTTAATAATGAGAATTATGCGTGAAAACGAATCATGCTAGTTTATCATCAAGTAAGGTATGACTAGGTATTATAGATCTGTTCCCAAAGACAGGTTGAGATGATACATATAAATTTAGAGATCGAATTCAAGTGAAACTACATCATACCTCTGTTTCAATTGTTTAAGTGCATCAGAATCTGGGTATTCTTTCAGGTATGTTTGCCATCCTGACAACGTGGATATGAAACCGATGTAAGCGTCCACTGGTAGCGTCCTTTTAATATTGAGTACAAAACCAACAAACAAGACAGCTTTTTCAACTGATCAAATACTTAAAAATGCACGATGCTGAAAACGTGTGGTTGAAAACGAGATTTCCTAAAAGCAGTTTTCCAAACAAATAATTAATTATGTTTTTGTTTTTTAACATGTCTTTTATGTGTAAGTTTTTCTTCAAGCGCCATAGGGAAGCGACTTATGTCTGATATAACAGGTCTCCTCTGATATCACCAACCATGCATGCTCTACGATATGAAAGAAAATGTACCCTTAATTTCATATTCTTGACAGTTACCTCTCCCAGCATGCAAAAGGGTGATCAATGTCTTTATAGAAGTTCAGCACGTGTTGTCTTCCTCTCTCCCAGTAAGGTCCCAGAAGATCATCATAAAACTAAAAGAAAAGGTATAAGTATCCAGATACAAATGTTTACAGAATAACGCTTAAGGTAATACAATCTAAAGCTAGAGCCAAGCTGACCGTGCGCAACATAATTCCCCACGCATTCTACACACATGTCAATATGGTAAACAAACATGTCTACTCCTTTTACCCTGTTTACCTATTTAGGGTTAAACTGCTGTGTTGTTTGTGCTTTGGTACTCAGAACTGTTATTCGGTTTGTACGAGCGTATGTCCCCGTAAATGAATACATTATATTTAGGGTAGTTGTGTATTTGTGCGCAATTTACCATGTGCTCCATGTCTCCAAGTAAATATAACTATAATTGTGTTTCGTGACTTTGCTGTGGAACCGAAATGCAGCATGGGTCATCTATTCCATGCATTAATATGTTGTATCGGTCTTAAACGTTTTACACCTGCTACATGTATGCCACTGAAAATAGTTCAAACATCAAATATGCTTCGCAGACATACGTTACCTTCGTTTTTCAGATATGTTTCACAGTTGTCTCTTTGCAAATAACCGAATAACATCTTGGGACATCTCACAATTGTTTATCCTTTATGGATAGCCTCAAGCGTGCTTGTGATATGATCAAACAGAAAATAGAAAGTTCTGTATCTCTGTCATATACTTTTTCGCCTCTTCATCGTCAGGGATATTTTGACCGTAGCCGAACACTGCAAACACTCCACCAGGTTTTAAAATTCTCCTAACTTCCTTGTAGAATACATCCCTGTCCAACCAATGCAGCGCTTGTGCAATTGTTACAACATCTACAGATTTATCCTGCAAGAAACTCAAGTCCTCTCCGGGACCAACTCGAAAACTTAAATTATCAATATCCTTTGGAGCAGAAACAATCTGTTCTTCACTGACGTCAAGCCCGATCACATGTCGGAAGTAGCTGCAAAGTAAACGGCTACTCTGTCCATTTCAACAACCGACATCCACAGCCAGCTCAAAGTTGCAGCTTGCTCCTTTTCCAGATTTATAATAATCGACAATAGCCCTAGGAAATCCTTCCGGATATGTCGGCCGGTACCGGGCATATACTTCTGCGTGAATCTTGTCCTCAAAAGCTCTAACCGCCATTTCTGTCTGTGCTGAGGTGAATGTAACAATATCTCCTGGCCAGTCACACAACGGCAACACTTCTTTCGAGAAGGTCTGCTTTCTCCAAAAATGCGACTGCTTAATATTCAATACAGTACACAATGTACTGACGTGAATATCTTCGGATCGATGTTCCTATTATAAGTTGGAGTGCGTGGTCCAGTGGTAGAGCGCCGAACTCCGAATCGAGATGTCGTGGGTTCGATCCTCGCCGCGGCCACGTTATTTATCCTTGAGCAAGATAATTAATCCACATTGCTTAGTACTGGTTCTCGAGAGTGATTAATCTAAGTTGCAAGAACTTGTTTCGCAATCGATGTAAAATAAATATGTTTAAACTAAGTAGGTCACAAAGAGAGGTAATTAGTGTAAACAATGTCAACATCCTATTAAACTTGACCTTTCGACGTTCTCGACTACTACTTTAAAAGTCAGAATTATTCTATACTCAGTTGCAAAAGAAAGTGGACATTGAGTTTTGTTTAGATTTAATTGTATAAAGTGTTTTTAGAATTATATTGACAAATTCCAAAATGAATATGCCATGTTTGGTACCAAAGTTTTTAACATTCCATTGTCAATATCATGTTGTCATTTGTTTTTCAATAGATTGAATCATTAAGGGATTGTCGATTGATAAAGAGGATAGGGTGTAAAATTGTCAAAGTGTCCAGTATCTTTTGCAACTGAGTATATATAATAATACAGGCTAAACTTCACAAGGTAGATATACTATACTGAGGGGGAAAAGATTAGCAAATTGTTTAGATGAAATAATACTGTATACAAGATATACTGACATTTTGGGACTTTACGGGCTTGACTCCTACGTTCGTTTATTCGTTAAGTCATTAAGATGTTAGACTGTTATTGATGTGTGTTTAATAACATATTGTGTCTATGGCAGTAGGTTCTTGATTTTACAAACAAAAATGTATTATTTCCAGGGTGCAACAAAAACTTCCTAAACTTTTTCCCTTAGTATATGTTTAGATTATAAACGATGATAACACGAACTTCGTATTTCTTATAAGACACGCTTAGGTTGGCAAATGCTCGAAATAATTCTTAAGATAAACTTATGGTCACACTCAAGTTACATTAGAAGTGAAATCCAATGCAAATACGTGTATAATAAATTATGTCTTCACTACCAACCGATCAAACATCATCTACAAGACAAAATATCGCGCATACATATAGAGAGAGAGTTTACTTACCATGCGTGTTTCAATACGGAATAGGAATCATGTATTGAAAAACTCACGGTAATTAAATTATGTATTACATGTTCCCAAACAAAGATGGCAGTTGGCGAACATCTTGAAAGGCGGATCAACATGTATCGCATAGGCCCAACTCTATCTTTATCTATCTAGAGAGAGAGAGAGTTTACTTACCATGCGTGTATATATAGCGAGAGAGTTTACTTACCATGCGTGTATATATATAGAGAGAGTTTACGTACCATGCGTGTTTATATAGCGAGAGAGTTTACTTACCATGCGTGTTTATATAGCGAGAGAGTTTACTTACCATGCGTGTTTCAATACGGAATAGAAATCATGTATTGAAAAACTCACGGTTAAATTAAATTATGTATTACATGTTCCTAAACAAAGATGGCAGTTGGCGAACATCTTGAAAGCCGGATCAACATGTATCGCATAGGCCCAACTCTATCTTTATCTATCTAGAGGGAGAGTTTACGTACCATGCGTGTTTATATAGAGAGAGAGTTTACTTACCATGCGTGTTTTTACAGCGAGAGAGTTTACTTACCATGCGTGTTTATATAGCGAGAGAGTTTATTTACCATGTGTGTATATATATAGAGAGAGTTTACGTACCATGCGTGTTTATATAGCGAGGGAGTTAACTTACCATGCGTGTATATATATAGAGAGAGAGTTTACGTACCATGCGTGTTTATATAGCGAGAGAGTTTACTTACCATGCGTGTATATATAGAGAGAGAGTTTACGTACCATGCGTGTATATATAGAGAGAGAGTTTACTTACCATGCGTGTATATATATAAAGAGAGTTTACTTACCATGCGTGTTTATATAGCGGGAGAGTTTACGTACCATGCGTGTATATATAGTTAGAGAGTGTACTTACCATGCGTGTTTATATAGCGAGAGAGTTTACGTACCATGCGTGTATTTATAGAGAGAGAGTTTACTTACCATGCGTGTTTATATAGCGAGAGAGTTTACGTACCATGCGTGTATATATAGAGAGAGAGTTTACTTACCATGCGTGTATATATAGCGAGAGAGGTTACGTACCATGCGTGTATATATATATAGAGAGAGCTTACTTACCATGCGTGTTTATATAGCGAGAGAGTTTACTTACCATGCGTGTATATATAGAGAGAGAGTTTACTTACCATGCGTGTTTATATAGCGAGAGAGTTTACGTACCATGCGTGTATATATATATAGAGAGTTTACTTACCATGCGTGTATATATAGAGAGAGAGTTTACTTACCATGCGCGTTTATATAGCGAGAGAGTTTACTTACCATGCGTGTTTAGATATAGAGAGAGTTTACTTACCATGCGTGTATATATATAGAGAGAGTTTACGTACCATGCGTGTTTATATAGCGAGAGAGTTTGCTTACCATGCGTGTATATATATAGAGAGAGAGTTTACTTATCTTTCGTGTTTCAATACGGAATAGGAATCATGTATTGAAAAAGTCACGGTAATTAAATTATGTATTACATGTTCCTAAAATAAATGTTAAATACAAAGATGGCAGTTGGCGAACATCTTGAAAGCCGGATCAAATTTATCGCATAGGCCCAACTATATCTTTCACATTCTGTAATAGTGTGTGACGGTAAACTATGATTACGGTCAATGATCTGTCACATTCTGCATATCACTTATAACAATGTAAATGCAAAGCCATCACTCTGTATATATGTCCGTCCATAAATAATTCGGGTTTTGTTCCATAACTTTGAAAACATGCAAATAACGTAATCAAACTTCATAAGCAGACTTTCCTCACTAATCCATTGAAGTTGCTATCCCGCAATCAACAGGCATATTTTACAACAGATGCAAACCGTGTCTAAACCTACTGACGACGAGGTGCTGTATATTACTATATAACTTACATATTTTGAGAATCCAAAATCTATAGACACATTATAAACGGCATTAACCAGCAAAGCCAAACTTCAAAACTGGAGCGTCGAATTAATGGTTACCAACTCACCAATTCATTTGTATTTTAAGAACCCGTGAAAAAACTATACTGGTATTTTAAGAACCCGTGAAAAAACTATACTGTATATATACGTTATTATATGACTTGAATACCTGGATAGAGCTTTGATAGTGCAATTTTGACGTTAGTTGGTGGGTTAGTTTCTCTAATGACATAAGTCTTCGACATCGATAGTCTTGTAATTCGTTTATCAGGTAGACTGGCTACGGTCATTCGGTCAAAAGTTAATAACGTTATGATCCGATTATTAAAAACGGTTTCGTGCACGTTAAATCTTCAGCCACTGTAACAGATGCATCAAACTTCATTGGTAGACAGGATGATCCCTAAGCACATTGGGGTCATTGGTCTAAGGTCAGTGTCGATATGATCATCCAGTGAACGATAACTGTTCAACGTCTGCAATCACATTTATCGAACGTCATGGGTCGTGTGACAAGATGATCCCTATTCATATCGGGGTCATTAGGTCTAAGGTCAGTGTCGATATTATCCTATCATTTAACATTCAGTGAACGATAGCTATTTTCAACCTCTGCGAACAGTCACATTTGTCAAACTGCACGGGTAGAATCTGTATGGAGATAACATCTAAGATCCTATTGGTGTCAGTAGGTTGGAGGTCAAGGTCGTCATGATCCGATCATGACAAACCTTATATGCACGATAATTCTTCAACCAATGTAGCCGCATTCATCAAATTTGATTGGTATGCTGCCTACGATGTCATGAGTGTCCCTATTAATATTGGTATCGGTAGGTCAAATGGCATGGTGCTTATGAAAAACGTTGTCCACCTCATAAACCTCTTCTAAAGACATGTTCATCAAACTTCTCAGATACTAGTAAACTGTTTATGGTTGCAGAATGACCCATGTATATTCATTTTGGGTCAGCTGGTCAAATGTCAAGGTCGCGTAGACCCGATCATAAAATACAGTAACTCTTCAACCAATGTAGCCACATTAATCAACGTTCACAGATAGACTGTCCGCGTTGAGCGGATGCCTGTTATTCCTTTTGGGGTCAGTCGGTCAAATGTCACGGTCGGTATAACACGATCATAAAAAGCGATTACTATTCTATCAAATACTTATTCCTATTATTTGGATTACTATTTTACCAAATATGTGGTAGGAACATATTCCTATTATTTGGATTACTATTTTACCAAATATGTGGTAGGAACATAGTCCTGTTATTTGGATTACTATTTTACCAAATATTAGGTAGGAACATTTCCTATTATTTGGATTACTATTTTACCAAATATTAGGTAGGAACATATTCCTATTATGTAGATGTAAGAGTGAATGAAGTTTAGATGCTCTACGGTTGATACTGTATGAGAAATGGAGAAAAGGGTCAAGGTATTTCACAGTTGTGAAGATCATTTGCATTGGCATATGTATGGTTCGAACATGTTGCTGTCATGTTAATGTGTGCATGATATAAATATTTAAAGATTGAAAAGTTGTACGGTAGCTTTTGTTTACAAAATGAACTAAATTAACAAAGTAATTCATATTGACTTACCGATGATCAGGGTGTCGAAACCACGTGGATTTTTGATCGGATTCACGTAACTAAAGGCATATCCTGCAGTGTGTGTGTTTCATATTTTATCCTTTGAACAGGTCTTTTACGAGTTGATACATACATAGAACCAGGACCTGTTTAGTATACAGTCCCTGATGTTCCTGACTATCCTAAGCATATTTCTGCTTTAAAAACAACAGGTCACCAATTTGGTTCCTGGTATATTTAAAGATAAATATATGACCCATATTCCATTTTTGGCAATTTTCAAATAATTTCAGTACAGCCTAAATTATGCAACAACAAACATAATAAAAAGTATCAAATCGAATTACATTTGATTCAATCCTATTTTATTTATAGGTGAACAAAAATGCATGAAATATGCGCAAATGCCTTCATTGTCTTAAAGAACCTCGGAAAAAATTGCAGTTTTTTTGGAAAAATAGAAAGGTTTCGAGGGGAAAAAAGTATTTCCTTCTTATAGATTTCTTCCAAAACTTCAGTAGTTTTAACAAATGTCGTGTACTTTAAGACAATGAAATAAAAAAATACATGTCACCACATTTGTTTTTTAGGAAGAAAAGCAATTATAACCCTAAACATTCTAAAACACAGACTTCATCTTTAACTGGTAAGTTCTACATACCCCTTTTTATATAAATGGATTCTACATGTCTAAAAAAAAATTGTAACTTTTTATTTTTTTCTATTCCTAACACTGTTGTTGTTGAGTTCTATATATATATATATACATGCATCTAGTGAATATATTATCGTGTTATTATTTTTTTCTAAATGTACAATCTGGAAATATTATATGAGACTATGTAATATATGAAAGTATGTTTTTCCAGCATGTAGCTAGTACAGTTACAACTAATGATTGGATTTGTGACAAACAGCCCTTTATATCTTAACATGTCATTGTTTAACTGTTCCTGCCTAATAACTATTATAATATTCAATGTAAGATTTAAAAGCACTATTGACTCTTACATGACCGACATGATCTGTCTTTTTGTATATTCAGTATTTTATACTGGGCTTTTGTTTCAATTCCAATCATCTACGAGTAGTTGAGCAATTAAACAATATGTTATAAAGATTTATTTAATGAGAATTCATCCGAAACTAGTCAATGATCCACGTCAAGCGTACACCATGAGTAATATCAAATGTCTTCTCTATTACACATCAATGTTACATCTAGTTCACTTATATAAGAATCAGAAAGTATATTTCTATAATCATGTCTAGCAATTATAATATTCAATGTAAGATTTAAAAGCACGACTGACTCTTACATGACCGACACGATCTGTCGTCAGATTTTTGTATATTCAGTATTTTATACTGGGCTTTTGTTTCAATTCCAATCATCTATGAGTAGTTGAGCAATTAAACAATATGTTATATAAGATTTATTTAATGAGAAAATTTGAAACTAGTCAATGATCCACGTCAAACGTACACCATGAGTAATATCAAATGTCTTCTCTATTACACATCAATGTTACATCTAATCAGGGAGTAAGTATACTCCCTGATTTAATTCTCTTATATATGAATCAGAAAGTATATTTCCATAGTCATGTCTAGCGAGATATTATAGTGCCCTGTATAAAGGGGAGATAACATGAATAGCATTATTTAGCTTTACAACAGTTACCTGTTACACTTTTTAGAAGCATGTCATGTTGGAATAGCTTTTTATGTTTAACATAGAAACTCAATGAAAAACATACAAAGTGATATTATAAAAGGAAGAAATAATAGTGTGCACTAATGGAGTTAATGGAGAACTTATATACAAAGTGGGAATCTTAATATACATTAAATAACAGATGTTGGATTCATCAAGTTCAAAACTAAGATATGTTTTGAAATCAGGTCCACCAGGTTTTATTTTTTGTGATTTTTTTTTAATTTTTTTTTTGTAATAAAATCATGTATTTTCCCCATTGCTTTTCAAAAATGTCTTGTTTCATATTTTTGCAGGCTATACATTTCTCAACGTTAAACAGTATTTGAATATAGCTTTTAAAAACTGTTAAAGTAGGATTAGTATTTTTTAATTTTTGATTGAATATAAATTTTCTGGCAGTAAGGAGGAGATTATTTAAAACAATATCATACTTACATTTCCAAAGATGATGTCAGTAACCGACCATACTGTATTAATATCCTTACATTTATTATGGAAGAAATTTGCAAGTGCTCGCAAAAAGTCTTTTACTACATTACATTCATAGAATAGGTGTTTTATTGTTTCTATATATTCATTGCAAAAAGAGCAAAGGTCTGTATTAGAAATATTCATTTTTTTAAGTAAATAGTTTGTTCCCAAAATTCTATGATTTATTCTGAATTGCAGCCATTGCAGATTTGAGTATTTTGTCGATTTGAAAGGTAAATAAAATAATTTAGATCAGTATATATTTTGTGTAATATGCAAATCATTTATCCATTTTCTTGCTAACTCTGTTGCAGTTTTATTGGATAGCATTGCATCCTAAATGGATCTGCATCCTTTTTCATCTTTAAGAATTATTCCTATATGAAGCGGTATTATAGGAGTTGGACTATTGCTCGAGAAATGGGGGAAGTTACATTTATTTAGATAACTTCTGACTGATGCCACTATTCCTTTATATTCTAAAAAATTGGTTTGAATGTTAAATTTTTGTCTAAATTCTATTAGTGTCAATACATTTCCGTTACGGTTCATAATGTCATTTATGAAAGTTACTCCTCCTGAATACCAATGTTTTAAAAAAAAGGAAGTTTGTCCGACCTTAATATGTGGATTATACCATAAAGGGACACAATGAAATTTGCTCCAAGATTTTGGATCTACATGTCTAAAAATAGTATACAGCCATCAAGTCAGTAAAATTTAAAGTTTTACATTAATTCTTTCGTTTCAGACAGACATTTATATGGGAAGTATGAAAAGGTTATAGCTGCAAAACAAATAAATCTCTTCGTGGTATATATCAAATACTGAAATTATACTTGATTTTAGTGTATAAAAAAATGTCGTCATTATCTAAACAGTATAATAGGTGCATAATAATGAGAACTAGTGAAAAGTATATAAACAACTGAATAAGTATGTTATTTGTGTGCATAGTTGCTCTTAGACAGGTTTAGAGAGGTATGCGCTTAAAAGATGCGCTTAACAAAAGTAGGAAATGTCCTTAAAAAACAACAAAACTGGGATGTTAATAATAATGTTAAAGGTTGGTCAGTTTCATCAAACACAATACAGCTATTTGACAACATGCAGCGGCCTTCTAGTCTATTGTGTACGGTGTTCCGGTAGGGCCATCGTACCATCACGTATCGACGTTTACACGTACAAGCAGATATACACATCGATTCAAGGACGAATTGAATGTTGTTTAACAGCTCATAAACACAGTATATGTTATTTAGAGCCGCCCAGAGAGAGGGGAAGGATACATAGGAATCCGGGAACCGTGCCGATTCAAGGACGACAATCAACCACAAACACACACAGAAACAAAGAACAACTTTAAAGATGAATAAAAAGCGGGATAAGACATCACAAACACAAAAGGTTTTGATAAGAGTGTTATCGCCTTGGAACGGTCAGTGGCAAACAATGTCGATGGAGTGGTGGCGGGTAGGAGGTTGTGTGTGGGTGGGGGGTGGGGGGGGGGGGGGGGTGAACAATGTAGATATGGGACAATGTAGATATCCCGGCCATGGTATAATCTCTAACAAACAAAGCAGCATTAATAGGCAATATAAGTAAAACACATAAATGATGATGTAGATATAGATGTAGTATAAAAAGTCAAAAGCCTAGAAAGCCACAAAGTACTCAATAACTTGGCAGAAGCCAGAGAAACTAGAGAACAAACCGTATTTAGCAACGCACTGCGCAGCCGAGTTGCTACGGTAAGACGCACTTTGCAACTGTATTTGCGGAGTGCGTCAATAGTTGCGCCGTGTGTTGGCCGTCCGCACTTCGCAACTGGCGTACTCACAACGCCCTAAGGGAATAGTGTTCGCCTGAATCATAGGGCGAATCGTTTAGGTTAAAGATTAGTAATTGTTTGGGACGCGAAAGCTGACTGGTTTTTAAGTCATACCTCGTAATTATTGATATGAAATAATGTATAATATTTAAATCCGGCTGCTTGAGTGCGTACCTTCATTAAGGAAGAGTGACTAACGGTTCTCTAAAGAAATTGTGTTTCCATGTTGAATTGCCACGCTAATATTGAATTGCCACCCTACAGTTCAAACCTCTATCATATACTATAGCATTTATGAGACGTTTTAAATGACGCGCCAAAGACGCAACGCATACTTGAAACTTCATTACGTTTTTCGAATTTATATTTCGCGCATTTTCGGCAGAAATGTGATGGCCCGGGCCTACACGACATACGTTAAGCTATGCGCCTGCCGATGGTGATGCTTATAAAATTAGTTTACGTATTGAAATCGGCTGATTTAGATTATAGAATAAAAATGGAAGCTAAGCGTGCGTTTGTCATTGGGCCTATTTTGGGTCAAAGTGCAATCTATATTAAAACGTGTCAAAGAAAATGCTTTATTATTGACAACTGTCGAGATATCTTGTCATTCCACTATTAAGCAATCTAAATACGAATCTTTCAATTTTGTGAAATAACAGTAAATAAGAAAATACCTAAAATAACGGAATAGATCAAGTGTCCAAAGAAAATACACCAAATACTACCAAAGGAACTGTAAGGAATGGTAGACGGTTATATATTGAAGAACAAAGCCATAGTTTCCATTTTTCTGTTCAGTGTTACCTATTGTACACTATTATGCATATCTGTTCTATTTGGCAGAATCAAGTTTTTCAGATACCGAGCCCATCGCCCTATCATAATTGCAATTGATAACCGTTTTCAATTAAGAATGGTCCTAATTCAAGTAAATTTCAACTTTTTCTTGCATTAGTAGCTGATCCGGAGTGGGTGGGGACGAACAGCAGAAAAACGGGTACAATATGGGCGCCCGAAAGTAAGAAACCCGGCGTTGCGCCGCCATAAACGGATGGCACCCCTACACCATCTACAACCCTCAGAAAAAAATGGCTGCGGACTGAATAAACCGCTATCAAATGACGAAGGGGAGTTAATGACGGCGCCGGACAACATTGCCAAACCTGCTATTCTGTAACCGTCACTGTGCATAATATTAACTGTGTTGTATTTCGCACAATTTTTAGTAAAATAAATGGGGATATCGCCTTTTATTATTCAAAACCAATAACCTGACAATTTATTGTCCTACGTACAGTTGCAACGTGCGATATAGTATCTGTTATGATACCACACTTCACAACCTTAAACAAAATAGTTCTGAAGTGCGGCGTCCGTTGTAACGAACTACGCAGCTTTTGCCACATTTCGCAACTCATAGTTGAGAAGTGCGGCATACTGTAGCAACGCACTGCGAACTTTTTCCACACTTCGCAACCGCATCCGAGTTGCGAAGTGTGGCAAAGTTGTGTAGTACGTTGCTACAAGTGTACGACAAGACACGATTACAGACAAACATCAAACGCTACCATCCCATAAAGATTTAGGTAGACGTCATCAAAGGGTCTACAATATGTCCGATCGGTCTTCGCACAAGAGGAAAGCATAGTGGCTAACTGTAAATGGGTCAACCACTAAACACGCAATGCGTTGCAAATGATAGGATCATAACCTCTTTTAACAAGTTGATCAAGTTTGCATGAAAGTGATTGTGACCAAGGATCTTACAAAGTTTGTAAAGCACATCATCATAGAAAGTCCTTATCGCAGAAGAGTTCTCAACTTACTTTTATATTTTAAAAGTAGATCTGGGTTACGATAATAAAATTGTGCAAAGGTTTTTCGATGTTTATGGTAACGGTAGCCCTGCTGGTGTAACCTTTTAGCTATATAAAGACTATGAATCATAAATTCCTCAACACAAGTCATCGTACCATCGTATCATGATCACTTTCATACTATCTTTGTTAAACTTGTTAAAAAGTTTATCAAAATAGGTTATGATCTTATCATTTTGCAACGTACTGCATGCTTGGTGGTGGACCCTTTTACAGTTCGCCACTATGCTTTCCTCTTTAATTGTACGATGACCGGACAGGCTGTGGACCCTATGATGACGCCTATCTAAAGCCCATTGGGACGGTGGCGTTTGATGTTTGTCTATGATCTTTCTTGTCGTGCCCTTAATGGTTTATTCTCTTGTTTCTCTGGCTTCTACCAAGCCATTGAGTACCTTCATTGTGGCTTTCTAGGCTATTGGTTTTAGTATTATATTTACACGAGCATGTTTGTGTTTTACTTATATTGCCTATTGATGCTGCCTTGTTGGTTAGAGATTAGATCATGGCGGGGATTTCTTTATTTACACTGTCCTGTTTTAATGGGATGACAGTAGGGTAAGTGTGAGGTTTGGTGCACCCTAGAACCGGTTTAAACCCCCAGTGGCCTACTTTGCCACTGACCGTTCCAAGGCGGTAGCCCTATTGTCGACCCTTTTGTGTTTGTGATGTCGTTTGCTTTTATTATTACTATTGCCTTCTTGTTTGTGCGCCCGAAAGTAAGAAACCCGGCGTTGCGCCGCCATAAACGGATGGCACCCCTACACCATCTACAACCCTCAGAAAAAAATGCTATCGAAAAATGCTTTCCAAATTATCTTCTTTCCAAATATAAATGTAATTTAAGGACTCTTCTGCGACAAGGACTATCACAACCTGACTTCTATGGTGATGTGATTTATAAACTTTGTAAAATTCTTGGTCATGATCACTTTCATACTATCTTTGTTAAACTTGTTAAAAAGTTTATCAAAAGAGGTTATGACCCTATCATTTTGCAACGTACTGCATGCTTGGTGGTGGACCCTTTTACAGTTCGCCACTATGCTTTCCTCTTTAATTGTACGATGACCGGACAGGCTGTGGACCCTATGATGACGCCTACCTAAAACCCATTGGAACGGTGGCGTTTGATGTTTGTCCATGATCTTTCTTGTCGTGCCCTTAATGGTGTATTCTCTTACTGCTCTGGCTTCTGCCAAGTCATTGAGTACCTTCATTGTGGCTTTCTAGGCTATTGTTTTTTTGTATTATATTTACACGAGCATATTTGTGTTTTACTTATATTGCCTATTGATGCTGCCTTGTTGGTTAGAGATTAGATCATGGCGGGGATTTCTTTATTTACACTGTCCTGTTTTAATGGGATGACAGTAGGGTAAGTGTGAGGTTTGGTGCACCCTAGAACCGGTTTAAACCCCCAGTGGCCTACTTTGCCACTGACCGTTCCAAGGCGGTAGCCCTATTGTCAACCCTTTTTGTGTTTGTGATGTCGTTTGCATTTATTATTGCTTTTGCCTTCTTGTTTGTCTGTTTGCGTGTTTGTTTCTGTGTTTTGTGGTTTACTGTCCTCCTTGAATGCTACTTTCCCTGTCCGATCTTTTTATATTGCTCTTCTTGTTTGTCTGTTTGCATGTTTGTTTCTGTGTTTTGTGGTTGACTGTCCTCTTGAATGCTACTTTCCCTGTCCAATCTTTTTATATTTCTTTGTAAACGCGATGGTGAAATGGTACCATGGTCCATCGTTCCATCGCGCATCCATTTGTAAACGCGATGGTACGATGACACGATGGCACGATGGTGGTGGTACGATGGACCATTGTACCACCGTACCGTCGCATTTACAAGTCGCTGCATCGATACTAGATGGTACGATAGGCCTAAAGTAACACCGAAATTTGCCAGTACCGTTTTCTTCTTTTGTCCCCTTTTGTTTTTGTATCTACATGTCAAATGTGTTTTTATGAAAAACCGTTCGGAAGCAAAACTACAGTCTTCCTGGAATACGGGATCTCTTAGACTATTGAAAATGCATTATCTTCAGTCTGATGATGCCCACATATGCCCAATCACTGCTTATTAGGATTACAGCAAATCATTTCTGCTCCACAGAGATCGGTATTTGTGATTTTTACCATAAACATAAACTTACTACTAAACATTAATAGTGTCATAATTGATAAAAAATGTTTACATATTATAATGTTATTTTAACTGGTTACCACAGGTAGATGTCTCTATCAATAAATTAAAAGCAAGGTCATATACATTTACAAAATATACACTTATATATATATATACATTGATAGAGATAATCACCTGTGCTGGTTACTTTTTATTCCCTTTTTTGTTTTCATATCTTCTGTATTTAACTATTTATACTTTAAATGTGAACAATACAATATTGAAACAACGTTGGATCAACATTGGTTAACAACACTAATACAACGGTGCCCATGCAACGGTAAAACAACGTTGCATCAATCTCGGACATCACAAGGTTGTATTATTTGTCGCAAGAATTATTACCATTGTAAACGTTGAATAAATGTTGTCTGACGTCACGACCGAAGTTACGTCGATGTATCTGCTGAGGACTGTCAAAACTTTTTATAAATATACATATATTATTACTTAATGTTCATGTGTAAACCGAAATTTCTATTAAAATCGTATTTATTTAGGGGAAAAAGGAAGAAGAAAAACGCAAACAACAAAAATGAGTTTTAACTTTCGTAGCTATGTTTGTTTAACAGTAGAACATTAGTTAATTTTGTCGCCATTTAAAGAAGTATTTCCGATAGCAAAACCACATATAGTCTACAGATGTAACCATATCTAGCCTACAGATGTAGGCTCCAGGAAATTCCGAAAATGTTCCTCTTTTGTATAAAATGTATTTAATATACAAATAATCACTCGAACAATTAAACATTTGAACATTGCTTTTCAGTCACATATCGTTCCGTGTAGTCCATCTACGCAGCCTATCAAACAATGTCCGCTTCGCCAGTCACACAATTTGTTGATGCATGCTACGGAACAGGGTTTCGTGCAGGAATCTCCATAATATCCGGTCATGCAGCCTTTATCGCAGATGCCGGAAGTAGTTTTACATTGTCTGTCAATACAGTTCTCGCACATCTTGTCACAGAATTCACCATGGAAACTGCTCTCACACCCATCCATACATGCCCCGGTTGTCGAGTTACAAAATCCCTTAAGGCAGTGGGACCCGCACCTTTTATCACAAAATTCGCCAAAGAAGCCACCAACGCAACCCTCCGAACATCGACCTGTTGCAAAGTTGCATCTTGTGTCTTTACAGTTGGAACCGCACTGTAAGTCGCAAAATCCGCGATAGAAATTCCCGGTGCATCCATGTAGGCAAACTCCTGTCGAAACGTTGCAGGTGTTTCCATAACAGTTAACTCCACACTGTTTATCGCAATAATCTCCATAAAAGCCATTTTCGCATCCACGCAAGCATCGTCCCGTTGTGGTATTACATGCTCGTTCGAAACAGTTTATGCTGCATTCATCGTAGCAAATGTCACCATTATATCTGTCACAAATCCGACAGCCGTGCGTGCAACGAGTACAATCGCAGCAATGACCAGGGACAAATCCATCAAAGCACCGCCAACACGTACCGCACATTCCCGTTGTATGGCATTCCAGACAAGGGTATCTGACGAATGGTTCATATAGCTGCAACGATACGTGTAAACTCACCAGGCTAACAAAAACGAAACACAATGATCTAACGCCCATTGTCCAAACTAACTTCCCCGTATCGTGGTGAAATAGTAACAAAGTATAAGAGAGACGTTATCTTTTTATATACTACTAAGTACATGAATATAGCAATGATTGCACGAGGTAGAGTGTGATTCTAAAATGTTATACTGCAATAGAGTTGTAAAGTTATTCACGTAATGGATTTATAAATATGTGTTAGGGATAAAATGTAACAAGAAAGGAAGCAAAACCAGTAACAACTATTTTTAAAGTATAATCAACAATGTATTCAAATACAAGAATGAAAAAAATATTAGATCTAGTAGTTCTTTAAAATCCGATGTAACACTAAAGTCCAAATAATATTGGCAAGTTTCCCTTTAATCTAAATTGGATATTGTCCCTTTCATCCGATTTTATTTTATGTCTTTCTTGTTTTAATTATTCACAATAGTCCAAATAGTCGAATGTGACTTTTAGTATAGATTAGCACAACAATTTGTATCCTCACACAATATCTTTTTAATTCAAAGCATCAAATAGTTTCATGTTATACTGAACTCTGAAGTAAATTCTAAATCCAAATACTGAACCAGCTACTGAACAAATATCAACCCCAAAAGGCTGTATTTATATTGTCATAGAACGTCATAGAACATCATAGAACATCATGGAAGATTTTTAAGATAAACAAGTAATTTAAATAACCTTCAATGACCGAGACACAAAAAAGCATGTGATGCTAAATGTAAACATTGATACATGGACCCGTATTCATAAAGCAACTTAGGCGGAAAATATTACTTAGGTCATAATTTAATTTTTTTTTACATATTTTATTTTTAAATCTCCTGAATATTTAGCTGCAGATTTTATTTATCCAGAACCGTAGTAGCAATATTAAAAAAACGTCTTAAATCGATAGAATAGGGTGTTTAAAAATTGATAAAATTTGACTTAAATTAAGATATTGTTAAGAAGCTTTTTGAATACGGACCCTCGCATATATAGTGTTACCCTTGTCCGTCCGCCCGTCCGCCCGTTCGTCCGCCCACAGTTTTACATTTAAGTTTTTTATTAAGTCCATTACTCAGATAACAAAAGCCATACAGTTTTCAGACTTCATATACATTTACAAATATATGACAGAAATATGTCCCTACCAAAAGCAGGCCAATATGAATGACCATGACCTACTATTCACACTTCGTTAATTTACATTCAAGTTAAACTTTAAAGTGTTACATTCCAGTTTTCGGTTAAGTACATTTCTCAAAATACAGAAGCCGTACAACTATATGATAGCGGTATGTTCCAATGAAAAGTAGGTCAATAAAAATGGCATTGACCTACGTTTTGCACCTTATTAATGAACGTTAATGATTCAAGTTTGTTATTATGTCCATTTCTCCGATACCAAAAGCCATACAGCTTTTAAACTTCATACAGTGTATATGACGTCAATACTCTCCTATCAAAATAGGTCAATATGAATGACACTGACCTACTTTTTCTCTTGGTTTATGAAGTTTTACATTCGAGTTTGTTATTGTGTCTGTCCATTACTGAGATACCAAAAGCCATACCGTTTTTAAACTTCAAAACACTGACATCCACAAGTCAGCAGTATTTTTTCTGCAAAACAAGAAGGTTGGTAAGAATGACCTTGACTTATTTGTCATTTTCTGTTAATTTAGTTGATTTCCCACTTGATTACAGCTTATTTAGTTTTCTCACAAAATAACAGTCATACAAATGTCAAACATATCTACATGACAGGAACATGTTCCTACTAAAAAATATATATAATTATACCATTGCAAATGACCTTGAGTCATACTTACACACTTTATTGATTGTTTGTGTGTGACTGCCGCCGCTAAATCGGGGCATTCGTATCCCATGGACACATTTTCTAGTTATCCATCGCACTACGATCAGGCATCGTGACGGTTGTGATCTTGTTCAAGGTCAAGGACTTGTTCATTGGACAAGTTGAGATGAATGTACCGAATTAAAATATCACCCAAAATACTAGATAAACCAAACGGTGAAACAATAACTTTATTAGCTAAATTAGCTTAGTTCTTATAGCTACGAGGGTGCTTCAAAAAGTTCTGTCACTAGGCATATATCCTTTGAACTGGATATTACACTGAGATAAAGTAGTGTATTTATAGTACTACTGGGTTCGCTCTCTTAAAATCCACAACAAAAATGAAAAAATTCCGGTTATTTATACCCCTGAATTACTTCCCCCTACCACACCTTTTGGACACTGGCATCTCTGAAAATGTCCTTGTTACAAAACGTTGTAAAAAATATCTGAATAATTCTATGCTTTTAAATTTTCTTGTACGCCATCTGTTGTTATTCGCCTATAATCCATGAAAATGATTGTAGATAATACGGAAAGGTCTTGCTGTAAACCAGATATGAATGAATGCATATCCCTTAATTTTAGCGGAAATAACACTGATTTTCTTCATTTTATTTACGGAAATGTTATAATATCTTTCAAATGTCGTAATTATTCTCATAGTATTAATATGTTTTCACATTTCTTTACAAATCCTAGTCCTTCAGTGTTTATATTTCATATTCAACACATTATTGTAGAATTTTGCACAATGTTTAGTGAAAATATTAATCATCCAAAAACGCTATTTCAGAAGACTGCCCTTCCATTTAATGTCCATTTATCATTAAATTAATTTTACATGTTACCTTAAAATGTTAATTTCTAAGACAATGAAATTTCAAAAGTCTTCGACAAGTACTTAAAGAGAAACAGGCATTTAAAAAAGTAACAGTTAACATACCTGAAAAAAACTCAGGACGAAAATGCCTCAGTATGTATAAGTGATGCATATTAAATGTTCCATAACTTTCGTCACACAAAAAGATAAAGCATTCATTTTACCATCAATGGAATGGTATTGAAATTCTCTTTCATTTGGTACTAAACATCAACACTCACAGCGAGCACATACTTGTTAAAACGCGTTAGTGACAGAACTTATTGAATGACCCTCGTAAATTAGCTTAGTTCTTTATTGCATGTGGGCTGGCGTGGCGCAGACGGTAGCGCGGCGGATTTGTAACCGGAGGCCCCAGGTTCAATCCTCCGTGGTGCCACTGAGTTCCGTCGGTGTGTTCTTGGGCAAGACACTTTCCCTTATACTTAGTCCGTCGGATGGGGACGTAAACCGGGCGGTCCCGTGTATCGGTCTATCTTCCGAGCACGTTAAAGAACCATAGGAATACATTCGATAATAAGAGTAGGGCAGGTTCCCGGATTCCTATGTATCCTTCCCCTCTCTCTGGGGCGGCTCTAAATAACCTATAGGCCCTACTGTGTTGATGAGCCGTTAAACAACATTCAATTTTTTATTGCATATCACGACGGATTCCTCTATATCAGTTCTCCATCTGCGTGGAAACCGGAAAAAGTATCATATATTGCAGGGAAATTTTAACCAAATTCTAATTAAATAACATCTGCTATTGGGTATATATTTTGTAGCACTCTGTACTTCCCAATTATAAATGTAAACACACGTAAAACGCAAACCGTTACATTTTTTTATTTTAACGTATATGCCCAACGATCAAAATGTTCAGGAAGTGTATGTTGTGGTACACCCTGACAAGTTGGATACCAAGATATCCGTTGTCAATGAATTACACTCTGTAATCGCAACGTCTATGGTACACTCTGTAATCGCAACGTCTATGGTTAGCCATCAAGGTCATAACACTTTAAGATGTTACGCGTAACCAAATTATGTTACGCGTAACATAACTAACCACTGAAATCATGTTATTAGGTTAAGCGTAACATAGGCTTAAGTAACTTAAGCCTATGTTACGCGTAACATAAGAACATGATTTAATGGGTTAGTTATGTACGCGTAACATCTTAAGCGTTTTGACCCTGATGGCTAACCATAGACGTCTTAAGCTCTCCGTTTTCCGTAGCCGCTCATCGGAACAAATACCATAGCAAAACGTTCTATAATGTGTGTTACTGCGTATATCTATCTAATGTTAATCTGTTATTAAAACATATGTATTGGACCTATTTGAATGCGACTTGAGTATGGTTCATCATCTTGAATCACTTGAGTCTAGACACACTAAAGCCGATTTGATAGATGTATATAAATGTCTGCATGGACATTATAAAGGCCTTTTATTTTACCTTATTTGAGAATTCTTTTCGAGGACATACTCTTAAGTTATGTAGACAATTCAGTCGTACAGACATCAAAAAACATTTCTTCAGCAATCGGGGCAGTACCACTATGGAAGCATCTTACTGCTAATCTGGCTACGTCGTCAAGTACTGCTTCTTTTAAAGGTAATTGAGAGCTGACCTCCATTGAATCAGCTAAAATACCAAGTATACCAAGTAAGTAACGATACTAATACAAAATAAAAGGGTCTGGTATATTTATTTTTTCCATATATGACGGTGGTCTAGTGGTTAAGGCATCCGCCTCGTAATCCGGAGGTCGAAGGTTCGAGTCCCGTCAGAGGCGGGCTTGTTACTGAAGAGAGGCCGGTTGGTGAGTAGACCAGCTAGTTAAATAACGGTTACCGATTGCCTACCTGCCTGGTGCCTGGCATTAAAGAATAGGAATCGGGAAGTAATGATACAAAGGTGTCTCATAAGTCAAATTGACTGGCCCTTTCACTATAATAAACAAACACTTTACTTTTTACTTTACTTTTATAGTTTATTATACTTAATTATTACACATTTCAAAATATGGAAAAACATGAAAAATGGTAAAATGTGACACATTGTTGAAAATATGACGAAACAACTGAAAAGTATTCAAACAAATTAATCTTGATTGAGGTATGCCACTGAAACATTTATGACTCTATAGACGTGACCCAACGTTATGTACATAGAGGATCTTAAACGAGTTCCCATTTCATATAAGATTTATGAAACGAGTTATGAATTATTTTAATTTTAACGAGCCTTTTGGCGAGTTAAAATTAAAAATAATTCATAACGAGTTTCATAAATCTTATAGGGAATGGGAACGAGTTTAAGATCCTTTTTATATAACATAACATTGCAATCAAATTAGTAACAATTAATTCAGATGGACATAGAACCGCCACGACGTCAGACACACTTTAGCGCCAAAACGTCATAAAATATGTGACGTCATAATGTCGCGTCTCACACATAATGTTGCGTATAAAAGAGTTCGTGTTTTACCTCTTTACAAAATAGCAGTTTGCGCCAACATTTTTAACAAACCAACGACAATGTTTTGTATAACGTGCATTATTTGTAAAAAGCTGTCACAAATAATAAGTTTATGACTCAGATCTGGGTGAATTTGTAATAAATAAAATAGTTTCAGTTAATAAACTTGCGTAGTGTTACAGGTTTAACTCAACCAATCAAAATCGTTCCAGGTTGTATTACACGTGTGTCATACAATAGAATATTAAATGGGTGTTCGACACTGCTAACAAGGGACGCTATGTGATCAAGTATTATAAGACATTGACAAAACTATTATACTTTAGTGATTCACTGGTGTTTAACTTACTTTATTTTTCAATAAATAAGGCAGCTCTTTTTTTCGTCAAATTGATATAGTGACATAATTTTGACAGGACAATTTCTAAACTATAAAGAAATGTATGACGTTACAGGGGAAGTCATGAATGAGGAAGGTCAGGTTAGGATGCTCACAGGTTAAGTACCTGACCTTTTGTTTCAGGAAAGATCATTTGAATGCAAACATTTATGAATGGATGGACAAACAAAACAAACCATATACCTGTTTTTCAAAACGATGCACAAGCATTAAAATTGAAGCATGTATGTATAAGAAGTGTATTTTAGGTTTTACTGGATTTTTAATGGATATTTTCCAAATTTCCAATCTATGCACACACTTTGTCAGCAACTAGCAATGAAAACTGCTGTACCCTTGACCTGTTTAGTAAACAAACAAGAACATTCTTACATGCCTTGTCACCCCACCTTTCCTGGTGATTTTTTCAAGTGGAAAATTACACTCCTGCATTTTCCATACTTGAGTTGAAGTTGCAGTTTATCATACATATGTGACATTTTAACATTGGTGTCAATGGGGAAAATAGTGGGTGGTTTCATACCAGTAACACTCGAGTTGAAGTTGCAGTTTATCATCAATATGTGACATTTTAACATTGGTGTCAGTGGGGAAAATAATGGGTGGTTTCATACCAGTAACACTTCTGTATTTTCCATACTCGAGTTGAACTTGCAGTTTATCATCAATATGTGACATTTTAACATTGGTGTCCAATGGGGAAAATAATGGGTGGTTTCATACCAGTAACACTTCTGTATTTTCCATACTCGAGTTGAACTTGCAGTTTATCATCAATATATGACATTTTAACATTGGTGTCAATGGGGAAAATAATGGGTGGTTTCATACCAGTAACACTTTTGATAAAATCAAGAAGTACTATGTTTATACTGGAATGTCTTTATAATTATGTATATTGCTGTTGCAATTTGTAAGGAGATTGCAATGTAGTGATATTGCAATGCTATGATGAACCATTTTTTCACGCTGTTTTAAAAACTGCGAATTACTGTATCATTTCAAATCCCCATTTTGTAGGAAAACGAAAATATTGATTACTTTAAAGATCCGGCAACATTTGTAATGATCGTATGAAACATGAATCTAGAGAAAACAATATATCAGAATGACCAATACAACAGAATGTTTGAGTCAATAAAAGTGGATGCTGATGTGTGTGTGTGTGTGTGTGTGTGTGTGTGTGTGTGTGTGCCGCGCGTGTGTACGTGCGCTGCAACCCTTTAGGCACATTTAACAACATTCAGGTTTCGTCTCATGCGACAGCATTGCTTGATACCACATTTAGACTGGGTAACTGTAAGCACATTCTTATCAACCAATGTGAACATTATGTCAGTACGTATCCAGATCATCAAATGAAAAAAAAACACAAGACAAGGATACAGGTCTTGAGAAAAACAAAATTTCAACTCTATCCTTACCGGGTTTCATCAACTTTACATTGGACCGTAACATATTAAGGACATTTCCTACAGTTTTTAGCATGGTGAACTTGTTCACCAAGACCAAGCTATAGTTACCGTGTTCATTCACGAATCCTAACTACAGCCTCACTGATGAATCGACGCATTGCTGAAAAAGAAGACCCATATTTTAACAGGTGTTTCTTCTTTTCTAGTGCGGATACAAATAAGGTAATGTCATGTAGAACTTTCAAATAATTTCTTCTACACATTGTTTAAGTTATATAGTGTTTATTTAGCTATCCATCGTTTTGCTGTGCGGTCTATAAATAGATCAATCATCATCATCACGTGATCATCACGTGATCTTGCATAACATGTCCAACGCTATATTCATACGCCGTATTGATCTCCTAGGATAGTTTATTGAGATTTGTAACCAGTTAATTTTATACTTTATTTCTCTTGCAACACCATCAAACGCATATCTTTCATCTTTCTTGGATTTATATCTTTAAGAACTATACATATATGTTGTGACATGGCCTGTATATCTTCATATAATATTTAATAGGTTTGGTCAGTAATGGTTATCGCATAAGCAACTATCCTTTGTAATTCCTTCTCCAATTGCGTGCGAAATTTCATCTGGTACCATCGCCTGTCTATACCTTGAGGTCGAATTACACTAAATCAACAGGATGTGCTCGCCTGGTGCATCGAAAGTAGTTCTGTATTAAAGAGTGCTAATCTTTTTTTCTTTAAAAACTTTTTTTAGTGCAGTTTCCTGTTATTTTTTGGCTGTAACTGTATTCTGGACATGTTGTTGATATTTGAAAATGCAGCTCATGTTTTTGACAGATTTTGATATAAATTTGAGAAGTGAAAGTAGACAGGGTATGAAATTGCAAGGGGTAAAAATAGTGTTGACCTTTGACCCGGTGTTAGTAAACAACTGAAGAAATGTTTCTTAGAAGGTATTAAAACCCCTATTTCCTTGTTGATGTTTAATAGCGGACATGTTTATTTGCATGATAAAGTAAGTTTCCCAGAATTCTAACGAGGTTTGAGTTTTCAACAGGTCGTCAACATTCTAACTTTACTATGGAAGGGCAATGGAGACTCATTTACGCTATTATAACCTATAAGGAGAAATCATGTATTTTTCAGAATTGCATAAAAAATGATTTTCTGGGCATTTATTTTGTTTGAATAGGTGAGTTGAACTCAGAAACAGAGAAAAATATATCATTTTCAGACTTTTAGACTATTTTAGAGTGTTTTTGGCAACTTTTCCTCAAATTTTCTGATTTTCTCTAAAAATGTGATATTTTTATTTTTTTTGGAATTTTTGTGAAAGATATATGGCAAAATGTGTGGTGTACATACTAAGGGATGCAAAACAAAGCCACCAGAGGTGATTTGATGAGAAAATGTTGAACGGTTGCTGAGATATTGCTTTTTTTATTATTTCTTAATTTCGCGACAAAATCGACTAGATTTAGTGCATGGTCAAGCGCAGGTAAATCGCAATAATTTCAAGACGAAGTCATTCGGCATTGCGAAACAAGTCAAAATGTTCTTTTATTAAGTTGTTGGGTTGAATCGACCAGTTTAATTAAAAAACATGACGCAAAATAATCCCTTATAGGTCTAATTAGACTAAATCAACAGGATGTGCTCGCCTGGTGCAGTCGAAATTAGTTCTGTATTAAAGAGTGCTAATCTTTTTTCTTTAAAAACTTTTTTTAGTGCAGTTTCCTGTTATTTTTTGGCTGTAACTGTATTCTGGACGTGTTGTTGATATTTGAAAATGCAGCTCATCATGTTTTTGAAAGATTTTGATATAAATTTGAGAAGTGAAAGTAGACAGGGTATGAAATTGCAAGGGGTAAAAATAGTGTTGACCTTTGACCCGGTGTTAGTAAACAACTGAAGAAATGTTTCTTAGAAGGTATTAAACCCCCTATTTCCTTGTTGATGTTTAATAGCAGACATGTTTATTTGCATGATAAAGTAAGTTTCCCAGAATTCTAACGAGGTTTGAGTTTTTAACAGGTTGTCAACATTCTAACTTTACTATGGAAGGGCAATGGAGACTCATTTACGCTATTATAACCTTGATAACACGGACGGTAACCATTCCCGCGCGTCTCTTTGAGAGGAGGTCATAACATAGGAGGTCATTACATTCTGAACAATGTAATCGTAAAGATATGTGTTTTTTGATGTTTTATGAATACATGTGTGACAGAACAGAACGCGTGATTGTGCCAGACTATACCGAAATTGAATCCCATTAGATGAAATTGCGTAGCTTGGACAGAATGGCGGAGAATTTTGTATCTGAGTTCGTCTCAAATAGCTGAGGTCTTCCTCCACCAATTAAATTGGCCGCCATACATAACCCAATTGTTCTGTTGATAAATGGCTTAAAACACCATGCAAAAAAAATAAATAAATAAATAAAACCGAAACCGGTTTGATGAATCTGGTTTGGTAAATCCGTACGTTATAATCAAATGCTAAAACCGAAAATAAATTTTAGCAATAATGTAGTTCTGTATAGCATTGATTTATTGATATTATAAATGAATCGGAATGAATAAGAAACAATTAGTGATATATAAAAAAACAATATAAGATACACAATCTGTATTAGACCAAAAAAGAGGTGTGTTTCCCCTAGCAGCTCAAAATAAAATAGAGTAGGTGGGTAGGGATTTTTTTTTTTTCTTAAAAATGTTACACACCTATTGTTTTGGCCTTATCTCAATAATATGAGGCCTAACAAAAGGTTTGCTTCTACTTTTGTGACCCATAGGGATCTGTACAATAAACATTTATATGTTTTTACTCAATGTATTAGCTTTCGGCCAAAGGCCTTCATCAGCATATACGTTTACCACTAAACCACTACAATATTACTCAATCCAATGTATTTAAGGAATACAATTTATTTTTTAACATTCATGGCACTGAATAACATCAGGTCACGTGCAAAGTTAGTGACTTCAGAAGGGATTGTTAACTTTGCTCGCGACCTGATGCTATTCATAGTCCCGTGAATGTTAAAAAAATAAAATGTATTCCTTATATTTATATTATTATTGTACTCAATCAATACCCATATGTCCCGTTTCTCAACTTTTTTTTCTCTAAATTGATACAAATGCAGAATAACACCTATATTTATCACGGCAAATGGGACCGCGTAAACGTAAAGCCTTGCCTTCCTAACCTTTTATGGTACACTCACGTCACAGTCACACCTCACTTGTTTTTTCTTGAAACGTCATAGTTTTAACTGCGCGTGAAGCAATTACAATGTGATTCATGGTCAAATGGATGTTTCTAGTTTTGTATGTGTTATACAAGTACTTACATTAGAAATGTAAATATAAATGAATGAAATGATGTCAGCGTCATCATGAACAAAATAATAAATTGAGTAAACACACAGAAATATTTAATAGTCATCAATATTTTTTCTGAGTGTATTTTTAAAGTGGTTTGTTGTTTAACCCTAGTTAACAATATAAATTACTTGGTAAATAAAAATAACTTGTGAATGCCTGGTCTTTATGAATATTTTAACCCTTGGGTTAATTTTAATACTAAAAGTCTTAATATGTCTTGAAATCATTGAATTTTATATATGTCCTTCAAAGCCTGCAAATGGCAAAACATTATCTGTGACCAGTGTACACAAGAACAGCTTTTGATTAGTAATACAGGATTGTCAGGTTTATTAAGTTTATTTACTATTGAATGTTTTATTCATTTAATGAAATAGCAGTTAATGCATGGAACATTCAATACACACCTTGTTCCAAGGTCCATCCAAGGTTCTGTATTAGCCATCCAAAGTTAGAGGGAAAAAAACAAATTAATAAACAAAAAATCCCTACCCTACCTAATTGTTTTGAAGACGTTACCCGAAAAAACACTTTTGTTAGGCCTGCTCTGTTGTCATTCGTAGCATCATTGGCCGAAGTGTTCCGAATGATCCGTCTTGAATCTGCACGAATCCAGGATTCGTGGTTTCTCAAATCTTGTTAAAGATTTATCAAAACTGTTGTAAACAAACAGTATGGATTTTGAATCCAGTTCCGGTTTCATTGTAATCAAACACGACCTTATTCTAAGACGTAATTTCATCATACTTCACCATGCTCTCAGTACCTTCGGTACTTTGATTCATAGTTTTCCTATGAATATATATATATACATGTCTAATTTATCATTTTGTACATAGCTAAAACTGTCTTTCCTAAGCATATTTCAGCTTTAAAAACAAATATTCACCAACTTGGGTTTCTGAGATATTCCATTGCAAAATACCTACAGTATAGTTTTAGTAAAACCTTAATTATGAAAAAAAAAATATTAAAAAATAAGAACACAAATTTAAATCGAATTACATTATTTTTATTCAATCGTGCGTGCGTGCGTGTCTTTATGTGTGTGATCCTATTATATTTATTTATATATGAAGAAAATGCCGGAAATAACCATCATTGTCTTGAAGATCGTCGGGAAAAATGGCAGATTTTTTTTGTTGGAGAGGGAAAGAGACGTTTCGAATGGAAAAAGGTACTTCTTATGAATAGATTTTTTCAAAACTTTTATATTGTTAGTAAATATCGTATACGTCAAGAAAATGACAGAAAAATGACAGAAAGAAAATATGTTACCATACATATTTTTGAGAACAAAGAAATAATAACCTTAATACGTTTAAATATGTATAGGTTCCAACGCAAAACAACATACTTTGTCTTTAACTGTTAAGTTCTACATACCCATTTTTTAAAAAAATAAATTCTACATTATACGTGTTTTAAAACATTTAGTACGGTTAAACAGTATTCTAGATTTGTTATAAATTCGTCTATTGTGATTTTCGTCGGTTTTATTTTTCATAAAGGTATTTATAGCCCTTTGGAAGTATTTTCTCTTATTTTTGCAGCTTTCGTCAAACTAGTTATTTGAGCGCTTTTGCTTTTTTATAAGGCTTTATAACGATACTTTGGCCCATGACTGTTTCTACATATGATTATATAAATGATAATATAGTAAATAATTGAACTGATGTGTATACATTTGTCTGGTCAATGTTTCTATTAAATTTATGCATTTGCGCTTGTTTCGTCACACTATTTTCACGCACAATTTGAGGTTTAGTTTCATCCCATATAACTGTATGAACTATTGCTGGTTCTTTTCTAATATTTTTATATTAAATGTTAACAGCAACGGCGCGTGGTCAGAAAATTCTGAAAATGGTAAATAGTCGTTTTTAGAATATGCGCTTTGTTTTTTTGTTTACTCCTTACGTAATCTCATTAAAATCATATCCTAATTACGCGTTAATACTCTCCGCTATAGGATCTGACAACACTGCCTTGGAGGTCACGTCAGATCGACCTTTCATCACGTCAGATCGACCTTTCATCTAATCAATATTCATGAGAAGATCAACTAAATTCAACCAATAAAATCGCGCGTTTCATATGCACTTCAGATGACGTTCGAGTGAACTGAACAAACGAAAATCCATATAAAACGCATAGATCTGTATCCGAATAAAGATAGTCTTCGTGTGTTATTGCTGTGGGTTGCACGATCAGTTCAAAGAAATGCACTAATGCCATGTTTTACATCAAGATACAAAACAAATCATGGGCGCTGTCTTATGTGTTTTGAAAATATATATTCCACCGAAATTATTACGCCATTAGATATTCAAAATAGTAAATCATAGTACATCATGGGCGCTGTCTTATGTGTTTTGAAAATATATATTCCACCGAAATTATTACGCCATTAGATATTCAAAATAGTAAATCATAGTACATCTGGCCCGCTTAGTTCAGTTGATAGCGAACTCGGCTATTAATCCGTGAGTGTAATTTTAGTGTGGGTTCAATCCCACGAATCAGTACATTTTTTGTACCGCTATTAAATTCCGTCAAACAATTTTATTTTTTTTTTAAGTAAATTTTCAATAATGGTTGGTGTATCATGTTTGTCAACGCAGTTATTTTTGTGTTTTATAAGCTAAACGTTACGGAGATTGTCTCTTTCAATAATGAGCGTAGACTGCTCCATAGCGTTTTACTGAAACGCGACATGCGCAATGAAGCAGTCTATACCGAGCAATTGTGTAGAATGAAATCTGATTGGCTAATCGTAAGGTCAATCTGACGTGACCTCCAATGCAGTGTTGTCAGATCCTTAGAAACGTAGGGTATCGTAGCATGAACAAGGGTCTGATTTTATTGAGATTGCTCCTTACCCACTATGGTTGTCCTTACTGGACATGGTTTGTGCTATTGCTTTGTTGTTTATATTTCATGCATGATGCTATTTAGAAAATATTTCAATGTGTTTCTTTTTCCCAGCTATCTGCTTAATGTACAGTCTCACTTATATCTTATTTATGTTGTTTGTGCTTTTAGTGTAGTATGTAAGTTTTTCACTGTTTTCACTGTCAGATGTTTCAATTTGCCTCATGAACCATTGCTTTGCTGTAATATATTTTATGCATGATGCCCGTTTTTTATGCATGATGCCCGTTTAGAAAATAGTTTAATGTATGCTTCGCTTTCATATATTTGTTTTAAGTATGCTTTTAGTTATAAAATGTATGTTTTCACTATATTCTCTGGTAGATGCTTAAATTTGCCTTATGTACTTGCACGTCTCATTTATGTTTGTAATTATAAATACCATAGTATAATGATAAAAATTCCACTTTTCAGTATTATTGACATTCACACTGGCGTTTGTTTGGTGCTGTGTGGCGGCCATAAACAATTGCCCCGAATACAAATCAGTAGTGTTATTACTTACTGTGGGGTCATCAAGCCCAATCTAATATGTGGATTTAAAGTAGACTATCGCATAAGCCGATGCTAGGAGGCGTGAAAGGTGTTGCACTTTACATTACCTCTCATGTACAGACTCAATAAAACCGAGTCTGCTATTTTTATCTCTTGTTTGTGTTTGTTGCTTCCAAAGGATCCACTTTTCAGTATTTAGACATATTCTAATATGTGTAAATATCTGTTTTTATATTCAAGGCATGATGCATATTTATATATTTTAGAACTATGTCTGACCAAGTGTCCTCTATGTTAGCATATCTTAAAAAAACTATCTGCTTTATAGTTATAAATATTTAAGGCCTATTGGTCAGCCATCTTTGATTAGAAAATCAAAAATGGATGGAGTATGGTTAATTGAAATGTTCATCCAAATGCATATTATAGGCATGAACAATGTCTATGATATAATAGATGACAGTAATTCAACACTATTGATGTAAACATAATAACAGAAACAATATTTATTTGGCAGAAATTGTGCCCTTTATATTCGAAAAGTTTAGTACAATTTTACTTAAAGATGTTTTTTTTTTATGTTAAATAAATTTGTCCATAGAATTGTCCATTTATCCTGGGCTGATCATCATATAAAGCCCTGATTTATCCAAAAATGGCACACGAGACATCATTTCTACATTAAATACGACATGTTATCACATCATCCAAATTTCAAGGTCAATCATTGTAAGAAAAACACAAGCTATTCTTTCAATGGCATGTGCTTTCAAAATAATCTCAATGCTGTAGTATGGTGGCACTGACGGGTTTTAATTTTCAATCAATTATAATATGTGCGTTTCTGGGTTAGATAGAAGAACGGCGTTTTGTAAAGTCTCAGCCTCACGTGGAAGGCCTGTCAAGCACCTCATATATACTTTAGGTATACTTTAGGTAAGTAATTGTTGAAATGAGTTAGATATTTGTTTTTAACTCATTTTCATTCGTTTTTCTGTGAAAACTAATGGGTTATAAAACAGCATACATATTCAACAAACGGCTGCAAGATATTTGCTCCATCACTGTTAGAGTGTTACGTATCCTTAATGGTTTGTTCTTTTGTTGCTCTGACAAGTCATTGAGTACTTGCAGTGTGGCTTTCTAGGCTTTTGTTTTTATATTCATATATACATAATCATAGTTATGATCTTTTACTTTATGTACTTATTTAGACCCTGACTTAGACTGTGTTAAGGTCGCTTCTCTGAGTGAATAGAATAGAATAGACTATCCCTTAATATGCAGGACCCGTTTATAGTCCCTGACTTATACAGGACCCGTTTATAGTCCCTGACTTATCTATCTATCTATCTTCCAATAAGTCAAACCCCTGCTGGGGACCTAGACTTGACGCGCGTCAACTGACAAGGCGTTAGTTGAAATAAAGCTAAGGATAAAATTAGAAATATTATACAGTGTTAAAAACAGGTTAAAAGAAGATAGGGCATGCTTTCTAGGGAGACATGTGATTGACATGGCTAATAGCCAAGCCAAATGCACTGGGGGCAGGGTTACTACGCTTTGAGGTAGGGTATTCCAATGTACTATGGTTCTGGGGAAGAATGAGTATTTATAATAGTCAGTACTTGTTTGGATTTGTTTAAGTGCTAATGAGTGGGATGTACGGCTAGGTCTGGGATTTAATTTTAGATTATCTTCCCATGGGATGGCAACATGGTTGAAGAAGATGTTATTTAGCATTACCAGTCTTTGGTCGATGCGTCTTTGGTCAAGAGGTCTCCAGTTTAGGGAGTTCAACATGTTTGTGACACTGGATGTTCTGGCGTAGTCGTGTTTGACCCAGCGAGCAGCTCGTCTCTGTACACATTCAAGTTGGTCAATGCATGTAGATGTGTGCGGTGACCAGACTGTGGAACAATACTCGAGCTGAGGCCTGACAAGTGTCTTGTATGCGGTTGCCTTCAGGCTCTCTGAATGTACCTTAATGTTACGCCTCAGAAAGCCTAAAGTCCTATTTGCTTTGTTGGAGACTGAGTCAATGTGTTTATTCCATGTCAGATCATTTGAGATGTTTACCCCTAGATATTTTGCTGATGAGACTGTTTCTAATGTAGTGTTGTGTAGGCAGTATTGTGTGTTTATTACTGTTTTGCGTTTGGTGATTTGAATTACTTGGCATTTCGAAGGATTAAATTGCATATCCCATTTAGATTCCCAGCATTCTAATTGTTCTAAGTCCTGCTGAAGGAGACTGGAATGAGTTGAAACTGTTAGAGATAGATAGATTGCAGTGTCATCTGCAAATAAGCGGACTTTAGAGGATTTAACATGATCTGGTAAGTCATTAATATAAATAAGGAAAAGAAGAGGACCTAGGACAGAGCCCTGAGGTACGCCAGACGAGACAGGGATGGTATTTGACTGGGCGCCATTTATGACGACTGATTGTGATCTGTTATCTAGAAAACTTTTAATCCAAGTGAGAGTATTTCCTCTGATACCATAATAGTGAAGTTTATACAGGAGTTTTTCGTGGTTTACCATGTCGAAAGCTTTAGAGAAGTCAAGTAGGATAAGGTCAACCTGGCTCTTCGTGTTTACTGCTTTTAGGATGTCATCAACGAGCATGAGGAGCTGAGGCTGGCATGATCTTTTCTCCCTGAAGCCATGTTGTAGCTCGTAGAAAAGGTCTGACTTAGCAAAGTGCTTTGTAATGCTTGAAGCGACAATGTGTTCAAGTGTTTTGCATAAGATGCAGGTAAGCGAAATTGGGCGATAGTTTGCTGGGTCAGCTTTAGAGCCCTTTTTGAAAACAGGTGCTACATTTGCCATTTTCCAAGGTGTAGGAGTGTGTCCCGATATTAGCGATTTGCTAAAGAGAATTTTTAAAATGGGAGAAATTTCTTTGCTGATGTTCTTAAGGATTATTGGTCTTATCTGGTCTGGGCCTGCCGCCTTATGTGGGTTTAGGTTAGCCAGGAGTTTTTCAATACCATTTGTCGAGATAACAATGTTAGGCATGGCACTGTGTTTGCTGTAGCTATTCCCAGATCCTCCCCAAGCATCTACTAGATCTCTATATTTCATTTCAGATAATGATTTGAGAGAAACTGGTGATTTTGGGGTAAAGACTGATTGAAATTGCTCATTTAATATGTTTGCTTTATCTTGATCTTCTGTGTATCATTTGTTATGTTTTTTGAGCGTGTCAATTCCAGTGGAGTCTTGCTTTGAGTGTTTGAGGAGAGTATATAGCTTTTTAGTATTTGGTTTATTTATGGACTGTGTAGTATTGGATGTTTCCTCATTTTCGTTTAATATTTCTTCTAGGTATTTTTGGTATGCAATTTTTGTTTCTTTTCTACATAGATGTTTCAGATTTAAATAGTGTTCTTTGTCTTTTTTGTGTCCTGTTTTTCTGTGGTTACTAAATGCTTTGTCTCTTTTTCTGTACAGTCGTTTTAATTCAACCTTAATCCATGGTAATTTATTTTTACTTGAAGCTGTTTTTGTTGGTATGTATTTATTTGTTCCTTCAAAAATGGTGTTTGATATCTGATCCCAGAGCTCATCTACCGAGACATTGTCATATGCATGTGAATTCTGCATATCCCTGTGGAATTTTTCGACATGTCCCCTAAGGCCATCCCAGTCAGCTTTTTTATAGAGGGGAATTTGGCGTGGTTTCTGGGGTTTGATACGGGCAGATGTATTTGTATCTATGAGGACAGCATCATGGTCGCTTATTCCAATAGTAGGGTTATTTGTCATGAATAGGTCTAGGATGTGATTTTCACGTGTTGGGTCCTGTACTATTTGGGTGAGGTTATTATCGAATAAAATGTCAATGAATTCTTTATAGTAAGATTGTGATTTACAGTCTGAGCTAGGGGAAATATTGATCCAATCCATTTTCGGCATGTTGAAATCACCGCCTACCCAGACAGTAGCATTATATTTGGAGGCCATGTCCACTGATTTCTTAAATTCTGCCATACTTATTGGGTCGTATTCTCTTGGTTTATAGTAGGTGCCAATAAATAAGGGTTTTACTCAAGAAATTTCAATCTTGACCCATAGGTTTTCACAGTCAGTGTGAAGATGTGTCGCTTCCTGGGCTACTATACAGTTGCTGACGGCTATAAAGACACCTCCTCCCACTTGATTTTGTCTGTCTCTCCTGAAAGGAGTGTAGCCTAGTTTAGGGTCAAAGACTTCATTATCGAAGTGTTTAGGTTTTAGCCATGACTCTGTGCCAATAATAACGTCTGGTTTAGTAGATGAGACCATGCAAGTTCTCGTATTCTGATTTCTTTTCAACAATTGAACTACAATTTACAATAAGTACTTTCAGTGACCTTTTAATCTTATTTTTGGATTTTTTATTTGATTTTATATTTTGTTTGCCTTTTGGAGTTGATGTTATGGGTATGGTATTTGTACCTGGACTTTGACCGCCAGGGCTGTGTAATTCTGGTGCATTATGAAAGCTATTGAATATGTTGGATGTTTCGAGTGAGTCTAAGCTAGCAAGACCTGGTGATGTTAAGTTTATATTATCACACGCAAGGCACTTCCAGACCCCCGTCCGTGAATCGCTTCCCATTATGTCATACATGCTATCAGTTATATTCTGACAATCTGCGTGATACCAGATAAAGCAGAACTCACATTCCACCCCTTTACAGGACCAGGTGACCGGTTGCTCACATGTAGCTTCCACAAGGGAAGACAGTTGAAGTGTTTCCTACTACCTCTGGTATCAGAGTTGGTCCGGGATTTGACACGATATCTATCGATAATGTCATTAAAAGAAAGCTAAGGAAGAGGGCACTTTTATATGAGCACTTATCTGTTGAGTAAGGCTTCTGTTGCTTTCTAAGCTTAGAGGAGCTGCATATTAAAAGCAGTTTATTTGTCCGACTCATTGGCACAGTGTCTCTAGTTCTCTGGTCAGTTTCGTGACTATTGTCATTTTCAGTCATCTTCATGTAGGGGCAATCCGGGTAAATACGGACGATTTTTGCAAGGTCTCGTTTGAGACGTTCCTGTGACTAATGCGGTGGGAAAATTCGGACACCAAAGCGATAATTCAATTCGGAAAACACTGTCCTCGCATGTTATCGTTTATTTCAGCGTATTCAATAGGTCCAAAGCAGTCCAAATAGTAGATTTATAACCACAGTGAAAACGGTAAAATACGGACGCGATAGGGAAAATACGGACGCATTGGTGGAAAATCCGGACATACCAATTTCCAGTAGGAGAAATACGGACGGTCGAGCCTTTTAAAAACAACAACATAGGAACACAGTTCAACTTGTACTGTTTAAAATCTTTACATTGGAATTTCATTACAAAGTTCTGTAGTTTTACAATTTTAACATACACATGTAGTTCATTACGTATCACTGTATATCGTGGACATGATTAGAGAATGTTTACAACAGTTACCGATAATGCCTTTTTATAGAAAAGACTAAACGGTTAGTAATTAATGTCAGATTTCAAATTTTAGATAACTTTATAAGCCAGAGTTTTTACATCTACATCATTTCCTTTTTATTTCTCTGCCTCTGCCTTTCGTGTTTTTCTTAGTTTTCTTCTCAAGCTTACTCGTCGGGCCTAACCACATGTTATGCTGGCGGAGATTTCTTTAATTACACTGTCCCGTTTTATTGGGATGACACTAGGGTAAAAGTGAGGTTTGGTGCACCCTAAAATCTAGAGGTACAGTATAAATACATAAATATATAGGCCTAGATAGATAGATATATTACATTTCTTGCATTCCGATTCGAGATGTTGCGAATGCGTGAGCGGACTGGCTGAGTTTCCGCGATTACACCGACTAGGGTCCGAACTGTTTCGGGCCGAAAATCTAAATCAAGCGTTAGAATGATATGGAGCATCGCGTTTCCATTTATCAGAACGCGAATATTTAGAGTATTTCGACATATAGGTGAAATAAATGATACTGTTATTCCTTCTCGCCCATATTTAACAATTGCAGGTGAGTGTGTAATATTGACATTTCTTGGATATATTTCAAAAGTGCCTTATAGTTAAAAAAAATATAAAAAATTATTCGGCCCAAGACATTTCGCCATAACCAACAACATTTTAATGGATCAGTTAATACTATTTAATAATATTTATCAAACTAATAATACTTATTCTTTCTGTTTCTGTGGTATACAGTGAAGGGCCTGTAATGGCATATAACACCGGATGGGAGTGCGCAGTGCTAGTAAATTAGTAGCACTTCGGGAGGGCTGTTTTAAAACCCTCAACTGTCTCTGCGTGTACCACTTTATTTTCCACGAAAAATGAATGTCTTAACTGCTCAGTTTTAAAGATATTAATTTTCAAGCCTCTATCGTTGTTTACAACTTGTTTATATAATATGTTGTCTGAGACAAAATCAGTATTTTTTGTTAATGTAATATGTCTTCTATTCCACGCAGGTTGAATATATTCCTCTGGAGCAATAGCTGGTACTAGCCCCTCTACCCAGGGCCCTCACGCTACTTTGGGGGAAGGGGCCCGCAGCCCTCAGAAGGGGGAATTTTTGTAACTGGGGGGAATTTTTACAACAAATAAAAAACTCTGTTTGATTAACACGTTTCACTTTATTAACATACATTCGTCAACCATCTGGTTCTTTTTCTGATAAAAAAACTCCACTTAATAACCATCAATGGCATGTTTTCATCGGAGATCCACATTAAAAGTCAACCCTTCTCTTCTTTTTATCCCGAAAAAAACCTATTGCCCTGTCCAGTTGGGCATCTGGTTGAGTCAGTGCCCGATAATAGTTAAAACGTCCTGTGCACGATAAACAGTCTAAAACCAGTCTAATAATAATCAAAACGTCTTTTTCAAACCGGTAAACACGACATCGTGAGCATATCGTCTTGAAAATCGGATTTTTTTTTTTTTGATTTTTTTTTTACGAATTTCTGAGGGGGAAAAATATCAATTTTTGGGGGAAAAAAAGATACTTTTCAGGTGGGGGACTGCCGCCGAATAACGGTGGCAGAAATGACCAAATGAGGGCCCTGCTACCACATTGTAAAGGAAGACTAGGCGGTTTGATATCCCGTGATCCTGAAGTGATTGGAGGTCCAGCATGCGTCCCATGCATCCTTCATCTTTTGATTTATAATCTTTTGTGATGAATCTAACTGCTTGTCTTTGGACACATTCTAGTTTGTCGATATCTTTCTGTGTATAAGGGACCCATATGATCGAGCCATAGTGCATGACGGATCGCACCAGCGAGATATATGCTGTCTTCCTACACTCTTGCTAGCAATTTTTCAAGTTTCTTCTTTTCAGTTTTAATTGGTCTATATAATAAACAATCATTCGCAAACAAGCGTACAAGCGTACTTGTGATTTACAAGACAGCGGTAAGTCATTTGTATGGCATAAAAATAATAGAGGACCAAGAACGGTTCCTTGAGGGACACCGGAGTCGACTGTCACAGTATCCCCATCAGTTTCACCATCAACTACTACTTGCATGTGTCTCTGTGTCAGGAAAGTGTTCAGCCAATTATAATTTATATATTGGGCCTGTTATTCCAAAGCTCTCAAGTTTAACTAATAATTCTGTGTGAGGCACAGTATCGAATGCCATTGAAAAATCCAATATAATAATATCTGTTTGTATTCCTTTTTCATTGAAATGTAGAAGATCATTTACAGTAACTAAAAGTTGCGTTTCACACGAATACCCTGATCTAAAACCGTGGTTTAAGTTGGTTAAGATACCGTTCTTTTCTAGATGATTTAAAAGATGTTTACAGATAATATGTTCTAGAAGTTTACACAAAACTGACGTCAAGGACACAGGCCTGTAATTTTCAACAAGATGAGGCCAAAAATAAAATTATGTTTGTTTCCCCTTCCCGACCGACCCACCGAAATTGCCGCGACCCGAATTATTTTTTCGACACTGGCGAAATTTTTTTTATTATTATTTTTTTTTTTTTATTTTTTTTTTTTTTTGTATAGGGTGGGTACGTCTGACCAAAGAATGTATTCCAGTTTTGATCTCAAATAAAAGAAATGAAATAAAAAAAATATTTTACCTACCTACCTACCCAACCCTTTTTTGCATGGGTCGGGAAGGGGAAACAAACATAATTTTATTTTTGGCCTGGACATCTCCTTTTTTGTAAACTGGGGCAACATTTGCATCCGTCCAGTCATACATACGGCAATTCACCATTGTCTACTGAAAGCTGAAATATTTTACATATGGCCGGATTATACTTGAGATTTTATCTGGGCCAACCGCCTTTGAAGGATTTATTTTCAAAAGTAATATTTCAACCCTAGGTGTAGTTATATTTAAGTTGGGGATATTATACTTGTTCTCCTTTCTTAGTATTGGAATATCACGATTCGCTCTCTTGGTGAACACAGATCTAAATTGTTCCACAAGGATTTGGGCTTTATCTTTACTGTTATTTAAGAGATTTCAGATCCCAAGATTATCCTGCCGTTTCGATTTTATGTAACGCCAAAAAGGTTTGCTGTTGTTCTGTGCTAATCCTTCATTAATGATGTTATTCATATAGTTTATTTCCGCCATTTTAAACTCCTTTTTAGTGAGGTTTTGGTACAGTTTAAATTCTGTCCATTGTTTGGATTTTTTAGCATGTTTATATAGCCACGCTTTCCGCTTGGTCATTTTTTTCAAATTTCTATTAAACAATGACACTGTGTTTTTCTTTTTAAACATTTTGGATGCTATATTTTTGTCCATAATGTCACTTATTGAAGATTTCAAGGTGTTCCATAAGGCCTCTATTTTAACATTCTTATCAGTGTTTAAAATCCTTGAGGATAGTTTCTTACATTCAGAGTAAATGTTTTCCCAATTTGCTTTAGAGAACAAGTACACTTTCCTCGGCTTTTGTTTATTATAAGTTGGTATTATATTGGAGTCTGTCACTACCATGGCATGGTCACTAATACCAGGGATGCTGATTGATGATTTGATTAGAGATGGATTGTTGGTGAAAACAAGATCTAGTATATTCTCTTGTTGCGTAGGCTGGTTATGTATCTGGGTAAGTCCATGTTCTACGGTTATATCGATTAACATTTGTTGAATATGTCGATCAGAAGCATCATGTTTCACAGTTAAAGTGTCCCAATTTATATCCGGGCAATTGAAATCGCCAGCTTCGTGATTATATGTCAGTTGTTACATGGCATTGCAAGCATAAAATATTTGTTCATTTTACAAATAAAATGTGTTTTAAATGGATCTATCACAGAATATACCTTTTTATACAAAAGTTCTGCCCAGACCGATACCTGTAAGTATTTAAAGACATATTCATGATATGGTCTTGATAGGCCGAGACTATATAAGTAGGTGATAAAATGTGTGTTACTTTGTTTTTATCCTTAGGTTCTATAGTAAAATAAAAATCTTTGGCAGAGTGAAAAGACGATAATTTTTAAGATTTTTGAAAGATATGTTCGTTGAATCATTTTGCATGAATGTAAAAGAATCACATTGTAGATACCTTACATACATGTGATATTTTCAGGAGGGTTACCTGGGAGATTTGACTTTTTTTCCAGGGAGAATTGACAAAAACCAGGGAGGTTTTTATTCTCGAATTTTTAACGCGTACCGGTAGATTTTTTTTCTTATATAAACCTTAATAAAGGGGGTAAATCAGCATAAAAACATGATATTTTATCCATACAATACTGTTTATTTCATGTTAGCATAACATATAATTAAGTAAAGCATGTAATTAAGCATAGCATAGCATCGGTATATTTCTATCAATCTCCCATGGACATTACAGATATCACCGCCATGTGTCATAAACAAACAGTCCAATCATTATTTTCACACAATAAACTAATTAGCTGACATGCTAATCCTTTTAATTACCTGCCCAGGGGCAATGTTTTCACGGATATAGATAAGACGGTTGTTGTTTATTTTTCTAAATCATTCGGAAAACTCGGTCTTGATCCAATAAATCTAGCAATTACCCAAAAGGATTCGCAAATAGCGAAATTTTGGGACTCGGCGGAAAATACCGGGAGAAATGGAGCTCCCGGCGGGAGGCCGGGAAAGTCCATGAAATCCCGGGAGAAATTAGCTCCCGGCGGGAGATATCACATGTATGACCTTAATTTTAACAGTAAACTTGGTTGAACCTCAAGGATAAAGACCGAGTTTATCACCCACCAGAATGTATTGCTGTGTCTTATTTCTGGTCACTGATTGGTTTTAAGTTATTTTTACAAACAAATTTAACATAAGGCCAAAAAAAACACCTGTGTTTCCGGTGGCCTGACCAACCCTATTTTTTAGGGGCTGACTGTAACCTATATTAAAAAAAAAAAAAATGTTCTGAACAATGATTTATCACAATATATCGAGGTAAACTGACATCACAGAGCAGGGGCGTAGCTTGCCTGAATATGATGTGTAGGCCGAGTTCTAGTGGGGTCCGGGGGCATGCTCCCCTGTATTTGTTTTTTCAGCTAGACCGTTGCAGGTGCATTTTGGCGTATATTTCGTATCGGTGAATATGTCTATAAGACCATCAATATCCTTACTTTTTACCGTAAATTATAAATCTTATAACTAAAAAGAAGCTGTCCCCCTTACCCACCTAGGCCTCCGATTTTTATTGCATTTTTGGCATTTTTATTTTTTCTATTTCTCGGCCTATAGGAAGCTACGCCCCTGCAGAGAAACTTTCAGTTGTATCATCAACTTGTATGGGGTCTATGAGATAAATACATGTAGAATCTCACAATATCTTGCTCCAAAAAAAAAAATGCCTACCCTATTTTTTTAGAGCATGCAATAGGAAACACACCTATGTATTTTTTTTTACCTAAGCTATATGAGCTATTTACAGACAGAACATATGTAAACATAAAAAACATAATATAATATAGCAGCTAAAACAGAAAAAGCATGGAGTTAAAAATGTATATACTGGTATATCACGTTATTTAAAGCATACAATTGGGGTTCTTATAATATTATTACAACTTACAAGAGCCCTGAAAACAAATCATCAGACTTTATAAATGGCACAAGGATAAACACATTTAAAGTAGGACTCACATTTAAGCATACACATATTTAAAATAATCATTCTAAGCATACATGCATTAAACATAGAAAACTGTCGACCATTACATGGTCCGAGTATTAACTTTCTTACCCCAGTCTTCGAATTAACCCACTAGCCCAAAGCCCGGGGCTAGTAAACTGTCATTTGGGCTAGGGAATTTTTTTATATAAGATTTCCAATCGCTTAATGGAATTAAGACGGGACCACGTAATGAAAAAGAGCACAAGTACAGACACATTTAGCACATCACTGTATCTTCATTAAACTAGAACATTAACTAAAACTAAATTGCAATCTCATTTGAAGCACATTTAAAGCAATTTACAACCAAGTGTAAAACGATCAATACCTCCTACCTCACTATGAAGGGTACTTTGCACTTATTGTCAGGATTTCATTTTCAGTGCTACATGCCAAATAGTATGATAATCTGTTATAATTAGATGATGAATCAATAAGTTTGTCTACACAACTTCTACATTTTTCAGCAAATTTAGACTGCTCAATCTTGTGGCAATGCATCTCTGTGATGGGTATTTCTGCATATTGTCGGGATTTTCATTTTTAAAGCCCTGCCAAAGAGTTATGGCCCTTTATTCGGAGAGCATCCATCGGTTATACCCATGAGAAGCCTAGATCATAATTTAAAAAATTGTTTTGACTAGCTTTAAATTTGTTTCATTTATCATGTTTATAGGAATGTATGGGGGTGATCAAAGTGGAGACTTTCAAGGTCATGGAGGCCATAGGGGTCATAGAGGTCGCCGTGGAGGATACAGAGGTCATGGTGGTGGTTATAGAGGTCAAAGGAGACACAAAGGTTCTGATGAGGGAGGCGGGCATGACTCCGGGGCAAACAGGGAAAGGCCACCTCCAGGATTAAAGGGAAGAGAGATAGGGATGTGGTATGCTAAAAGGAGCCGAGGAAAATCCGCTCAAAAGGACAAAGATCAGGTCAGTCAAACTACAATAAAACCTGTCTTTGAGTAATTGACAACCTGTTACTTTTCATGAATTTTCATTCCAGTTCCACAGGTGTTCTGTTACCCAGTTCACAATTTTTACAGAATTTTGTCCATTTATGAAGAACTTCACCTGCAGTACTTGTACAACCTAAGCTCATCCAATTTCACAGTTGTTCATTATTTCTTAAAGAAATGTGTTTTCAAGTTCGGTTTAAAAGACACTTGAAGGTAATCTCTGAATTATTTTAGTTTCAAAACAGAGACGACACAAGTATTCAGTGGTATTTAGTGGAACACCCTTTTAGTTAATGAGGGGGCACCTACAAAATGTTATAATTCCTACGTTTACCATGTACCTTAGAGTCATCTTGATTTAAAATTATGTAAAGGGTTAAATCAAATTTATCCCCAGAACACACAATTCCCTGAACGCTGCCTTATTAAGACTTGCTAGTCATTCTGCAAGTGGGCGCTTGGATGAGCTTTCCTAATATGACACAGTTATGCCCCTTTTTATACTTTGTACATTTCTTGATTAACCTTTTTGATAAGGTCATATCTCAGAAACCGCCTGGCAGAACTCAATACAACTTCATACATATAGTCAGTATAAATAGATAACATGCCATGCACAAGTCACATAACACTGCAACCTATTTTGACAAAGTTATGCCCCTTGTTTAGACAGGTGGTTACACCAGTAGTGGACTCATAATTTGCTTGTCTATATTTATAATGAGTAGAGGCCAACAGTAAAGATGGAAGGTAACCAGGAGGCTAACATCAGGAAGCTGTTACATGACATCAAGTCGACCAGAGAATGTCCACCACAGCCCAAAAAGTCCGGAGCAGCTTTGGCGAGTTCTGACAGGTAGGCCCAGTATGCTTTACAGAGATATTTAGTGCCGATTCTTGTGGACAGTATACAGTACCGGTTTTACCCAGGGAAAAAAGGGTGGTCTGCCTCTCCCTCAAAAAAATTATCATCATATATGGCCTAACATGTGCTAAAAATGAAGTAAAACATTCAAACATGTTGTAATTTCTACTGCAACAAGTATTCAGGTAACATGTTTTAGTTAGGCAATATAATCTAGTACATGGATATGCTTTAGCCTTTGAGTTTATATATGGTAAGTTTTTAATACCGGATTGCCGAAAACATCATTCATCATTTTAGGCAAGCTGTGTTTGTGTATTTTGAAGGTTTTCAGTCTTTCTGACAGGTGAGAATGCACAAGGTTGGCACTTGTTTCACTTTGCAATACAATAATCGGTAGCACTACATTGAGACCTTGTGCACATCACTTACTCCTCCGTGGGAATGACATGAACCTGGCGCTGCATTGTCCATGGGAATGTTGCATAAAACTGACATGCATGTGAATATATGAAATTTCATCCATCGGAATGACACTGGTACCTGGCAGTCCTATGTACAAGAGTCTGTCGTCAGTGCATGTGGATATATAAAATTCCATCCGTCGAAATGACACGGGTACCTGGTGGTCACATGTACAAGAGTCTATCGTCAGTGCATGTGAATATATGATATGAAATTTCATCAGTCGAAATGACACGGGTACCTGCTGGTCACATGTACAAGAGTCTATCGTCAGTGCATGTGGATATATGAAATTTCATGCGTCGGAATGACACTGATACCTGGCGGTCACATGTACAAGAGTCTATCGTCAGTGCATGTGGATATATGAAATTTCGTCCGTCGGAATGACACCGAAACCTGGCGGTCACATGTACAAAAGTCCATCCCCAGCGCATGTGGGTATATGAATTCCATCCGTATGAATGACACGGGAACCTGGCCATCACATATACCGAAATCTATCCTCCGTGCATGTGAATATATAAAATTGCATCTGTCGGAATGACACGGCAACCTGGCCATCACATATACCGGAGTCTATCCTCGGTGCATGTGTATATATGAAAATTTATCTGACGGAATGACATGGCAACCTGGCCATCACATATACTGGAGTCTATCCTCGGTGCATGTGTATATATGAAATTTCATCTGTCGGAATGACATGGCAACCTGGCCATCACATATACCAGAGTCTATCCTCTGTGCATTTGTATATATGAAATTTCATCTGCCGGAATGACATGGCAACCTGGCCATCACATATACCGGAGTCTATCCTAGGTGCATGTGAATATATGAAATTCCATCCATATGAATGACACAGGAACCTGGCCATCACATATACAGGAGTCTATCCTCAGTGCATGTGAATATATGAAATCTGCCTGAATGGCACAAGTACCTGGGGTTCCCATGTACAGGAGTCTATCCTCGGTGCATGAGAATATATAAAATTTGGAATAGGTTGAGACGATAATTTCAGCTTGGTACAATTATCTTTCAACAAGATGGTGTGTTGTCTGCTAAAATTAGGTCATAATTTGGGGTCTAAGGTCATACTACCATTTGCATATAAAGGTAAAGTTTAAACAGAATTTTTGTACAGAATATTTAGTTAGACTTCAATTACATAAAATTATCCAGTCAATACATGTGTCACATATTTCAGTCAGAAGGAAAGTGCCATTATTTGGGTCCAAGGCCATACTATATGCATATATATAGTCATTGCTCATCTCATTCACTTTATAACTAAGGGGCAAACCTTCCGTGACGGGAATTGGTCACTCTTTTGATGGTTTGTTTTCTCCACGAGTACTTGATTTATCAAAATGATTGTGTCCGAACTCAGTAGTCAGTAAAGTACTCAGATGATATTTTTTACTTTTTGGATTCTTGTTCCAGCGAGGAGAGTATGGACTGGTTAGACAAAGAGTCTGGACAAATCAAGCAACATAGTCAACCATTTCCTCAAGTCATCCCATCAAGAGATCTCGAGAGATCTCGCTCTGAAGTGGAACCATCAGCAGGTTTGTCTCAAATGCAATTTTTAGCTCGACTATTCGAAGAATAAGAGAGCTTATGTAATCACCCCCGCGTTGGCGTCGGCGTCCCGCATCAAGGTTTGCATGTAAGCTGTGTTTACAGGTCTATATCTCTTACATTTCTTATCCTAGCACAACCAAATTTGGCCATGGGCTTCCTTATCTCAAGAGCTGCTTAAGTTAATTTGGCTCCTGTAGCCCCTGGGTTCCCATGGAACCCAAATTATGATAGCCCTTAAAATGTGTCATTTCACATAAATTTTTGCATGTAAGCTGTGTTTACATTTCTTGTCCTAGCTCAACTAAATTTGGGAATTGGTTTCCTTATAGTAGGGTTGCGTAAGTAATTTTGTCTTCTACAAATTCTGGGCACCCATGGAACCCCGATTGTAATGATCCATAAAATGTGCACAATAAAGGCAGATCAAGGTTTGCGTGTATGCTGTTGTATATATATATCTATATCTCTTAAAATACTTTTCTTTAATATGTCACCCAAATTTTGGTTTGGGATTTCTTATAGCATTATGCATCTTATTCATACTTCACCCATATTGGGATATGGCCTCCGTCCTTCTCCCATCCCTCCCCCGCCCAACCCCACCCCACAACCCGAAACCATATTTTTGTGTTGTTTTGGTCAATTCTAACACACAAATAGCTATGTTACGCGGCACCCCCACCCCCTTTTTTTTTAAATTACATATTTCCTCCGCCCCACTCGGCCTGATCGCCCAAGTACTTCCAGAGTTATGCCCCTAGGAATGGTAAAAATTCACGAAATATTTGTTATAGTGGGGCATCTGTGTCCCATGGACACATTTCTAGTTTTTAGCTCTACTGGCCATGGGATGGTCTGTTGTCCGTCGCCCGTCGTCCGTCCTTTAACTTTTCTTCAAACGACTTCTCCTCAGAAACCGCTTGGCTAATTTTGACCAAACTTCACATGGATGATCCTTAGATGAATGCTTTTTAGATTTGTTAAAATTAGGTCAGCGCTACATCCAAGATGGCTGCCATTACCATATATGGTCGAAACCTTAAAAAATCTTCTTCTCCAGGACCGCTGGTCGGATTTCAACAGTTTTTCTTTTAAAATGATCGCCAACACCTAGACTATCAAGTTTGTTCAAATAAAGTCCCCGGGGTCTAAAATGGCTGTGCCCCCGGGGTCCAAAGTTTGTATATTGAGGTTTTGCATGTTTTTCATATAGACATATAGGAAAAAACTTTAAAAAATCTTCTTCTCTGAAACCACAAGGCACAGGGCTCTCATGTATTACATGTAGCATCAGCTTAAGGTCCTCTACTAAGTTTGTTCAAATGGTGACCCTGGGGTCAAATTTGTCCCCGCCCCGTGGGTCACAGTTTTACATAGACTTATAAAGGATTTTTTTTTTAAAAATCTTCTTCTCGGAAACTACAACAGCCAGAGGTTTGATATTTTGCATTTACTATAAGCTTATGGTCCTTTACCAAGTTTGTTCAAATGGTGTCCCTCGGGTCACATTTGGCCCCGCCCCAAGGGTCACATGTTTTACATAGACATGTATAGGGAAAAACTTAAAAACTCTTCTTCTCTGAAACTGCAAGAGCCAGAGGTTTAATATTTTGCATTTGCTATAAGCTTGTGGTCCTCTACCAAGTTTGTTCAAATGGTGACCCAGGGGTCACATTTGGCCGCACCCCGGGGCTCACAGTTTTACATAGGCTTGTATAGGGAAAAACTGAAAAAAATCTTCTTCTCTGGAACCACATGTCACAGAGCTCTCATGTATTACATGTAGCACCAGCTTATGGTCCTCTACTAAGTTTATTCAAATGGTGACCCTGGGGTCAAATTTGTCCCTGCCCCGAGGGTCACAGTTTTACATAGACTTATATAGGATATTTTTTTTAAAATCTTCTTCTCGGAAACTACAAGAGCAAGAAGTTTGATATTTTGCATTTATTATAAGCTTATGGTCCTTTACCAAGTTTGTTCAAATGGTGACCCTGGGGCAGCACATTTGGCCCCGCCCCAAGGGTCACATGTTTTACATAGATATGTATAGGGAAAACTTAAAAAATCTTCTTCTCTGAAACTGCAAGAGCCAGAGGTTTAATATTTTGCTGTTGCTATAAGCTAATGGTCCTTTACCAATTTTGTTCAAATGGTGACCCTCGGGTCACATTTGGCCCCGCCCCAAGGGTCACATGTTTTACATAGACATGTATAGGGAAAAACTTAAAAACTCTTCTTCTCTGAAACTGCAAGAGCCAGAGGTTTGATATTTTACATTTATTATAAGCTTATGGTCCTTTACCAATTTTGTTCAAATGATGACCCTGGGGTCACATCTGGCCCCGCCCCGGGGTCACAGTTTTACATAAATGCTTGTATAGGGGAAAACTGAAAAAAATCTTCTTCTCGGAAACTACAACAGCCAGAGGTTTAATATTTTGCCTTTGCTATAAGCTTATGGTCCTTTACCAAGTTTGTTCAAATGGTGACCCTCGGGTCACATTTGACCCCGCCCCAAGGGTCACATGTTTTACATAGACATGTATAGGGAAAAACTTAAAAAATCTTCTTCTCTGAAACTGCAAGAGCCAGAGTTTAATATTTTGCATTTACTATAAGCTTATGGTCTTCTACCAAGTTTGTTCAAATGGTGACCCATTGGTCACATTTGGCCCCACCCTGGGGGTCACAGTTTTACTTAGGCTTGTATATGCAAAAACTGAAAAAAATCTTCTTCTCTGGAACCACATGACACAGAGCTCTAAGCCACAGCGTATGGTCCTCTATCAAGTTTGTTCAAATGGTGACCCTGGTGTCAATTTGGACGCGCCCCGGGGGTAACATTTTTTATTTTATTTTATTTTTTTTTAATTTTTTTTTCAATTTCAATTTTTTTTATTTTTTTTATTTTTATTTTTTTTCATATTTTCTTTCTTTTTTTTTTTTCTTTTTTTAATTTTTTTTTATTTATTTTTTTTAAATTGTTTCATTTATTTATTTAGTTATTTTTGTTTGATTGATTTGAATTTTTTTTTTTTTTTTTTTTTTTTTTTCATTACCGTATTTTACCTTGTATAGTACGCAGTTTTTTACTTGACACTTACTAAAATATCTTGTCGGCACTACTCATCCTAAATGCCTTGTTGAATTTCGAAACTTGGCAGGAAGCATCGGTAAGATGTCTAGTTGTGCATATCACGCTTTTGTTCCAGTTTGCTGATTTTTGACGGAGTTATGACCATTTGACATTTTTATTTTAAATTTCTTGTCGCTGCTTCTCCTCTTAAACGGCTTGTTGGATTTCTACGAAATTTGGCAGGAAGCCTCAGTATGATGTCTAGTTGTGCAAAGCGCGGTATATCAATGAAATCTGGACAATTTCAAAAATCAGCTAGATCTTGTTAGTAATAACAGAGTTATGGCCCTTGATTTGTTGAAAAATTCTATATTGTATTTTCCTTTGTTAAATCTATACGAGAAGAGAGCTATATCTAGCTATATCTATCTAAATCTATAAGAGCTGTTTTAGCCAGTAGAGCGTCCACAGGCCCTCTTGGGCCTCTTGTTTTTATTTTTTTTTTATTATTTTTTTTTTTTTTTGATTGTCAGCGCTACTCATCCTAAATGCCTTGTTGAATTTCGATGAAACTTGGCAGGAAGCATCGGTAAGATGTCTAGTTGTGCATATCACGCTTTTGTTCCAGTTCGCTGATTTTTGACGGAGTTATGGCCCTTTGACATTTTTATTTTAAATTTTTTGTCGGCGATACTCCTCTTAAACGGCTTGTTGGATTTCTACGAAATTTGGCAGGAAGCCTCAGTATGATGTCTAGTTGTGCAAAGCGCGGTATATCAATGAAATCTTGGACAATTTCGAAAACCAGCTAGATCTTGTTAGTAATAACCGAGTTATGGCCCTTGATTTGTTGAAAAATGCTATATTGTATTTTCCTTTGATAAATCTATAGGAGAAGAGAGCTATATCTGGCTATATCTATCTAAATCTATAAGAGCTGTTTGAGCCAGTAGAGCGTCCACAGGGCCTCTTGGGCCTCTTGTTTTACATATCTATGTGCTGTTTTGTTTTATCAATTTATCAGTATGTTTTTGCCTCCACCCACTCTCCAACCATCCTACCACCCCATCATCACCTCCCGAATGTTTTTTGTTTTTTTTACATATCTCTGTGCTGTTTTGGATATTAAAATATAAATTTTAATGCAATCATTTACATCTAAAACAATTTAGATTAAATTTAGAAACTAAGTTTGTTCAAATGGTGACCCTGGGGTCAAATTTGTCCCCGCCCCGGGGGTCACAGTTTTACATAGACTTATATAGGATTTTTTTTTAAAAAATCTTCTTCTCGGAAACTACAACAGCCAGAGGTTTGATATTTTGCATTTACTATAAGCTTATGGTCCTTTACCAAGTTTGTTCAAAGTGTGTCCCTCGGGTCACATTTGGCCCGCCCCAAGGGTCACGTTTTACATAGACATGTATAGGGAAAAACTTAAAAACTCTTCTTCTCTGAAACTGCAAGAGCCAGAGGTTTAATATTTTGCATTTGCTATAAGCTTGTGGTCCTCTACCAAGTTTGTTCAAATGGTGACCCAGGGGTCACATTTGGCCGCACCCCGGGGCTCACAGTTTTACATAGGCTTGTATAGGGAA
>JAWPHD010003883.1:0-203138 GCA_037043455.1 Cyrtodaria siliqua | reverse complement strand
TATTCATCCAGTCTCAAAGTAATCACAATTGTCAATGCCCAATGCCCATGCAATTTAGTATTAAATAAAATACAAATGAGTTAATTAAAACATCTAACTCAAAACTTAACCAACGAAGTCCTAACAAAGCCTTTAGAATCAAATCTCTCTCTTCGAACTCTCTGGGCTCGCTATGATATCTGTATTTATACAATTTATTCAGACTATCACTAGCGCCGTCTGATTACAAAATAATGTCCAATTAGATTATCCATAAATTATGTCATAAGAGGAACTTAGCCAGAACTTTCCAGTTCTGCATAGTTTGATCATTGACAATTTATAAAGGTTAATGGTTCTGCGAAGTTGGACCAAAATAGATTTATATTGTTGTTGCTTACTAATCATGTCAATCAAATGAATATCTACAGGCGAAACTAGGTTATTATTTTCAATGCTGACGAATATAAGCCTATTTACATACCATCGCAATGTCATCTAAACATTGGTGAGTGTTGGCAAATATGAAAAGTCACGGCTTGGCATGGTTCCAAATGAAGGACCTACCTATGTCAAGCCTATTATATTTGTATAGGTAACACAGTTGGACATACAAATGCAGGAGAAAATGATGTTATTCAGTTTTGTTCAGATGATGAGGCCGTCCCAATGCAGCTTTTGTATGATGTCAACATATTAAAACATAACATTTTGTATTTAGGACAACTAACTTTTTCATAAAAGTAAAGTTCATATGCTCATGACCAACATCCTTCGAAGTTTGAGGACCCTTGGTCCAAAAATTCTCTAGTTATTGATCGGACATCGTTTTGATAGTCAAGGTCACCGCGACCATGACCTTTGACCTAGTGACCCCTGAATCAATAGGGTCATCTACTGGTCATAACCAACCATCCTTCCAAGTTTGAGGACCTAATGACCAACCACTGTCTAGTTATTGATCGGACTTAGTTTTGATAGTCAAGGTCACCGCGACCTTGACCTTTAACATATTGACGCAAATCCATAGGGGTCATCTACTGGTCATGACCAACAATCCTTCCAAGTTTGAGGACCTTACTTAAAACCATTCTCTAGTTATTGTTCGGACATCGTTTTGATAGTCAATGTCACTGCGACCTTGACCATTGACCTAGTGACCCCAAAATCAATAGGGATCATCTACTGGTAATGTCCAACCATCCTTCTAAGTTTGGGAGTCCTAGGTCCAGCCATTGTCTAGTTATTGATCGGACATCGTTTGTGGCACAGACCCACACACAGACCTATAGACAGACCTGCAGACAGACAGACAGACAGAAAGCACAACATCAACATGGCTCCCCTACCACACTTTGTGTGGGGAGCTATAATAAACAGGTGAAAATAATGATCTAACATCAACTTGTACGGATGTCTTTCAACCGTGGGAGAGAAACACAACAACTTTGTTACACTTTTTATGTGGCTCAGACCCTGTGTGACAACTAAATACAGTCCATTCATTATCCCAGTTTAAATTGAGGAATTAGAGATACTGTGGGTGTAAATACACCAGCTAGACCCTTGTTTGACAGTGTTAACGGTTTCAGACTCTGTTTGGTATTAAGAGATGGTATAAAAGTCACATATTTAGCCATTACAATCATTGACTAATCTCCAGTCGGTGAGCCTGATACATTATTTTTAAAATTAAAAAAAGATGATAGCAAGGCATTGTAACATAGTGGACCTTTGAATATATATTTTATTATGTATCATATATTTCCCAAGCCTAAATGATCATTGACAAATCATAAAAAGCTTGCTTATTTACTGCTTACATGCTGCATGACCGCTTAGCTAAGGTATATGTATTGAGGCCCGACTTAATATGTTTTGTTCCTTTGAACAACATTGTTATAGTGAACACTATCTAGGATATATATATACTACTTTGAACTTTACTTTTATGAAAAAGTTAGTTGTCCTAAATACAAAATGTTATGTTTTAATATGTTGACATCATACAAAAGCTGCATTGGGACGGCCTCATCATCTGAACAAAACTGAATAACATCATTTTCTCCTGCATTTGTATGTCCAACTGTGTTACCTATACAAATATAATAGGCTTGACATAGGTAGGTCCTTAATTTGGAACCATGCCAAGCCGTGACTTTTCATATTTGCCAACACTCACCAATGTTTAGATGACATTGCGATGGTATGTAAATAGGCTTATATTCGTCAGCATTGAAAATAATAACCTAGTTTCGCCTGTAGATATTCATTTGATTGACATGATTAGTAAGCAACAACAATATAAATCTATTTTGGTCCAACAACGCAGAACCATTAACCTTTATAAATTGTCAATGATCAAACTATGCAGAACTGGAAAGTTCTGGCTAAGTTCCTCTTATGACATAATTTATGGATAATCTAATTGGACATTATTTTGTAATCAGACGGCGCTAGTGATAGTCTGAATAAATTGTATAAATACAGATATCATAGCGAGCCCAGAGAGTTCGAAGAGAGAGATTTGATTCTAAAGGCTTTGTTAGGACTTCGTTGGTTAAGTTTTGAGTTAGATGTTTTAATTAACTCATTTGTATTTAATTTAATACTGAATTGCATGGGCATTGGGCATTGACAATTGTGATTACTTTGAGACTGGATGAATACACTTACATAATTTACATATTCACTATATGATCGTTTGTTAGTTACTTGACACCAAATAGGATGATAACGTGACATATTTACAGGGAACCATGCTTTACCAGGTTGTGTACCTTATGCTGGCAGTATTCATGGTGGCTGACGCACGAATACACGAGGAGCCCGAGTGCTCTAAATCTCATTTCGAAGAAAAAGTTCTTGAAAAGTAAGTTCGCCTCGAGCACAAGATGCAAGTTTGGGATGATAAAATGGAAAAGCAGATCTCTGAATTTAAAGATGGAGAGTTGGAATGGACGGAAAAAATAGAAAAATACTTTTCCATAATGAATGAGGCAGATATTTCACGGACTGACACACTAGATAAACTGAAAGATTCCATTCAAAAAGAGCTCGAAGGACAGAAAACCAAGCTGGATGATGTTTTGTCAAACTTTCAACAAAAAGTTGGTCGCCTATCCCAGGATCTGATGGAAAAACAGGGGGATATAAACAAAACAATACTGGCATTCGTAAATAGTCAGGAATCTGCTGTCAACAAGATCAAAGGTATTTATCATTTCACATAAACTGTTGTTTAAATGCTCATCAGCAATGATTTATGTTATACTGCTCCTAGAAGGAAGACTGGGAAATAGACCAATTCATCAGAGATCAACACCATATTCTTAAAGGATGAATAAGCTTATTAAACGTAAAGTAAAACAGTTGACTAAGTTTTCGGAAGTCTTTCGACTTTGGGATTACGCAATGCAATCAACAAAATAGAGCTGACATGTACAAACTACGCCTACTAAATAGTTTCAATACCTGATGGGTAAACTGATGTACTATTACGCTGCATCCTCTGAAGGTTGCGCTATTCAGGCCAAAAGGGTTTACTTAAGCACGGATAATGTTTATGTAAACACAGAGTTAATAAGTTCGCATAACCTTTTTACCGAAAAGTATTTTTCAACTTAGTTGTTTCAAACATCAAGAGATTTAATGCAAACATGACGGTGACATTATACACTAATACTTAACACAAAGTCTGTGTCATCTCCTTTAATTCTAAAAATAAAATTAATAAATTACTGTTAATAAGATTCCTTTGTTTTTTTAACGTGCCTAGAAGGTAGACACTACGTCATGGGACCACAGGTAAATGTTCCCTTCTGACGGAGAAGCATGGTGTTTTAATAGTTCACCTCTTATTGAAATATAACTCTATCACTTGCTTTACCTTAACAACCACTGAAGAGGTTTTCAGATTCACTTTTAATAGGCTTATTTTTTCTCATTTTTAATTATTGAATAAACTTTGTCTACTATGCGTTTCCATACTATCAGTGATTTGGGAGTTATCTGCCATGGGATAATTCAGGGATAAGTCGTTATAATTGTACTCTTTCTTACACTTATTCCACATGATATTCTGTGTAACGTAACTTGTTTGACTTGTTTGCATATACAATCAATTAATGGCAACTTAAATAATTAAAGAGAAACATATAATTTTTACCATTTTCAAGATTTGTTTTAATTTTTAAATAAAAAAATGTTACACAGATTTAAGTTTAGCCGCAACATGTCACCCTCATCTGTCATACAGCACGATAAAACATTGAAGTAAAACGGCAGTTTTTATTCCATGTTATTTTGATAAGACTCTGTACGGGGACAATGCACGGCGACACAACACAGGGGCAGTGTAAAAACACATCAACCTACAAATGACTTGCACTTGTTTCTATTACAGCGGTTTTGGCCACTCCGATGGTCGTGTTTAAAGCCAGATCAGTAGCAAATACTAGCCCCTCTATATGAGACTTGATAAGATACACGGAGACGGTCACCAGCATTGGCGGAGGATACGACACAGTTACAGGATACTTCACAGCTCCACACGCTGCGGCATATCTCTTCACTGTACAAATCTGTGCCAAGTCTTCCAGATATGTACGTGTCCACATAGTAGCAGCAGCTATTGTTATAGCAGCAACGACTGTGTATAGTGCTGGTGGCTACCCCTGTACAACAGGTACCGGGGTGGCTGTGCTGTCTAAAGCAGACAAAGTATGGATTAAATGTTCCGACATGTGTTCTGTTTATGAAGACAGTTACAGATGGAACAGCTTCTCTGGTGTGCTCATCCACACCAATACAAATTAAATTGACTTGTAGTAGAAAATGGACTAAAATGTGCGGACCTATACCAGAGAAGGTATTAAAAATGATTCTGATTTTAATTTGTGTAACAGGATATTTGAAGGGACAGAGAGCACTATTGATTCTCTATAAAATATATATATGTATGCATGTCTATTATTACAACAGCAACGTCTGACTATAATGCTGGTAAATACCTGTACCACCGATACAGGTGTGGCTGTGCTTGGTAAAGGAGACACAGTCTGTATTCAATATTCCTATCATTCAGGTGTTGTTCACGAAGACAGTGTTAGATGGGATAGCTTTTCTAATGTTCTCATTAACACAAATACAAATTAAATTGAGATTTTTATAGTTTTAGTAAGATGCATTTGAACAATTGAACTTTAAATATATATTATTGCATTTATGTTACAATATATGTATTAAATATATGCAAATGGATTGAACTGCAAGTCATTACAATATTAGTTACAGTTCTGACCATTGTAGCTGGAAAACGTATGTGTTTTTCATAATATGTATAATAAAGAAGTAATTTTTCAGAATGTTTACAATGAAATGTGATATCAGTATCAGTGAAAAACGGTAACAATGAACCAAACTGAGTGTGTGTCTTAAATGGGGTACATCAGTATTTTTCTAAAAGAATCAAAACGCCTTAAAAAATCCAATTGATGATACAATCGTCATATCACTCAAAATGTGGTGTAAGCGCCTCGTTTTTCAGGTCTAAACATAACATTCATCTTACATATTGAATGGAATCAGGCTCAAAATATTTAAATTAACACTGGTGCGTAACCACCTAAGATAGTATATATTACTGTGTACAATGAATTTTCGTATAAATAAGGGATTTTTTTAAAATGTATTTATTATGATTTGGCCCCCTTCATAATTGAACATATCATTATTTGGCAATTGCAAGTGGGACACTAAACCCTCATGAAAAGCCTGTAGTACCCCTTTAATGATGAAGTGTTGATGTGTATATGCATAGCAATGTGCCTCTTCTGCTTCGAGGCATTATGTGTTCTATGTATACGATATGAAACCCTCATCTACGTATCTCGGGGTTAAAATAATTCTATATACTTCATCAGGCATTTTGGCTAAATAGTGTGAACATTCACCATTTGTCTTTTTTATAAACAAAAGCTTTCGCCTTTCAGAGTACAACACAACATGTAGCGGACATTTCATTAAAAAACAGGCAGAGCTATAGCCATAAACAATATGAACAAATGAGAAAGTGTGCTGTTTAAACATATTTAGGAAAAGGGGAAGCTGGCGTTGGTGTGGAGGGTGTGGATGATAATTGACAAGGGAAATGGTATGCCAAACACACACATCCAAACTCTCTTGATGATGTAGGTGGGGAGTGGAGATTGAAATATAGGTCTGTGTGTGTGGGTGTGGGTGGTGGGGAGGTGTATCCATTAATTATTATTTTGTTTTATTTTATTTATTTTCTTTCATTTTTTTTTTCATTTTTTTCTTTTTTTCTTTTCTTTATTTTCTTTATTTATATAAATGCCATTTATTAGAAACATACATAAAATAGGAAAAATAGAGCATTTTGTAAAAATTCAAACAAAATTAAAAAATTAAGCATAATGGTAGCGTTCCAAAAACCAATATCTTTATTGCACATTTTGTTTTTATATATGTTAAACTATGTGCTTAGAAAGTTTAAACAAATTCTCTTATTGGGAAAATACAAAAAAAAAGAGAATAAAATTGTATCATTATGGGCTAATTTGTGCATAAATTGTGGTAATGGTCTCAACAGATTTTGTAAAAAATATAGGTTTTATAGTACGGAAAGACAGTAGTGGATAAAGATTCATGAACGGGACGTTGGATTTGGTATTACATAAGTTGCTATCTCTTGGATGAATACTAATATGTACATATAAATCTGGTGTTAACGTCTACGTCACGTTTACCCCGCATGCGCAGACAATTTTAGAGACATTTTGAGGACGCCATTTTTATTGCAGCACAGTTGAATATCGTGAGGATATTAAACGAATTGCATTAGAGCTCGTGAGTAACGGTTGTCCAAAAGTTCGCGACGAAAGGTAGGTACGTGTATATGTTGTGAGTTTTGAGATGATGTATTGGTTATGCATATCCGTTTTGATCCGGCCATTCCTTTATTTTGTTTTCTTTTGTGCAGCAAGAGTGCTCCAGTTAGAACGAAACAATTTATCGTAAGTAGAATATGTGCAAGTTTACACTCTCCACTGTCATACGTGTCAATAAAGTTAGCACACATTTTCAGTTTATGAATGATTTGTGTTGTCACGGATTGATCTACATGAAATTAGTCTTGATCATGTTCGACGCCTGATAATTTTGTAAACAAGCAAGCGTCGCAGATGATCTAGACTACGTATTTGTTATTCATTCTGCATGTTTAAAAATTCGAGTGAACAATTGGAAGGTTGTGTGTGCATAAACATTCCCTGACGTTTCTAAACTAAAAGAAGAACAAAATAACTAGACGGAGACGTGAGAATCATGGCTGTTGTGGTAGTCCGTGTCATTCAGACCCTGTGTATACCGAATGTGTCTAGGATATTATGACTCATGTTTCAGGAGACTTCCAGACATATTTTTCTTGAATGTTTATCTTTCGAAACATCTTGTGCTCTTTTGTTTCCACGGTCGCCAAGTGTTAAGCATACTTGACTCGAGTCCCAGAAATCATGTGTATGATTTCCAGTGGGGTCACATCCCGGATTTTTCAAACAAACTCCTGCAGTATCTTACTTTGGCATGGTACTGTGAATATAGGTCATCCTTCGGAGGGATGTAAAGTAGTCTGTCCAGTATGCAGGGAGAACTATACCCTGTGCAATATCTCTCCGAACTTCTATGTTAAGCAGTGATACAAATTAAACCAGGACCCTATATGAATTATATAGAGATTATTTAACTGCTGGGATCCATTATAGGGAAATCTTTCACAAGAGGCAGGCGTGTAGTTTTTTTCACGAACGGGCGCATGCGTGTGAGTAAAAAAAACAAAGCACGTCTACCATCAAGTAAAGGATTACCCATAGTCGATCCCAGCAGTTAAATAATCTATTTATTACATTTTAAATTACGTTTTTGCAAACAAATTTTCGCTTTATTGAACGTTATCGGCGGATGATGTTGACGTCGGCAACACTTTATTGACTGAACGTCGCAACGTTAGTTATTATTGTGTTCTGAGTTAGTTATTAATATTTAGCGATAATGAATATTCTTGCACTGAGTTCAAACACCTGCGCCTCTTTTAGCCATGTTGACATTCAGAGAAAGTTGAGTGCTTCGGTGATGCCGAATAATTAAAAATAGACTAGACTGAATACAACATTTTTGTTCCTGAAGGAATTACTTTCGAGTGAAAAAAATAAACTTGATAACCAGTCACATTTAGCCAATCTCAATGGCTCGCTTATTTGAGAATTGACTGGAAACGGCGATGCACTCCATTTGATATTGGCCATCTTCACGGTAATGGATGAAATATGATATGCTGACAAAAACGGTTATTTTGCGTAATTAATTTGTTAAACATAATTGGTACGCACCAATAATTTAATTGTGTATTTAGCCTAATTTAGGGAGTTTTAACTGGGAATTTACGCAAATACGTTGCTTATCTGTAGATCTGTTCTGTGACGTTTTATGTCATAGAACTATACCAAGCCTAGTTGCATTGCCATTGTTGTGTACTGGTTAATGATATTGAGTTCTTTAAAGTTTTAATACACTAACTTTGTCACATTTCTGTGCTCTTGATACAATGGCAGGGATGATTAGTGCCATGTGTAGTTGTGCATGTCATTGTTGTGTTCCAGTTAAATGACTTTTTGCGGTGTTATGCCCCATTAAAGGACATAATATCATGCTTCCCATACCCAGAAAAAGTTCAGAACTTTTTAAAAATTGTATTTAATTTAATGTAATTTTAATTTTTAAAAATTGTAAAGACTGAAATTTAAAAAAGGACAGAATGAATGCATGCATATATAATGAGAAAATACAAAAATGCAGACTCTTGTCACCATTTAGTATTTTCATTAAAATGCATTTCAATATGCTAACATGCAGAGAAATAAAATAAATAGCAATATATTTAAAAAATGTAACGCTAAACTGAGGCATATACAAGTTCAACTAACACGAGTTCCAAAGAATCTAGAAAGACCGCGCTGCAAATTCAGAAATGCTACATACATTATAAATTTGAGTTATCGCACCTTTTGTATTGTTTCATGTTGATATAACAATCAACAATAAAATGAACCCAATTCAGAAACAGCCGATTAAACACCGGTTCACTCTTGCCATTGTTCCAGTTTACGCTACCATGTGTACAACTAATTAGTAGGCACTTAAAGGGACACATGGCAATCTTGCAGTATTTGAAATGGGTGTCACAATTTATATATCCAGTATCATTTTTACTTTTACCCTGGTTACATTTAAATAAATCAAATTTTAAGTATTCACTATTTCGTCGTATTATACTATAAGTTTTAATATATTACTGGTGGAATAATATAAGAAATAACAATATGAAAAAACAAATGGCTTAATACAATTCTTATAATTAACATTAAAGAGACACTACCTATATCTACACGATTTTTAATGTAAAATATTAAATACTCAATATTACTGCATTTATATGTATACAAAGCTATTTTATGAGTATTCTAAGGAGAAACATGGTTCGTATTCCAGTTCTGTAAATTATTAATTATGATCAAAACAATATCTTGAATAAAATGCTGCCCAGCCTTTTATTCCTGCCGGAGAACTACGAGTTTTTACGATTTTCTCGGACATGCCCAATGCGATTCAGTTGAACGAAAACAAACTATTCGGGGCAGTTCCGATAGTAAACGAATCGATCAGAACTCTTCGCCAATCCGACGACGCAGTTCCGATTGTAAACGAATAAGATCGGAAATCTCCGCAATCGGCTTGTCTAAAACAACTACGAATACAATTTCAAAAATCCGATCTTTTCAATCCTGTTTTTCGACAGCAAAACGCATATTACATGGGGTGAAACTATTGCCATTTACCTTTTTCATAGTCCTCTTTATAATTAAGTAAAGTTTATATCAATTGGTGGACAAAAAGATATAGGTAGAGCCTCTTTAATGATAAAAACTAACGGGTCGCTGCTAGTTTTTGAAAACTCAAGATTGCCATATTTTCCTTTAACACTTATCAGTGATCGTAAAGTTCAAAAACACAGACAGGCTAATTCGTAAGCAAACATTTTCAAATTTTCTGTTTTGATCAGCCATTTTGGCCGCTAGAGGGCGCCACATTATTTGATGTTTTACCCGGCTCGATCACACAGTTAAATCTGTGAATAATGTCACAACTTTATATGACAGATAATGTTGAGCGCGGGAACACAAACCAGTTGATTGACAGCAAGAGGCGTAACAGTGGGCGGAGTCTTATCGCAACAATTGGGTTTTCAATAAACGCTGACATAATTAGTTTATCGATCTAAATTGATTGTCACTAATTAGCTAAAACACTCAGCGGGATAGTGGCTTATAAACAGTGAAAGACTTTGTGAATTAGAATTCGGGATTTTCTGAGATCTTTCAGACAAAATCTGTCAGAAATTTGGATTCGCCAGACCGCCGATGTCTGGTGAATTTGGTGGGTATTTCTTACGGTTTTCATTCGCCAGTTCAGGTTACTTTTCGCCTATGACGATTTAGCGAATGACCTAGTAAGCTCATAAAAATTTAACCATTGGTAATCGTGAACAATCGTAAAGATGTGTTAATGCTCTGATCAATGAAATGTGAACCCCAAATTGTACTTTTGTTTTCGATCGCTGTCGTACAAATTCGCTACCTCACCGGTTGACTCATAAAATATGTTTTCAAATAAAACTAGCAATGTTCCGTCGTATATGCAAGCGTCTAATCATTTGAATCGATAAAGCATGTCAGAACAAGTTAAATGTAAACACTAAATTTCCTTCATAGGAGGGAGAACAGCCTAAAAAACAGCGGGTTAAAGTCAATACTTGTCAAAAACAATAAACTAACATCTTGTGTGGTGTCACATATTAGTACTGCGAACAATTTAACGTTTTTGCAACAACGGTGTCGGACAAACACTGGTATAAATTGTCCTTGAAAACAGTGGGAAAACCTGGAAAAAAACTTGAGTTTTGTTCTCAAAAAACTGTGGGAACTCTGTAATACACTTACTTTGTACAGACTAGTTCTCCTGCTACCCTGGCTGGCATTCAACAACTAGTGACCTATATCATTGCCATGTGCCGGTTGAATGAATGTTGAAAATGTGTTACGGTCCCCTGCACATTTAGCCAGTAGAACATCCACAGACACTTTCACCTCTTGTCTGCACCGTCCAGACCGTATTTTCATTACTATAACACTAAGTCTTAGAGATAGCATACTTGGTATTTAGATACATCTTGGGAAAGCGATGTGCCGCGTACCAAAATAGGGTAATTGTGACCTTGACCTGTGACCTAGGGCAAGGCGCGGTGACATTGACTATCAAACGATGTCTGATAAATTACTAGAGAATGGTTGGACCTAGGGTTCTCAAACTTGTAAGGAGGGTTGGTCATGACCAGCAGATGACCCCTATTGATTTTGGGGTCACTAGGTCAAAGGTCAAACTATCAGATTTTTTTCTTTCTTTTTAACGATTGTTTTTTATGAACGCAAAGTTCATAAAAAAAAAACAATCCTTTAAAAAAAAAAAAAAAATCTGACCTACCCTACCTACCAATTTTGAACATGTTACCAGAACCACACTATTATTTTTTTAGGCCTGACCAGTAGATGACCCCTATTGATTTTGGGGTCACTAGGTAAAGGTCAAGATCGTGGTGACATTGACTATCAAATCGATGTTCACTAGGTCAAAGGTCACGGTGACATTGACTATCAAACGATGTCTGATCAATAAATAGAGAATGGTTAGACCTAGGGTTCTCAAACTTGTAAGGATGGTTGGTCATGACCAGCAGATGACCCCTATTGATTTTGGGGTCACTAGGTCAAAGTTCACGGTGACATTGACTATCAAAACGATGTCCGATCAATAACTAAAGAATGGTTGGACCTAGGGTCCTCAAACTTGGAAGGATGGTTGGTCATGACCAGAACATGACCCTTATTGATATCAAAACGATCCTTGATCAATAACAAAACAATGTCCAATCAATAACTAGAGAATGGTTGGACCTAGGGTCCTCAAACTTGGGAGGATGGTTGACCAGTAAATATTACTGATACAGGTTGTAGATACAGTCACAGGGATATTGAATATCAAAACGATCTCAGATCAGTGAGAGCGGTTGGACCTATGTCTGTTCGGGCGAGTTGGGGTGCCATACGTTTTCGTCCCATGGACAATAACAATTTCTAATTTTAGTTTGACATTCTTTTGATCTACATCTTTATTAATTTCGCTTAGTTTTGTACACTCTTTTTGTGATGTCTGGGCGATCTCTGTAGTGTAAGGAAACACACTTTTCTTTCGAGAAAAGAGATTCAAGTTCAAGTCTTGGCAGGGACCTGACACACGGAGTTGTACATACAATTATTTTTTTCCACATCAGTAATGTTGTTTTTGTATATTAAACATATTTTTCAACAAAATACCTATTCCCATTTGTCACTTTCCGCCAAATCTACAACATCTCATGCACCCCACTTAAAGGGATGCACAGCAATCTTCATTTCAGATTTTGTAGTGTTCCTTCACTTCTTCAGTTCCCTACTAATTATTCAATCATGACCGTTATATCTTGGTAGTAATACTCATCCTTACAGCAGGTTGTCACACAGTTATTCTTCCGTAAATCACCCCAGCAACGACTAAGCCAGTGCCCTTCAATTAATAAATTATTGCTCCCCACAACAAAGTGTGGTCGGGGCGCCATGTTCATTTTGACCCCTATTGATTTTGGTGTCAACAGGTCAAAGGTCAATCCGGGCTAACATTGACTATCCAAACGGTGTCCGATCAATAACTACAGAATGGTTGGCACAAGGGAACCCAAACTTAGACGGATGGTTGCTCATGGCCAGTCGATGGCCCCTATTGCTTTTGGGGTCACTAGCTCAAAGGTCAAGGTTGTGTTGACATTAACTATCGAAACGATGTCCGATCAATAACTACAGAATGGTTGGACCTAAGGCCCCCAAACTTGGAAGAACGCTTTACCATTACAACTAGATGACCCCTATTCATTTTGGGGTCACTACATCAAAGTTCAAGGTCGCGGTCACATTCGCTATCTAAAGATGTCCGATCAATAACTACACAACGGTTGATCCTACGGTCCTCAACCTTGAAAGGATGGTTGGTCATGACCAGTAGATAACCTGTTCTTAGCTCCACTGATCAGAGATCAGCAGACTCTGATCAGCAGAGCTTATGCCGTGGTGCGGCGTTCGTCTGACTGTCTGTAAACTTTTATTTGTAGCGACTACTCCTCTGAAAGTACTGGATGGATATTCATGAAACTTTACAGAAATATTCCCAATGAAGTCTAGTTGATCCTAGCCAAAATTCATGTTGATGTGAAATCCAAGATGGCCGCCAAAGCAAAAAATACATTTTTAAAATACAAGTTTGTAGCGACTACTTCTTGAGAACTATAAGTGATATTGATATGGGACTTTTTCTAAAATGATCAGCTAGACATTATATGATGTTGGTCCTTGTCAAAAACCGTTTTGATTCGACGTTAAACATGGCTGCCAGTGGCCATCTTTGTTTACATAGAGTTATATAGTAAAAACTTGTAGCGACTACCCCTCTAAAACTACTTGGCGGATTTTCATGAAACTTCACAGGAATATTGCCCCTGATGTCTTATTGATCCTAGCAAAATCTCAGGTCGGCCGGAAATTCAAGATGGCCACCACGGCTAAAAATAGGTTTTTAAAAAATAAGTTTGTAGCGACTACTTCTTGATAACTTTAAGAGATATTGATATGGGACTTTTTCTAAAATGACCAGCATGACATGGTGTTGGTCCTTGTCGAAAATAGTTTTGATTTGACATTAAACATGGCTGCCAGCGGCCATCTTTGTTTACATAGAGTTATATAATGAAAACTTGTAACGACTACTCCTCTGCAACTACTTGAGGGATTTCCATGAAACTTCACAAGAATGTTGCTCTTGATGATGTCTAATTGATCCAAGCAAAATTTCAGGTCGCCCGGAAATTCAAGATGGCCGCCACGTCTAGAAATAGATTTTTAAAAAATAAGTTTGTAGCGACTACTTCTTGAAAACTATAAGAGATATTGATATGGGACTTTTTCTAAAATTATTAGCATGACATGATGGTTATCCGAGTCGAACATTATTTTGATTCGACTTTGAACATGGCTGCCAGTGGCCATCTTTGTTTACATAGAGTTATATGATGAAAACTTGTAGTGACTACTCCCCTGAAACTACTTGACGGATTGTTATGAAACTTCACACGAATGTTGCCCTTGATGTCTAATTGATCCTAGCAAAATTTCAGGTCGGCCGGAAATTCAAGATGGCCGCTGCGGCTAAAAATAGATTTTCAAAAAGCAATTTTGTATCGACTACTTCCTGAAATCAAAATCAATCAGTAGAGCTTCAAGGTCATTGACCTCTTGTTATTTTCCGGTCACTAGGTCGGAGGTCAAGGTTGCGGTGCCCTTCACTATCAATACGATGTCCTATCAACAACTACAAACTTGAGGCCAAATAAAATTATACCTGACTGAGTTTACTGTAACCCGACCGACCCGCTGAAACACCCACGAAAGAATTTTTTTAATAATCATGTTCACGCTATCACGGCCGACTCATGTGCTCATTGTCCTGCTGCTGGAACTGACCCTCTTCCGGACTTGCGAAAAATAAATTAAACTGTTTTGCCCCTTTGCAATAATTGCAAGTGATTGGGAAAAGAGCCAGTTGTTGCCATGCCTTTTGGGAAACAATAACACATACACAATTTCATATTGTTATCTATTGTAGTTTTTAAAATACCACATTTCCCCTTCATCAAAGCTCATCGCCACCTTAAATTAACTTTGCCAAAAAATAAAATAAAAAAATAAAATAAAATAAAATGCCTACCTACCTACCCAATTGTTTTCAGCAACGTTACAGTAAACACAGGTATACTTTTATTTGGCCTGATGGATCTAGGTCCTCCAACTTGAAAGGATGAATGGTTGCTCATGACCAGTCCATCACCCTTATCCTTATTCATTTAAAGGTCAAGGTGCCGGTGACAGGGCTTTTTTACCTTATATAACAGAGGCCTGTAAAGGGCCTCTTCCCAACAGAAAATTAGACTGTTTTTTCCCAACTGTGGCAGAAATATTTCCCAATCGGAAAACAGCAGTTTCTCAGAATTTGAGAAAAAGCATGAATTCTGCAGTGTGTTTTTGGCTGCTAAGTAAATTCCGACTTGGAAAAGTTAATAATAATGGTAAATAATGGATGACAATATAAATAAAGTATATTAATGTCATATTTACTTAATTTATGAAACCTTGTATTTTTCCCAAATTGAGAAATAACCGCGTTCTTTTTCCCCAAAATGGACAGGCCTGGGCCTCTTCCCAATTTTGTGGAAAAAAGCCCTGGGTGACCTTCACTATCAAAACGATCCCGGATCCAGAACATCTACATGCAGTCCGTACTTCCCATGGTATAATATATGTGTTATACCTTTTCTTGTATAGGCAAATATCACTGCTCATCTCTCTTATCAACACACTCTCCCACCAACACTACACTGTACCTACATTTACACCATTTTCTACTTTGTTTATTATTCAAGACACTTTCCCATAGCCTCGATCCTTAGTCTCGTCCGTTGAATGGGGATGTAAACCGGACGATCGCGTGTATCGGAGTTTATCCGCAGAGCACGTTAAAGAACCATAGGCATATATTTGTTATTACGAGTAGAACAGGTTCCCGGATTCCTGCGTATGCTTCCCTTTTCTCTGGGGCGGCTCTAAATAAAATATTCTGTGTGATGAGCCTTTAAGCTACATGTATATTCAGTTCAAATCTGTGTTTATTTCTTTGGTTTATAGGGCATGCATTTCCCGTGTTAATTATCACCCACACCCTCAACATCCTCACCAGTTATATCCCCTACATACATGTTGTTTTTTTAAAAGGCCTCTTTCTCATGTATATATATTGTTTATGGCTGTATCTGTCGTTTTTTTATAGTATTTCAGGTGTATAATGTATTGTTCTTTGAAAAGCGAGCTGTCTAGCTGAGCTGTTTTTCGATATTGTTTGTTTTGTTTATAAAACAAACAAATGTGTGATTCTCACAATCATATTTAGCCAAAATGCCTGATGAAGTATTATAGAACTATTTTAAGCACGAGATTCCCTAACTTGGCTATATGTAGATGTGGGTTTCATACCATATACATATACAACACATAATGCCTCGAAGCAGAAGGGGCGCATTGCACATATAAATCAACACTTCATCATTAAAGGGGTTACAGCAGGCTTTTTATGAGGGTCTAAAACTAACAAATAATCATATGTTTAAACCAAAATGAATGGTTCTTAAAAGGATCCCTTATTTATAAGAAAATTCATTGTTCACAGTAATATATGCTATCATAGGTTACGCACCAGTGTTAATTTAAGCATTTGAGCCCGATTTCATTCAATATGTACGATGAATTAAAAAATTTGACCCGAAAAACAAGGCTCTTACAGCATATTTTGAGCAATCTCATTAAAATCATTTCCTAATTACGCTTTTATACCCTCCGCTATAGGTGATAAAGGGTCTGATTTGAATGAGATTGCAATTTCAGTGATATGATGATTGTATCATAAATTAGAGTTGTTTTTTTTTAATGCGTTTTGATCATTTTAAAAATACTGATGTACACCCTTTAAGAGTTACACACTCAGTTTGGTTCATTGTTGCCATAGTTTTTCACTGATACTGTTATCAGATTTCATTGTAAACATTCAGAAATGCTTTCTTTATTATACATATTACGATAATCAAGTACATTTTGTCAGCGACAATGGAGCGAACTATAACTAATGTTGTAATAACGTGTAGTTTAATCCATTTGCATATGTTACTGGGTTACTACATATATTGTAACATATCCGCAGTTATATATTTTTAAAGTTAAAAAGTTCAAATACATATTACTAAACTAAAAATCAGCGTTTTATTCGACAACACCCATTTTAGTGCAATCTGATTTTCTTCCACCAGTCAATTTAATTTGTATAGGTAGCGATGAGAACTTCAGAAAAGCTATCCCATCTAACAATGCTTTCGTGAACAACACCTGAATGATAGGAAGATTGAATCCAAACTGTGTCTAATAATAATAATAATAATAATAATAATAATAATAATTATCAAATAATGATAATAATAATAGTAATAATAATAATATATTTTATATAGAATCAAGGGTACTCTCTGTCCCTTCAAGTATCACAATTGTTACACAAAGTAAAATCAGAATCATTGTTTAATACCTCAATTGAGGATTAAATTGTTTTCACTATCTGGTGAATGCATATTTTGTTATTATATACATGTTAGACAATATGTATCTCTGCAAGGGCAACATATTTTAAGACATTTTCTCCTACAAGTCACCTTAATTTGTGTTGGTGTGGATGAGCACAGCAGAGAAGCTGTTCCATCTGTGGTAGTTTTCATAAACAGAACTTGGGGAGGAACATTTAATCCACGTTTTGTCTGCTTTAGCCAATACAGCCACACCCGTACCTGTTGTACAGGGGTGGCCACCAGCATTATACTGAGTCGTTGCTGCTATAACAATATCTGCAGCTACTATATTGACAACTACATAGCCAGAACTAGCACAGATTTGTACAGCGAAGATATAGGTCCCAGCGTGTGGAGCTGCGAAGAATCCTGTAGCTGTGTCGTAACCCCCGCCAATGTTGGTGACAGCTTCGGCGTATCGTATCAAGTCTCCGTTAGCGGGACTGGTGTCTGCTACTGATCTGGCTTTAAACACCACTGTCGGAGTGACCAGTTCAGCTGTAATAGAAACAAGTGAAACCTCTATAATAATTGATGTGTTTATTGATAAGTGTCTCAATGTAGCGTCCCATTGCGGGACATAAAACAAAATAAATTAAGGATAACTTCTACTTTTTAATTATCTTTTTATCGATTTAATATCCTGTTGTATGACAGTCGAGAGTGACAATTCTTAGCTAAAAAACACCTCAAATCTATTTAACACCTTTAACTTAAAATTTGAGAATAAAAATAGTTAAATAGTTGAGTTCCTGTTATTTGCAATTAATATATTATTAACTGTCCTGTTAAAAATGTCATAATCCAATACATGACATTGAAAGAATAGCTTCTTTTTTTTAACAATGGTGTACTTCGAATTTTGGATGATGTGATAACATGGCTTATTTTATTCAGAAATGATGTCTCGTCTGCACTCGCTGGATAAATGGACTATTTTATGGACCAGTTTATTTCACATAAAAAAAAAAAAACTTTGAGTAAAACTGTACCAAACTTTTCGAATATAAAGCGCACAATTTCTGCCATGTAAGTATTCTTTTTAATATGATGTTCACATCAATAGTGTTGAATAACTGTCATGTACTATATGGCTGACATTGATCGTACCTAAAATGCGTACATCGTTGAAAAATTCACTTGACCATATCATCGATTTTGGATTTTTTGGATAAAAGATAGCTGACCGATAGTCCTTAAGGGTGACAATTATTAGCTAAACTACAACTAAGTTCTTTGTAACACGCTTTAAATTAAAAAATTGAGAATACAAATAGCTAATAGTTGCAATCCTGTTAATTGTAATTAATATATCAGTAACTATTCTGTTAAAAAAACCATAACCAGGTATATACAATACAACTGAGCCTAATACCTGATTGTGGGGAGTAAAAAAAGAGAATAAAACCTAGACTTATTTCAACGAAACATCCCACAGCAGACAGCCCTTCACTTCCTATCACTGATATTGAAAAAGGGACAGCATACATAGGTTATTCATTGCATTAAAAATAAGTATGAAAGAAAAGTAAAGCATGACAATATAACAACAGTTTATATAAAGATAGTATGCAGACCTTTGATCTTGTTGACTGCAGTTTCCTGACTCTTTATAAATGCCAGTAAAGTTTTGTTTATATCGCCCTGTTTCTCCATCAGATCTTGGGAGAGCCGACCAACTTGTTGTTGAAAGTTTGCCAAAACTTCATCCAACTTGGCTTTCTGTCCTTCCGTTTCTTGTTGAATGGAATCTTTCAGTTTATCTAGTGTGTCAGTCCGTGCAATCTCCGCCTCATTTATTACGGAAATGGATTTTTCTATTGTGTCCGTCCTTTCCACTGCTGCATCTTTAAAGTCAGAGATCTGTTTTTCCATTTCATTATCCCAAACTTGCATCTTGTGTTCTAGGCGAACTAACTTTTCAAGAACTTTTTCTTCGAAATGATATTTAGAGCACTCGGGCTCTTCGTGTATTCGTGCTTCAGCCACCATTAATACTGCCAGCATAAGTTACACAGCCTGGTAAAGCATGGTTCCCTGTAAATATGTCACGTTATCCTCTTACTAACAAACGATCATATAGTGAATATGTAAATTATGTAAGTGTATTCACCCAGTCTCAACAGTAATCTCAATTGGCAATGTCCAATGTTGTCAATGTAATTCAGTATTAAATAAAATACAATTGATCAGAATATCAAAACAGCTGACTCAAAACTTAACCAACGGAGTCCAAACGAAGCCCACAGTATCAACCTCTCTCTTCAAACTCATAAATTTCCTGGGATCGCTCTGATGTCTGTATTTATACCATTTATTAAGATAATCACTAGCGCCCTCTAATTACAAAGTAATGTCCAATCAGGTTATCCATAAATTATGTCATATGTTTAATTCAGACAGAACTTTCTAGTTCTGCGTAGTTTGATCATTGACAATTTATAAAGGTTAATGGTTCTGCGTAGTTGGATCAAAATAGAATTTATATTTCTGATGCTTACTAATCATGTCAATCAAACGACTATCTACAGGCGAAACTAGGTTATTATTTTCAATGTTGGCGAATATAGACATATTTACATACCATCTCAAATGTCATCTAAACATTGATGAGTGTTGGCAAATATGAAATTATTAAAATTGCTAAAAATAGACTTTAAAAACGATCACACATGTCTGAGTGTAGTGATCAAATTCGGATCAAATGCTGATCAAATTCTTGTATTAGAACAAGTCAAAGTCATTCGCCAAAAATGTGCCGAGGCAAGCTTATATTGATGAATCGTTGTCTCTTAAATATCCTTCATCATTCGTTTGCTAATTCTTGTGACACGATAACAAATAATTTGAGTTTTGGTTTATTTCAATGAGATCGCGGACGATTTTGACAATGAGCAAAATGGATGCTTCCATTGATTATTGAAACAAATAGCACCATTTCAACTTGATTAAGAGTGTTATTTTCAGTTTGGGCTTTTACCAAATTTGGTTTGAAGATTTTATTTCAAACAGATGACAAGGACCAAATTAACACATGTATTACGGAGTTATCTCATGATTTTGTCAAAATAATAGAATTTCAGCTTGTCCATTTCATTACTTAAATGGGATTTTCGCAAAATATGTTTTAAGACCTTGAAAGAGTATGACACTGAGCAAAGGTGATGAATGCATTACATAATTAATGCTCCTAATTAAGTAAAATAAGTGATGTCTGTAAATAATAACTCTCAACAATATGTGTACTGTATCAAATTTGATTCCGAACTAAATGTCAAGTTCGCAGGCGAAGAATGTGCATGTTTTATGTCTGGAGCGTATCTTCTAAACAGCTTGAGTATATGGAAGGAAATTTAATGTGTGTTCTATCAATTGCAAGGTTTGCAACATTGGGGTTGCACGTCGAAGGTCATGGACAAGGTTATGCAATGTTTGTGTCTGATCTGATAATAGCATGAACATATATGTATGTTATTCAATAGACGGTGTGTTGTGCACCAAATTCAAGTCGTATGTTTATGGTGTTTATGCAAATTTCATGTCTGGACTCTATTTGTCGTCTTTTATCAATTCTTGTGTACACTTTAACTTTTAAAATAAGTGGTTTGAATCCAATGAGATCTAAGACAATACCGACAATGAGCAAATTTGACACGTGCGGTGACGTGCATTACTGACTTATTGCCGAGAAAATTCCGCTTTTTGCATTTTTAATATTATTAGTTACACATCTGACCCTTATAAATAACATACTCATAAAACAAGCTTGCTTTTAATAGGTCAGAGAAGGCTGTAATCAATTTTCGATAGACGAGTCACAATATTACATAATATGTATATAGAACAATATGAACGTAATGTGACGTCATCTTGAGGTTGTTGTAAATTAAGAAAGTATTTATAAATGAATGTACTTTTTTAGAATGGAGCCTTATGTTGGATATTGTGAAGAAACTCTTGCAGCATTACTTCATTACGTGGTCGCGCCTTAATTGCATTAAGTCTCCTTTCTGTTATGTTTGCCGTGTCTTTTTAATTATGTTGTGTCGTCATCATTAACTTCTCGTTTGAGCTGGAACTCCGTGTTCTATAATTGAAACCAGTCGGTTATAAGTTGTATCATAGTTGTTTTATGAGTGGTACCTCCGAAATATTAATACCAATGTGTTATTAGGTCTGTGGTGGTACGTGACAATGCGAGTCGTCATCATTATCTTCTCATTTGAGCTGGAACTCCATGTTCTATAATTGAAACCAGTCGTTTAGAACGTGTATCAAAGTTGTTTTATGAGTGGTACCTCCGACATATTAATACCAATATTTGTTATTAGGTCTGTGGTGGTACGTGACAATGCGAGTCGTCATCATTAACTTCTCATTTTAGCTGGAACTCAGTGTTCTATATTTGAAACCAGTCGGTTATAACTTGTATCACAGTTGTTTTATGAGTGATACCTCCGACATATTAATACCAATATTTGTTATTAGGTATGTGGTGGTACTTCACAATGTGAGTCGTGTTTTTTCTTTGCCATTGGTCTTTATTTTGAACAAGAAATAACATAATAAATGTACATTAAAGTTTGAGTTAGCTGTGTTAACATAAATTGGTCATAGTTGGATCTTTGGTAGTGTAGATCAACTAATTGTTTTTTAACCCTAATGTTAAAGGTAATTTTAGTTTCGAGATGTGTATATGTTTTTGAACCGTCTTTGTTTATTTGTAGCACAAATAACTCTAGGTTATGTAAACCCAAGGTATGTTTATCCCTTTAAACTGGACCTTAAGGTCAATGTCATTTAGACATTTTGATATTACTGAAAGATTGTTAAAAACCCATGCATGCATCTACATATAAATACATAGTAACTAAATGCATGGCTATACACGTTGACGAATGGGTCCTATACATGTCGGAGAAAGGGTCATTTATATAGCACAAAATACAGTTGTTTAACGTTTTATTGACAGTATATTGCAATATAAAAATACAAAGCCATTGGACGACGGCACTTAAGCAAACACATATACACTTTAATATATCTTAATAATTCGTACAACAATGAGAAGGTCTCGCCCATAAGGTCTTATTTCTCCAAATAGAGTGGACGTTAAATATAAGTCAGTTCAATGTTATGAACAAGAAAGTACTCTTGACGCATGAAAAGGAAACGGATATGCCTCCATCTTATAATGCCTTTTGACTTAAATGGATCATCCCACGCTTTGTTTATTTACACAAATGTGTAAACGTGCTTTCTGTCTGTATGCAACGGCATATTATGTGTACATTTGATAAATACCTTACTTTACTGTGTAATTTTTCAATGATAGATCCTAATACAATGTGTCATATATCGAAAGAATAATCCCATCGCAATGTGACTTACGCCATCATGTCAGAAATGTTAAGATCTCTGATCATTTTAAATTTAACAATTGGTTAGTTAATATTAGTTTAAATGTTAATTGTATTCTTAAAACGTAGAATATTAATTGTATTTTAAAAGAAAGAAAACAGTACCATTGACAGTTAATGCCAACATCAGTATTATAATATGAAATAAATAAGACTTCAACCAACATATATATTATAAAACAACATGGAAACAACATAAGAGCATACATACATACATTGCACTTTTTAACATTTGAGAATTCTTAACGGGCATTTACTTATGAGTAAGATAATGCGCATTTTTATAAAAGTATATAAAACAGTAAACTGGTCCCCTGTTGATATTCATACGCTTTAGGTATCCGCCGAACAGTGCTGTTATTTGTTAGGTCGAATTTTATTGGGGATGGAAAAAAACAACACAATTTAACAATGTTAAGTTTAAACAAATGCTGTTATATGCTGTTATAGAAGGGAAAAAAAATAATTATAAAAAGTTGATCACATGTAGAGAATAACTATGAGCAAATAGTTATTCTTTAAACATATTCTTAACGGTTCATGCAGATTTCGAAAGTACACTTGCAACAGCATATTCTGCTTATACGTCATGGCACAGACCTAATAACAATATATTTATATGTCTGTGGTCATGGCTATCTAAAACACCATTAGCATGTTTAGGTGTTGAATGAGCAAAGATAATACAAAAGGCGACCTTGACATTGAACAATTGACCTAGTTTTCAAATGTATTTGTTACCTTTTATCCGTAATAAAAAGACGATTGCCCTACTTTTAATGCCATAGACCAAAATCGAAAACGTCTTACATTCTGAAAAGTGTTACTGAATGACCACTGTGAAGAATTTACCTTAATTGTCGATGACCTTGAAATTTAGTTTTCAGCATCGAAACAAAAGATGTCGAATGATGAGTTAAAAACCTAAACCAGACAGCCGGAATAGTTTTCACTTTATTAAATGTGGTAGGTATAAAGAGAGAATCGAAAGTGCAAGCCTATTCCATTTATATCATATTAAGGTTATTTCAAAGCACTAATATTAACATGTAGTTGATTTCTCTGAGAAGTTCCGCATGCGCGAGAGAAACGGAAGTGGAAGGGTACATTAGCTGGTACCTGCTTATGTAGTGAAGCATAACACAAGGGGGGACCAGTTTAAAACACACATTATCATGTTTTTTGCTGTAAAATATTTAACTACTATACAATAGCAACATTTTTAAAATATTGTTAAAATATATAAAGTTGTATTCATTTATATTCATATCATAGTTTGCAATAAATGTTTAAAATATACTATATGGCAAGCAAGCAATTTAATCAATTATCTACTGATGTGTTTCTGTATAATAACACATTAAAACATGATGCCGCCAGAGCGAGTCTTAACATGATCGTCGTTCTTGAAATATTTTCAAACTACATTGTCTAATAGAAACAAAATATCCATATTAATATACAAATGTCGGTTTACGTTTTTCCAAATGTCGACACTTACTACAAAAATGTCACTGACTTCTGATGTAACGTGTATAGACATTTTGTTGTTATCATAAAATGTCATACTTCTTGCAGCGTTTTGTTTTTAAAGTTTCATTTTGTGTAACATTTTAAATAAGATCTGTTATTAAATGATAAAAACAGATCGTTTTTCCTACCCTAGTTCAGTTCATAGCTAACATACGGAAGTACTCATTCTGTAAGCAACAACCTGCTTCTAACAAATATACTGCGTTGTTTAATTATCTGTAAAACGTATTTTTTAAATCATCTTTGTTGTACAAGCTTAGTTATATCTCTTATTGTCAGGCCATGAAAAAGGAAATGTACTGTTTTGAAATCATGTTCTAGAAACACAGTTTATATTTCTGAACACCTGTTTAATTGTAGTACATCATAGCTGGGAGTAAGAATTAAAGGGAGGTAAGACGGAGCCGTTTTGGGGAATGATGTTGTCTTGCGGTGGCCGTGAAATAGACCGATTTGGTCAATCTTACTCCCAGTATATATCCATATTTGTTTTCTTTATAGATATTGTAAACCTGGAAACTAGCACTAAATTTTATTTAAATAAATGTCTTTGCAAGAAAAAGGACTTTTGTTCTTATCTTATGAAACAATTGTTTTAAGTATCCTAAGTTTTTATGAAATCTAAGAGCTGACAATCTTCTTGATTTTCGTCCTGACGACTTGCAAAATGATCAACTTTCGGACGCCAAATGTGTTCGCCTGGGCAACGATGGTTCCCTTGTCAGGTGACATTGTGACACGGAAGATGTCAATACCGCAACTGAACACACACATCTTTGTACCATTCTTCAAGCGCAAAAGTCGCAGTGTTCCGTCACTTGAGCCGGAAAACACGATCTCGTTGTCGGCGGAAATGGCAGAGCACCAGACCTGAAAATCGAATGCAAGTATATATATATATATATATATATTTATAAAAAAGTATAAAAAGCATATATATGAATACTATGGACATAATGACGCTAACAAAATATGTAAAAATCAGGGTTGTTAGCCTTTAGTATAAGAACCCTGATTAAAACAGACCGTGGCTTGTGGGGTACCTTGGAATACTGCTCATGCAGGACGACAGTCAACCACAAAACACAAAAACAAACACGCAAACAGACAAACGAAAAGGCAAAAGTAATAAAAAAATGACATCACAAACACAAAAGGGTTGACAATAGGGCTACCGCCTTGGAACGGTCAGTGGCAAAGTAGGCCACTGGGGGTTTAAACCGGTTCTAGGGTGCACCAAACCTCACACTTACCCTACTGTCATCCCATTAAAACAGGACAGTGTAAATAAAGAAATCCCCGCCATGATCTAAACTCTAACCAACAAGGCAGCATCAATAGGCAATATAAGTAAAACACAAATATGCTCGTGTAAATATAATACAAAAAAACAATAGCCTAGAAAGCCACAATGAAGGTACTCAATGACTTGGCAGAAGCCAGAGCAGTAAGAGAATACACCATTAAGGGCACGACAAGAAAGAACATGGACAAACATCAAACGCCACCGTCCCAATGGGCTTTAGGTAGGCGTCATCATAGGGTCCACAGCCTGTCCGGTCATCGTACAATTAAAGAGGAAAGCATAGTGGCGAACTGTAAAAGGGTCCACCACCAAGCATGCAGTACGTTGCAAAATGATAGGGTCATAACCTCTTTTGATAAACTTTTTAAAAAGTTTAACAAAGGTAGTATGAAAGTGATCATGACCAAGAATCTTACAAAGTTTATAAATCACATCACCATAGAAGTCAGGTTGTGATAGTCCTTGTCGCAGAAGAGTCCTTAAATTACATTTATATTTGGAAAGAAGATCAGGGTTACGATAATAAAATTTTGCAAAGGTTTTACGAAGTTTATGGTAATGGTAACCCTGATTAAGTAACTTTTTAGTTATACAAAGATTACGAATATTAAAGTCCTCAACTCGAGTACAAGCTCTAGAAAAACGAATGAGTTGAGACAGATACACCCCATAAGATGTTGCTCGGGGAACATCCCCATCCAAGTGGGGATAATTAACAATGTCAAAATTAAAATCATCTCTCTTGTCATAGAGTTTGCTAATTATTTTACCATTTTCAATCGAGAGATCTAAATCAAGAAAAGAAGCGTTATTATCAGATATATTTTCTTTATTAAGCCGAAGTTCTTTAGGATAAATATTATAAACCATAGTTGGAAAGAAAGGGTTGTCAATGTTCAGTATGTCATCCAGATACCGAGAGGTGTCATTAAAAGCTTCAATAACATCTGCCTGGGTATCTGGTGAAAGACCCAACATGAAATCCCTTTCATAGCAAAATAAAAACAAATCTGCGACAAGTGGTGCACAGTTCGTACCAATAGGGATACCAACAATTTGTCTATAAACGGTGGTACCAAACCTGACGAAAATATTATCTAATAGGAAGATAAGTGCTTCACAAACTTCATAGCAAGTCCACATAGTATAATTGTCTAAACTGCCGTTAGTGAAAAACGCTTTAATATTATTACATGCCAAAAATGTAGTATTTTCTCTAGCGAATGTTTTTTGAATAAGAGAAATTAGCTTGTCTTTAATAAGATGATGTGGTAAGGTTGTATATAGTGTAGAGAAGTCATAAGTACTTATTGATGAAACTAGACTTTTATTGAAAAATTATCAAGAACGTCTCCTGAATTTTTTATAGACCAAAATAAATTAATCCCAGAGTTTTCATAAGTTTTATCACAATATAGTTTAACGTGATCTTTAACGGCAGTAAGACAAGAAGTTAAAAGTTTGGAGATGTTTGTTGTGGTGCAGGCACTAGAATTAGAAATAAAGCGAGCCTTATACGGATTTTTATGTAATTTAGGAATCCAGTACATGGTAGGCAGTTTATTTTGCTTATCGCTTACACCAGCCTTGAAAGTAGTGCACCGGGTGATATGTGCGGAAACAACATCATCCTCAGTAGAATTAACTGGAGTATACGAATTGGTGCTGCCGAGTTCCAGAGATAAAACATTGACGTAATGTAGGCGTCAAACAATAATTACATTATTAGCTGCTTTATCTGCAGGAACTAAAACAAATTTATTATGAAATTCCTAAATTCCCGATTTTAGATTACGAAAGGAAAACCTAGGTCTCGGAGGAAGTATAGAGGGGTTAGAATTATAAAAGTTAATACGTGTATCTATAATTTTAAGAATAGACTTTTTCCAAGTAGAAAGCGAGTTTGGGTCCGCATGTTCTCTACGACACCATTTTATACTAAAATCTTCAATGGAGTGGGCGATCTGGGCACGACAGGCATTAAAATCAATAGTAGAAGGTAATCTATATTTAGGACCTTTCGAAAACAAATACCGAATACGTTTAACCTGAACCCGCTAAGCACGACTATACTAGCCTTTGCGTCCATTGTAAACCCAGATCAGCCTGCGAGTAACTCACAGGCTGATCAGGATTTACAATGTCCGGCCTCTGATCAGTCATTTCCCCAAAGCACCCTTTTGTCACATAAATGGAATGGTCTTAATTCAAAGAAAGAACATTCTATTATATATATGTAGCGGGTTAAGAACATTTATCAATCCTTCTTACCTCACCAGAATGTCCTGCCTGCGTGTGGATTGGCCTTTCAGTGTGCATATCCCACACCTTCAAAGTACTGTCTGCGGATGGCGATACCAGTTACTTCCCGTCTTCCGACAATGTCACTGCTTTCACTTCCCGTGTATGCGCATGCGTACCGCCACTTCTGAGAAGCTATCTGCTTGGCTGTCCTGTACGTATAATCCATATTACGAGATCGCCATTGCATAAACCAGTCACGGCCACGTCGTTTGGCAAGATGGCGGTACACTCTGGGGTTGCGTCGAACTTTAGCAAGGCTGGTTCGTTTATATTATAACTAGTAAGGTTCATGTCAAACACCATAATCTCAGCAAAATTGTCAAAGGAGTTTGTGAATCCTGCTACAACGTAGCGGTCGTTTTTAGATCAATTAAGGTACGAGTCGTAATCGTTATTTCCTATTGGAGCATCGTACCGCATCTCTTTTATCATTTGTATCGGTGTATTATTAAACCGTTTGTTTAGATGCAATTTGAAGTATATTTCAATGTAAATGAAAGGACATTTTAAGAAGTATAGCCTACAAGAAGCTATATGTATTTATAGTCAGGTAACATGCATTTTAAAGGTTTATTGGTGTTTGTAAGAGATAAGGCAGAAACTTCCATGGGTATTGGGTCAATTAAGGAGTAGGGGGCAATTACATTTTACAATTAAGGGATAGGGGGAATACGCCCTTAAATGCCCTGTGGAAGACCTTGTCGTTGAATACGTAGCGAGTAAAACAAAACTGAAAAAGGGGTGTTGCAATTGAGAGAGGATAATATATACATGTATTCATATATCGAGATATTGTAAAACGTGTATAACATGAAGTCGATAGTTTTTCTTCAAATTACTAAGATGTGAATATATTTGAATAAATGTAATTAAGCTAGATTGAAAAAAACAATGGTTCATTATAACCTTGGAGTAAAGTAACGAGACTACATGGTTACATTACTTAAAGGGTTAATTAAGAGTTACTTTCTTTATAAGTACGAATAAGGTCCATGGGAGTAGCTAAATGTATGCAGAGTGCGCATCTGCGTACACATTGCACGGTAGCAACAATAAGAAAATTCAGACTTAGTCATCAAAGCAGGAATTAAACATATGCACCACTGCTTATCTACGTCCAAAATATTTAGAACCCCACCGTCCTCTAGCCCCCTTCCTCCACCCCTCTCACACACACACACACACATGCATTATATGATTCGTGTTTACTTTTAAAACCGCTCTAGCTACGCCCCAGAACGCTATATAATCCCACCATGACAATGGGACATCACGAGCAATCAGTGTGTTTTAACACGCTATGACAATATCTTTTTTAAAGACATTTAGGACGTTTCGTGTATTATCTCTCGTATATTCAAACACACCGGTACAGAAATTTGATCAATATACCCGTACATATGCTCACAATATCGCTCAAACTAACCGTAATGAAAAACTCTTACAACCGTTGACGCTCGCTACACCCGTAGCAAACAAATGTGAAGTGCCGGTTTTCGTGTGCTATATCTAGGCTTACAAATACGAGTTATAGCTCGCCTAGCAGGACAGGAAAGTGTTTAAAGGTTAAATTGGATACATTCGTAACAAAGAATGAATTGCTGAACTTTTTGGTGTGATGTTTGAAGAAATATAAAAATATCGGACAGGGAAAGCAGCATTCAAGGACGACAGTCAACCACAAAACACAAAAACAAACACGCAAACAGACAAACGAGAAGGCAAAAGTAATAAAAAAATTCAAACGACATAACAAACACAAAAGGGTTGACAATAGGGCTACCGCCTTGGAACGGTCAGTGGCAACAAAGGCCACTGGGGTTTTAAACCGGTTCTAGGGTGCACCAAACCTAACACTTATCCTACTGTCATCCCATTAAAACAGGATGATGTAAATAAATAAATCCCCGCCATGATCTAATCTCTAACCAACAAGGCAGCATCAATAGGCAATATAAGCAAAACACAAATATGCTCGTGTAAATATAATACAAAAATGCAATAGCCTAGAAAGCCACAATGAAGGTACTCAATGACTTGGCAGAAGCCAGAGCAACAAGAGAATAAACCATTAAGGGCACGACAAGAAAGATCATAGACAAACATCAAACACCATCGTCCCAATGGGCTTTAGGTAGGCGTCATCATACGGTCCACAGCTTGTCCGGTCATCGTACAATTAAAGAGGAAAGCATAGTGGCGAACTGTAAAAGGGTCCACCACCAAGCATGCAGTACGTTGCAAAATGATAGGGACATAACATCTTTTGATAAACTTTTTAAGATAGTATGAAAGTGATCATGACCAAGAATCTTACGAAGTTTATAAATCACATCACCATATAAGTCAGGTTGTGATAGTCCTTGTCGCAGAAGAGACTTTAAATTACTTTTATATTTGGAAAGAAGATCAGGGTTACGATAATAAAATTTTGCAAAGGTTTTACGAAGTTTATGGTAACGGTAACCCTGATTGAGTAGCTGTTTAGTTATACAAAGATTACGAATATTAAAGTCCTCAACTCGAGTACAAACTATTGAAAAACGAATAAGTTGAGACACATACACCCCAGAAGAAGTTGCTCGGAAACATACCCATCCAAGTGGGGAAAATGTCAAAATTAAAATCATCTCTCTTGTCATAGATTTTGCTAATTATTTCACCATTTTCAGTCGAGAGATCTAAATCAAGAAAAGAAGCGTTATTATCAGATATATTAGCTTTGTTAAAGATGAAAATTGTCCTAAATCAACAAATCCGCTGTTGATATGTTTTTAATTATTAAATATCATTATCAATACGATGTTTACTATGTTATTGATGTATGCTTAGTGAAAATATGTTTTTAAACATAAAAATCGAAAAGGCGAACAGACATTGCTAAAAAATTCGAAAAAAAATCAAAGGGGGAAAACTCTACCTCGTATAACCGGAAGTGACGTCATTGGGAACAAAAAAAAGCCATTAGTACAAAGGGAAAGCACGCAAAAACAGTGTGTATGAAAATGTCGGAATTTTATCGAAATTTTGACAGTACATCACCGGCAACACCGCATATCTTGGTACATATACACTACTCAACTTTTATAATTGGTAACCCAGGTTTTTTTAAAATAACACGAATACTAAAAGCTGAAATTTTTTTCCAGATTACATTGTTGATAAACTTAATTAAATATTGGTATGTGTTTCGGTGATTTCCAGTTTATAGTATTCGTGTTATTTTCAAAAAACCTGGGCGACCGATTATAAAAGTTGAGGTGTGTACACTAATACACTAAGCGCGAAATGCAGCATATTCCGAATGCATGGACATGGTCTAATACTTGTATATAATACGAGCGTCAGATAATAAGGACTTTACTTTTGCCGAAAAGTAGACATTGAAAAAAAATATTTAGTACATGTTCATTTTTCACATAATTGATGAAAAGAAACAATAAAAATTAAAACAACATAATATATGACACAGCATCTAATTTCTATAGTACCAGGGAGTATATATATGCTATAAGTCCCCACCACCTGGTGACCAAAACATTCGAGGAGTGGCACGTATTAGATTTGGATCTGCAGTATGACACCCTCTCCACGTGCCCCCAACTAACACTATACCACACACCGACTAATCAACTATTGCGGTGCCCTATTGAAGTATGGCCTAATTTGGGTACGTAAGTCGGTATATGTCAAAAGCACGCACCATTTAGGGAAACATAGTTTTATGACACATTTCCTGTTTATTGCAATTCCGTGAGCGGTGCAATACCGCCGCGGCGAGCCGCGTACTGCACAAGACGGATATATGATACGGATATATGATGCGTGGGAAACTAGTTTAACGCGCACAATGGGATAAACATACTATGATCTAAATAATTTAGTCAAATGTATTATGAGCACGATATTATGTATTATGCACATGTAGAGATCGAAACAACATACCCAGCAGATCAAATTTACCATAATATAGAAAGTATATATTGTAAGACACTTATTGCATGAGCTAAGAGCCCTTTTTGTTTTGCCATAAAACATTACTGAACTAATATTATAGTTAGTAACATGATCAATTTTCTACCTTGTATTTTGCCATTTTTTTTAAATCCAGAGACCGATATATGTAGACGGACAGCGATATATAAATAGATATAGATCTATAACATTATTGGCAGAAGAGGGTATATAGTTAAAAAAATAAATAAACCTACACAATATATATTGAAACAAAGACACATGTAGTGTTTCCTTCCCCCGGATTTATTTAAATATATATGCTGAACCTTTTTTAGCAATCTTTTGAAAAATCCGGCTACATTATATTAGCTCTTGACTGATTCACGTAAGGACGCATGCTTCTAATTCAACAGCTAAACAATCACGGTGTAAGTCTAAGACTATATACCTTTCTACAATTTAGCATACGTATACCTGATTAAGTGCTAAGAAAATGTTTATTTTTACCTCATTTATTAATTTACTCCTCAACGCCGGTTGAGTCGGCGAATAAAACATGCTCGGAGACGGCGGGGTTAGGCACTTTTCATTTTTCTGTAATATTGTTGGTACTGCTGCTTTTTTAATCGGCATGGCCATTTGTTCTCCAAATTCAACGAAAAAGAAACCAAAGGATGGACTTCCCACGAATCCAACTCAAAATGTTACTACAAACCTGGTCATATAAAGCCCTGTACAAACTCGCGCGTCTTTCGAAGGTTCCCTTTTTTTTGAGGAGACGGGCGATTTTCGTCGACAATGGTGCACCAACACTTCAAATCTTAATCATTAACCCGATTTATAACACGAAAAAAAAGGATATTATTATACTGTCCTTTTGTATGTACACGTTTGCACCCAGCAACAGTACACGGCATTTTAACACGTACCATAAAACGTAATCCTACATAGACATTGCAGACTTAATGCGGAGCCGCTAAACGCCTTGTACCAATGACGTCACAGGTCTCGTGACACTGACCTGTCTTCAAAAAGGGCGAAACTCGGAGCGTGTGCGCTATGGTGTATACTTGGCTACTGTGACAAAACGGGACAACCAATAAGTGTAATATTTGAACAGATTGTATATTATATACACATATTTCAGAACGAATGCTCAAAAGACACGCTATATTTCACCTTTAAGCTGAAGTTCTTTAGGATAAATATTATTAACCATAGTTGGAAAGAAAGGGTTGTCAATGTTCAATATGTCATCAATATACCGAGAGGTGTCATTAAAGGCTTCTATAACATCTGCCTGGGTATCTGGTGAAAAACTCAACATGAAATCTCTTTCATAGCAAAATAAAACAAATCTGCGACAAGTGGTGCACAGTTCGTACCCATAGGGATACCAACAATGTGTCTATAAACCTTGGTTCCATACTTGACGAAAATATTATCTAATAGGAAGATGAGTGCTTCACAAACTTCATAGCAAGTCCACATAGTATAATTGTCTAAAGTCTTGATATACAGATTTTGGAGTGCTATGGCGGGTTAAATTTCTTTAACATTATAACAAATCAACATGTTAAATAATAACTATATAAAATGGTATAAAATGGTATATTGATATAATAACAACAATATATCTAGTCAATATTATTTACGTTAATGAATGATGCCTTTTATAGTATAATGAATATGTTATGAATGATTTGAAAAATAAAAAACAATTAAAAAAACACAAATAATAATAACAATAAAAATACTACTACTACTACTACTACTTATAATAATAATAATAATAATAATAATAATAATAAATATAGATTACAGAGAATCAAGAGTGAGCCCTTTGTCCCGTCTAGTCTCCGCCAATACAATTCAGTACAAATCGAAAGCATAATCATTTAATTCAACACCTTCTTTGTCGATTAAATGTGTTCACTATCTGATGCATGCATACATTGTTATTATATATATAATACAATAAGTATCTATGTAAGTTACTCATATTTTAAAGATTAGTAAATTTTCCCCCAAAAGTCACTTTAATTTGTATGGGTGTGAATGAGCACACCAGAGAAGCTGTTCCATCTGTAACTGTCTTCATAAACAGAAACTGAGTAGGAACATTTAATCAATAATTTGTCTGCTTTAGCCTGCACAGCAACACCAGTACCTGTTGTACACGGGGCGCCACCAGCATTATACTCAACTGTTGCTCCTATAACAATATCTGCTGTAGCTGTGTTGTATCCCCCACCAATGTTGGTGATAGTCTGTGTGTATCTTATCAAGTCTCCGTTAGAGGGACTGGTGTTTGCTATAGATATTGCTTTAAACACTACCGTCGGAGCGGCTAAGTCCGCTGTCATAGAAACAAGTGCATGTCATTTTTAGGTTCATGTGTTTTATTATACAGACACATGCAAGTTCTCCAGTACCGTGTCGCCGTGCAGTGTCTCCGTGCTGGTCATATTAAAATAATATTGAAATCCTACCGTTTTACTTTAAGTTTTATCGTGCTGTATGACAGTTGAAAGTGACATGAATCAACTTCAATCGTAAAAATGGTAAAAATGGTAAAAGAGATATGTTTCTCTTTGATAGTTGCTATTCATTTATTTTATATGCACATAAGTCAAAAACATTACACAGAATATCATGTGCAATAAGTGTAAGAAAGAGTACAATTATAGCGACTTATTCCTAAATTATCCCATGGCAGACTGTGTTAACTCCCAAATCACTAATCGTATGTAAAAGCATAGTAGACGAAGTTTATTCAATAATTAAAATGCGATAATTAGCCTGTTAAAAGTGGATATAAAACCCTATTCAATGTTTGTTAAAGTAATGCGAGTGATAGAGCTGTACTTCAATCACCGGAACAACTGTTATGACATCATGCTTGTCCGTCAGATGGCGACATTTACTAAGGTGACGTAGGTTCTATCTTCTAGACATTATAAACAATCAAATTAACAGCAATTGAAGCCGCTTTATTTATTTTTTTGACATTAACGGAGATAATGCAGACTTTATGTCAAGTATTAGTGTGTAATGTTAGTCATGTTTGCATTAAATCAACCATAATTTTCGGTAAAAATGTATTAACTCTTTGTTTACATAAACAATACCCGTGCTTTAAGTAGAACACTTTGCCCTGCACTTGTGTTATGCATAGCGCAGCCTTCAGCGTATACAACTTAATAGTATATCAGTTTACACATCAGGTAATGAAACTATTTAGTAGGCGTAGTTTGTAAACTTTAGCTCTATTTTGTTGATCCCAAAGTCGAAAGGCTTCCGAAAATTTAGTCAACTGTTTTACTTTATGCTTTAATAAGCATATTCATCTTTAAGAATAGGATGTTGATCTATGATGAATTCGTCTATTTCCCAGTCGCCCTTCTAGGAGCAACTATAAATAACATATTAAATAATGTGCTCATGAGCCTTTAAACAGCAGTTTATGTGAAAATATAAATACCTTTGATCTTGTTGATTGCAGATTCCTGACTCTTTATGAATGCCAGTAATGTTTTGTTTATATCACCCTGTTTCTCCATCAAATCCTGGGAGAGCCGATCAACCTGTTGTTGAAAGTTTGACAAATCTTCATCCTGCTTGGTTTTCTGTCCTTTGTTGAACAGAATCCTTCTATTTCTCTAGTGTATCAGTCCGTGCAATCGCTGCCTCATTTATCAAGGAAATGATTTTTCTATTTTTTCCGTCCTTTCCTCTTCTGCATCTTTAAATTCAGAGATCTGCTTTTCCATTGTATCATCCCAAACTTGCACCTTGTATTCAAGGCGTACTAACTTTTCAAGAACCTTTTCTTCGAAATGATATTTAGAGCACTCGGGCTCCTCGTGTATTCGTGCTTCAGCCATCATTAATGCTGCCAGCATAAGGTACACAACCTGGTAAAGCATGGTTCACTGTAAATATGTTACGTTATCCTCTTATTTGAGGTCAAATAACTAACAAACGATCCTATAGTGAATATGTAAATTATGTAAGTGTATTCATCCAGTCTCAAAGTAATTGAAATTGTCGATGTCCAATGTTGTCAATGCATTCAGTATTAAATAAAATGAAAATGACCAGAGTATTAAAACAGCTAACTCAAAACCGAACCAACGGAGTCCTAACAAAGCACACAGAACCGAACTCTCTCTCTTCAAACTCACAAACTCTCTCTTCAAACTCACAAAATCCCTGGAACCGTTATGTCTGTATTTATACCATTTATTTAAACAATCACTAGCGCCCTCTAATGTCCAATCAGGTTATCCATAATTTGTGTCATATGTTTAACTTAGACAGAACTTTATAGTTCTGCGTAATTTGATCATTGGCAATTTATAAAGGTTAATGATTCTGCGTAGTTGGATCAAAATTGAATGGATATTTCTGATGCTTACTAATCATGTCAATTAAATGAATATCTACAGGCGAAACTAGGTTATTATTTCCAATGCTGGCAAATATAAACATACTTACCAACTCAAATGTCATCTAAACATTGATGAGAGTTGGCAAATATGAAATGTCACGGCTTGGCATGGTTCCAAATTAAGGACCTATTTCGACCTAGTGATTGTATTTGAGGGAGTGGGCGGAGATAGAAAAGTTGTATAGGTAACTGTTAATCATAGTTGGACATAACAATGCATGAGAGAATGGTTTTATTCAGTTTTGTTCAGATGATGAGGCCTTCCCAATGCAGCTTTTATATGAAGCCAACATATTAAAATATGAAAGAATGATTTTCTTTAGTTGTGCTTTGGTTTTAATTTTGTTCTAAAACAATGAATTATAAAGACGATTTTGTATTTAGCACAACTGACTTGTTAATTTGTTGTATTGTCTTTTTTATAAAAGTGAAGTTTAAAGTAGTATATACTGCTATACCCTAGAATAGATACTGTTCAATACACCAATGTTGTTCAAAGGAACAAAACTTTACTCGGGCCTCAATACATATTCCTTAGCTAATCAGTCATGCAGCATGTAAGCAGTAAATAAGCAAGCTTTCTATGATTTGTCAATGATCATGTAGGCTTGGGAAATCGGTCCTTAACATATATGATACATAATAAAACATATATTCAAAGGTCCACTATGTTACAAATGCTTTGCTATTATTGTTTTTAATTTTACAAATACTGTTTCCAGCTCACCGGAGAGATAGACAAGTATTGCAATGGCTAAATATGTTACTGTTATGCCATCTCGTAACACCGCACAGGGTCTGAAACCGTCAACATTGTCAAACAAGGTTCTAGCATGTGTATTTACACCCACAGTGTCTCTAATATCTCAATTTAAACTGCGATAATGAATGGAACTGCATTTCGTTGTCACACATGGTCTGAGACACATAAACAGTGGAACAAATTTGTTTTGTTTCTCTCCCACGGTTGAAAATCAACCATAAAAGTAGTTGTTAGATTATTATATTCACCTGTTTATCTATGTTTGAGGTAATATCTAAAAAATATTTGGTAACAATAGTGTGCTATAATTATGTAAGTATTTATTACATATGTCGTCATATAGTGATATCGTTTTAGGATTTACTTTAGATAAAGAATTTAAAACCTAATATAAATCAGTCAGTTAACAGTGAATAATACCATATCTGTTTGCTGATTGATGTCCCGACACCAAAAGTAAGTGATAGTGCGGAAAAACAACAGAGTTTGGATAGATATTAATGTACTATCTAGTGTTTTGAAAGTTGTTTTCAGAGATTCTATATCTATATACCCAAAGACGGCAACATTCATATTCATTTAGAAAGACGACCGGCTACAGAAACAATTAAATAATTTCGTTATATAAACACATATATTTAAAATGTATGTGTCCATGTATTTTACACTAAATTTTTGATCTATACATGGTTTGGGTTTATGTCAGAGTGCCCAGTTTATTTTAACAAACAATGTTGCAACGGTATGTCGGAAAATGAAATCATGATGGCGGCAATATACGTTGCAGAGTTAATTTTCGAAATCAGAAAAAGCGATAAACTAATATGTTTAACAGGCAGAAGTATATTATTTTAACTGTTCGTTTATAACTGAGGGGGCGACTCGAGTTTTAAAGAAAGCAAGATTGGCATGTCTCACTTTAACCAAGTAAATAATGACTGACAAGTAACAGACATGCTACTGTCAGTAACAAACATTATATAGTGTAGACTCGAAGATTGCATAACATAAACAGGTCGACATGATATTGTGTCAATGATTTGTGGTGTTGTGAAACACTGTAAGCGTGAATCCAAAAGGTGCGGGTCTGTTATCTTTATAGGGCATATATAGTTTTTTAACCTAAATATATATATTTTTTTACCATGTGTTGGACAACATTATGTCTCACTTCCATGTGACGAGAGACATCTCCAAGCATTTCTAAAGCAACGCATCTGAAAAAAACAATTCCCATCCTTATCAATATGGCGGACCTCTGGTTCATCCTTATCAATATGGCGGACCTCTGGTTCAACCATTCTCGAACTTGAATCATATTTCATAGCGTGCAACTTCTTTTTCTTAGCTCTTAGAAGATTGACTTGCGCTTTCAAATTTACCGTTTAGATTTCCCCAATCTTTCCTTGAAAAACCCGTGAAGGAACCACCACTGCTTATCCTTTTTATATATATACTTAAAGTCACCAGGATACTGGGACTCTCAATTTGAACACATTTATTGGGGCCACCCTGAAATAGTGTGTATATACGTGTTTGGTATTTGTTTATGAATTAAGTACACCTAAAGGTACTTATGTATCCCTATATAGTCGTAACTTAACGGGTAATTCAACTGTTAACGCCTTTTATTCTCAAACCATAATACTGGGTCTGACCCAACATTTTTGCTGGGTCTTGTAAAAAAAAATATATATATACCGCATCACTATTTTCTTGGGTCATAATGAATTTCCCAATGTATTGGGTCCTGAACTCTGACCTGAACTCTGATTGGATAAACAGTATATATACACACTTAGCAAACTGTCAAGGGGAGATAACCCCTACTCAGGGGCCCAATAAACGTGTAAAATAAGTTATGTGCGAGAGGCCAAATTAGGTAAATGTAGTTCTGTTAAACATGCATGTATTGTTGGGTCGTTGAATTGTTGGGTCAAGACCCAATAGGCAGATTGAGGACCCAATATATCGAGTGTAAAAATCATTTTTGACCCAATAAACTGATGTCTTTAAAACTATATATATATATATATATATATATATACTATATATAGTTATACATTCACCTGGATTTGGGTCTTTTTTAATTCTTATACACGAGTATTGGGTCCAAATAGGGCTATTGGGTCCAAAATAGGGCTATTGGATCATAGACCCAATACTATTTTCAATGTTAATGAAGCGGGGTGAGGCTAGTTACGCTTGTTAAAATGGACGTATTATCGGGTATAATAGGTCGGACCTCTACCACCACTGCTTATCTTTTTAATACATGTTTGATAGTGGATGCCAGCAGGGAACTTGACCTTTGACCTAAAAATCAAACGGATCATCGGTTTTCCACAGTCCACCAATGAAGTTTCATGAAATTTGCTTTAGGTGAAGAGGAAAACCTGTATGGGCAAGACTTTTCATTTTCCGGTCATGGTAACTGACCTTTCAACTTCTGACCTCAAAATAAACAGGGATTATAATTTCACCAAAGGCAGTCAAAGTATGACGTTATATGAAATTAGCTTTAGAGAAGTAAAAAAGAGTTTCATTGCGGACACGATTTTTCATGATCAAGTCACTGTGATATTGACCTTAGATTTACTGACCTCAATATTAATAGGGATCATACTCTTACCAAAGGCAGTCAACCCATGACGTTTGAATATATTTACTTCAGGGAAAATAGAGTTACGGTGCGGACAATGGTTTTTATGATCGGATCAGTTACCTTGACATTTGATCTCGAACTAAATAGGGGTCATTCTCTCACCAAATGCAGTCAACCCATGTAGTTTCATGATACATGTATTTGCTTCAGTAAATAAGGAGTTACATTGTGGCCAAGTTATTTCATGATCGTTTCAGGGTGATATTGACCCTTGACCTATTAACCTCAAAATCATCAAACGGTGCAATAGTCTTATCACAGGCAGTCAACCCATGGCGTTTCAAGAGACTGCCTTCAGGAAAAGAAATATTACAGTGCGGACAATACGTTTCATGATCCGGTCACTGACCTTGACCGTTGACCCACTTAAAATCAAAAGGATCACCCTCTCGCCACAGACAATCCATCCATTAAGTTCCATGAGATTTGCTTTAGGAAAAGTTGACTTAAAGTTTACAACATTTTACATTATCATGTTACGGTGACGATGTCCTTTGACCTAATGACCTCAAAATCAAAAGGGGGAAGTGGTCAGTGCAGACAAGGTTTTTCATAATCATTATTGGGTCACGGCGGCCTTGAACTTCAATATTTGATATGTACATACTGATGCTTCGTACAAAGTTTCGTCAAAATCCAACAAGTAGTGCAGACAATATTTGTGACGGAGGAACGGGAAGGCCAAATATAATCTGTCTCACCTACCACTTTGTGGTGGAAGACATATTATAAAGACAATATTTTAGTTCATATGTATACTTTATTAAGCAAATAATTGAGCGAACATAAACTTTAGCATTGTCTCTGGCTGGTGGTGTACATGGAGTCTTCTTCCACATGACGTGCAGCCTGAACAAAAAATAAAGATATAGAATAAAAAGTTAATATAAGTCAAGCAGAGTATTCAATTTGAATCAGGTGTGGCGAGGGGGAGCTAGGGCATGTTTAGGGGAATGGGACAGTTTTAAATGTAATTATTGTTTAACGCCTCATCAACACGTTGTTTAGGTTATTTCGAGCCGCCCCAAAGAGAGAAGGAAAGATACAGAGGCATCCAGGAACCCTGCCCTACGCTTACTACCGAATAGATACCTGTGGTTCTTTAACGTGCTTGGAGGACAGACTCCGATACATACGACCACCCGGTTTACGTTCCCATCAGACGAACGAGGCTAGCATCGAAGTAACCCAGTGGCGCCAGTAAGACTGGAATCAGTGTTCACTGGATTCAAAGCCGATATGCTATAAACGTCCCCTGACCAAAATTGAGTAAATGGCACATCAAATAAAGGGTCAATACATATTATATTGTGTATCATACGAGTACGAGGGTTGATCAATAAATAACGAGAAAATGCTAATATCTTTGTTATGATCATATCGATCTTACTCAAACTTTAGCCGGAAGTAGTTACATATATTAGCAATGTATCGCTTATTATTCAGGATTGTAGCGACATAATGCTAAAAACTACTGTTGCTAAGGCAACGCTCAATATGCTTAGGCGGAGCATTTTGCAGGTTTTTCATCATTTTCACGCAATTTCAAACCCTTACAGTTTTCATACTAGCAATTGTAATTTGATGAAAATTGTTAAGTGTTGTCAATGAAGACTCGCCGTACTTGTGATGACGTCATACACGGGTTGTGACGTCATGCGTTACGTCAGGCACGTGTTACCGTTCCATGGTGACAAAAATGGCGGAAGACCAAATTTTCGCGATAAACATTTTAGTTTTGAAGAAAAAAAGTAAAAATGAAGTTGTTCGTGAGATTCAGTGTACTTTTGGTGAGCGTGCCATGTCAAAAGCTAGGATTTATGTATGGTATGACAGATTCAACAATGGATGGGAAAAGGCTAGTGATCTACCGCGAAGTGGGCGTAAAGTGACGTCGACGAATGATAAGAACGTTCAAAGAGTAAAAGATGTCATCAACAGAGACAGACGGTTAACTGTCAGAGAAATATGTGATAAACTGAACTTGTCATATGGAACTGTCCATACAATCTTGAAGAAAAAGTTAAATATGAGAAAAGTGGCAGCACGTTGGATTCCAAAACTGTTAAATAGTGAACAAAAGAAAAGTCGAGTTTAAGCTGCTAGGAACTTTTTGCATCAATACCACACACTAGGAGAAGCATTCATCAACAGTATAGTGACAGTAGATGAAACATGGATACCGCTGTTCAACCCTGAAACAAAACAAGCTTCATGAGTTTGGAAAACACCAGCTTCTCCGTCGCCGCAGAAGGCAAAGGTCTGCCGGTCGCAGAAGAAGCAAATGTTTATCGTCTTCTACGACGTGGAAGGCGTTGTTCTGACACATGCAGTGCCCATTGGACAGACAATTAATTTAGCCTATTATAAAAAGGTTAGTAGTTTGAAACTTTAATCTTATTAAATATATTATTTATTGATAAAGAATTGTGATTTAATAGAACCCAGTTACATGTAGAAACTTTTTTTCTGTTTTCAGGTTCTTAGTCGACACTTCCTGAGAGCCATGCGTCGGAAACGCCCGGGGAAGTTGGACAATTTCATCCTGCACCATGACAATGCGCCACCTCACACATCGAAAGCGACCACAAGTCACATAGAACATTTAGGAATTAATAGGATATTTTACTTTAACGACTTAGTAAGGTCATTTTACATGGGGAGAAAAAAATAATATACAATTATTTATTGTCTCTCTCAAAACCTGTTGATGCCGCTAGTTTTAGAAATAAAACACGATTAAATAAGGCAGTTGAGAAAACACTTTTGTAGATGTTTGGTCTGTTCTGATGTGAAAATGTGTAAAACAGACACGAGATTGGACATTTGCTCTGTGTCCCCTTAATAAATTGGGGACCCATCACATAGAACATAATCATATTGCAATTCGTTGATGTTAAAGGGACACACGGCAATCTTGAAGTATTTATCAAGCAATAACATTAGCATCTCCTTTTGTTAACCTGGTAACATTTAAAATTTAAACCTGCTTGCATTAAAAATTAAATAAAAGTGTCAGTTTTCATTTTGTCTTCGTTATTCTGTCTAATACTTAACTATATTGTAGGTGCACTATTATCAACAGTAAGTAATGTGTAAAACAATTTCTTCTGAACTTTTCTAATAAATAATATTAATGATTGCACAAATGCAAAGTATGCAGAAAAATGTACCGAACTCCAGAAGTTTTAAACAATAAACAAATAAAGACTGCCTAGTGTCCCTTTAACACAACTTGTTTTCGCATGTATCCAGTACATGTAGTTTACACGAGCTCATATGACAATCACGCTGCATTATCACTGAAAACATGTTTTACTATTACTTTGAACAGCACCGTGCAAGCATAACACTTGTGGTAATACAAGCTCCATTTAAAGAACTACACAAGTGCAGACAATTTTTAAAAAGGCTCCCACCGCCTTATGATCCAATGGCATTTAATACGGCTTAACATTCTAAAGTCGTCAGTATCAATTCACTTAGAGCTGCTCAAGGGCACGATTCACATTTGAGGCCTCCCTGAAAAACAACATCAATCCAATGTCAATGATCAAACAGACATAGTTTATCCTTTGTTATACATAATGTAACATATTTAAAAAAGAAAAGAAAAAAAGAAGAACTAAATTGAATAAAGCATGAATACTACTTGTGCTCAAATATAATGTAGCCTGAATTGGAGTTCCATTAAAAACATTGTTTTACTATCACAGCATATTTTCAGCCCAGGGAATAGTCATTTCTTTTGAGACACACTGGATGCAAGCATAGTAGCTCCACCTTCTTAAAAGCTTTTAAGTGAAGTATACTTTCTCGAAATTTGGTGTTTTTGTTTTTTTGGCAACATAAAGTATCTAGTAAATGTAAATCAATGTAAATTCAAAATCACTTCCTTGCCTCAAAACTCTACTGTACATGAATATGACAATGGTAGTGTATTCAAGAATGTGCGAGAAAATGGAATAACATAACGATATAGAGACAACAGTAACAATTTACATTCATGCATATGAAGGGTGGTGCAGGAGTGGGTTTCTAGTTTACTTACACCCTGCTTGATTTCGGTATGAAAGCTCCATCTACTCCCCCCTACCGTACTTGGGGGGAGGTGGGGGGGGGGGGGGGTAGTTGGGGGGGGGGGGGGGGTAGTTGGGGGGGGGGGTAGTGGGGGGGGGGGGGACATTGATAGCATTTCTATTAGTAATTGTTTTATACCACGACACGTTCTACAGTTTACAGTACAGTCAGTTACTGGAAAGATCGGAGTACACGAAAAACACTTATAGTCTTATAGTGATTATGAACTTTCTATTATACAGTATACACCATTTTTTCAGGCACTATATTTGGCCAATGTCTAAATATGCACGAACCAAAAAGTGGTGTGTTCTGTTTATTAACAAACACATTTTAATGACAAAACAAATACCTTGATAATGGACCTCTAGCAGCAGACAGCAATCCCAAATCCAATTTGCACCAACATGTCAATTTATGTCACGGTGACCTGTCAACAACACTGCACCGTGTTAACACATAATGGGACGTTATTTCGTCCGGTAAGGCGTTTTTACATAATCTACTGTATGAAGCACTGTACTCGTGTTGTTAGACTCCATAGGTACCCGTAGTGCTTGCCGACGTAGCGCGCCCAATATGTTATACTCCTGTCCATGGCGTTCCTACTGTAGAGATCCTTTCCATGTAACAACGATTTACACGCATGTAACAATATACATAACGGTAAAGTTACTCGTAAATAAGTTTTCAACAAGAGTGAAAACAAACACATACTATTATTATAAATAGAGAAGTATGAATAACATACAAAAGACATTAAGCATTAGAACAAATAAACAAATTGAGAGGATGCTAAGATTATTTTTAAATTACAATATATTTGACAATTGGACACGCTGGACACTACCCCTCGTGTTGCGAGGACTGACTGAGCAACACGTGAAGTTTGACAGTGGATCCAGTTTCCATAGACTGCTCCCTAAATAACGTAAATTAGAATATTTTACTTGCTAAAATATATTTGGACACTTCGATGGTAGACGCATTCATGTCTTGTTCGCGGTGCTTCTTGGCAGTATACGTGGCGAATGAATTTGAGTATTGTACTCAAGTCCAACATTTTATTGAACAATCGCACTGTTGTTAATACAATCATTCAATTAATTATTAATTCATTACAATTATAGACTCAATTACTTGTTATTCATTATATGCCAGGTGTCGCCTTCTTTTAATTATTTCTGTTTGTGAATGGTGTACAGTAATTAAGTAATCTCGATATGGCAAATGGAAAGGTTTTACTATATGCCACTCACACAGCTGTTTATGTTTCTGTAAATTGTTTCTGATATATACGACAAAAGGGCCAAATGACTCACAAAGCACTCGCCGGATGACATTGTCCATTGTAGACAAATGCAAAGTAACAGAAATGGGTGAACACTGGTTAGTTTAGCTTTTGTAATTTCAGAGACAAACATTTTTATAAGATTTTCCTATATATCTCTATGCAAAACTAAGTTCCAAGAGTCAGGACAAAACTGCTACTACTCCTATTACTATTACCACCACCACCACTACTACTACTATTACTATTACTACTACTACTACTACTACTACTACTGCTACTGCTACTGCTACTGCTTGTTACTGCTGCTGCTGTTGTTGCTGCTGCTGCTGTTGCTGCTGCTGCTACTGCTGCTATTACTTCTACTACTACTACTACGCTCACGCTGATATCGCTTATTCGTGCTCGGCAGGTTAACGGTAAATGTGACATGTCGCTAGTTTATATAACATAGTTGCACGTGCTTTATACACGTGCTGTTGTTTGTCGGAGGTATCGTTCTGGTTTGATTGGTTGAAATGGATAAATGATTGACAACTGGCGACATGTTAATTGCACAGCGTTTTCGTAAAAACTAACTTAAAGGGATACAAGGCAATCTTGATTTTGTAAAAATGTGCGGCGTCCCGTTAGCTTTTACTCATAACTTGCATTTATTCAGTCATGAATATTAATTATAATAATAGTATAAGGCAATATTTTTTTTGCATATTACTAACTGTTTGTTATATTGCAAACTATGGTAGATTTACAAGAACAAAGGTAACCCAAAAGTTTATTTAATGAGTTGCAGGCAGGTTTAAAGTTAAAATTATTCTGGATTAATATATCGATACATTAATTGTAACGCTTGATAAAAACTTCGAGATTTCCATGTGTCCCTTTAACAGATAAAAGTTATTTTGTTTCAAACCACAGGCGCCCATTATGTTAAAAAATGATGAAGTGATAACAATAATGAATATATATAGAGAGAAGGTCGGAATCGCTTTCCTACATTCTCTTTATATATAGTCGTTCATCTATCATTAGGCGCCATATAACCTTTCATGTGTTGGTTCGCCTTAAAACCCAATTCAATTCAATTCATCTATCATAATTGTCAATCTATATAATTAGCGTGTTTACAATGCACGCATTAGCGTGTTTTACAATACACGCTTATTTTGTATTTGACGTATTTTAACGTTTGACGTCTGAAAAACAACGGTGTGACATTTCATGAAGATTTTTTCTTTTACAGAAACAAATGATAAATTTACTAGCATTACCACTACAAATGCGTTTGCAAAAGAATTTCAATAACTCGAATTACAAACGGTATTCAATCAAAAGGGACGTATTTAGGATTATCAGCGTTTCCTTTTAATATACATGGATTAAGTGTTCAGTAGCGTAGCTACCTATTAGGCCAAAAGGCCCGGGCCTGCACATACTTTTCACATGCATGGTTGAAAAATATAACAATGAAATAATAGTATATGAATTTATTGAATTTTGAAGTTTGATTTTGCTTAAATTTATATCTAAATATACTACAAAACGCACCAGAGACGTCCTACGTCTTCACAATCATATCCTAATTACGCTTTGATACTCTCCGCTATAGAATCTGACAACACCCTCTTGTAGGTCACTTCAGATCGACCTTTCATCTAATTAATATTCATGAAAATATCAACTAAATTCAACCAATGAAATCGCGCGTTTTTTATGCACTTCAGATGACGCTCGAGTGAACTGAACAAACGAAAATCCACATAAAACACATAGATCTATATCCGAATAAAGATAAAGTCTTCGTGTGTTATGCTGTGGATTGCACGATACAATTCAAAGAAATGCTCCTAATGGCATATTTTATATCAAGATCCGAAGAAAATCATGGGCGCTGCCATGTGTGTATTAAAAATATATATTCCACCGACATTATTAAGACATTAGTACTCTAAATAGTAAGTCGTAGTACATCTGTACCGCTTAGCTCAGTTGGTAGCGAAATCGACTGATGACCCGCGAGTATCAATTTAGTGTGGGTTCAATCCCGCGAATCGGTAAAACAGTTTGTAACGCTATTAAATTCCGTCAAGCAATCTTTTCTTTACTTATTTTAAATATTCAATAATGGTTGGTGTAATGTGTTTGTCAAGGCAATTATTTTGTGTTTTATTAGATACACGTTACATTCATTGTCTCTTTCAATACCGAGCGTAGACTGCTCCACAACGTTTTACTGAAACGCGACATGCGCATTGATACAATCTATACCGAGCAATTTTGTAGGCTGAAATCTGATTGGCTAATCGTAAGGTCAATCTGACGTGACCTCGAATGGAGTGTTGTCAGATCCTTAGTAGTGTGAAGAATCGTAGCGTGATAAAGGATCGGATTTTAATGAGACTGAGGATTGAGACTGACCTAGTCCAGCAACCCTCCTTCGGTAATCGGTTTCCAATTTATTTTTCAGGTCAACTTATACCTTGTGTTATTCGGGAGGACCAAGTAGATTGGTACCCGGTACGCAGTATAGTCTACTGGTCTCCGAATTCACACGCATGATTGCAGGGTTAACCCAGAACCCACTATACATAGTCGGGCTTGCACATCAAAAAAGGTCAAGCTACGCCCCTGGCTTTTCTGTTTTTTCTATTTTATTTCCTACTTATTTTAAAAAGTTTATATCTGTAATTGGACTTCCGATTGATGTTATGTGTTTTATCAGCACATATTATGTTTTCATATAAAGAGAAGGTACGTCTTAAAGTAGCTATCCCGTCAACAACAGCCAAATGGTACTAAATAATATACACCGTTTCTAAACCTACTGACAATAAGCTATATATATAATTTACCTATTTTGAGAATCTTAACTCTATATACACAATATATACGACTTTAACCAGCCAAGCCATATCTCAAAACTGGAGTGTCGAATTAAGCGTTATCAACCCATAATTCATTGTGTGTATATTCAATCACGGTTATTTTAAAAACCCGTACATAAACCTTTACTTTTAATTGGCAAATATGCATTATTCTATGACATGAACACCTGGAAGAAGTTTTGATAAATGGCTTTGTAGTGTAATTTTTCCGTGATTTGGCGGGTTAGTTTCTTTAAAAGATGTAACCTTTTCAACACAAAAAATATATTTTACAAACTATTAGTAAAAATAAAATACTTGTCACACAATTAGTCTTAAAGATATTTAAAATAAGAAAAATAGTTAATACAAAAGTGAGTAATTAGGAATTTTGTTCAGTGTGTATTTTTATAGCCAGCCTAGGGAGCAAGGAACTTTTGATTTTGTTTACGTTTTAAGCTGTAAATTATCCTTTCTTAGAACAGCGGTGCTAACAAAACATGCATTTGGTGATACCGCTTTGCATTTCTTTTAGGTAAAACAAACATTTTGTTTGTTTTGTTTGTTGTATTGTGTTTTACGTCATGTTCAACACATGTAAATTTATATATGACAGTAGGCCTATCCCCAAAGCAGCACTAACAGAAACATGGAAAATCGGTAGGGATTATAATAGCTATTGACATCAATTGATATACGCATAATTTGCATAGTCAGTAAGTGTAATACAATATTAAAATTCAAAAACAATGATGCCGAATTTTGACAAACTTGAAAAAGACATCTATTGAATATACTTGTATATTACATAATTGTCTCTGATTTATATAGGAAATACTGGGAATAGAAAAGCTATATCTACTCGTTTGCTCTACTGGGAAATATCTCCCAGTGGGAGATATTTCCCAGTACGGAACATTGCTCGGCCTTTTCCGTCAGTGGCGGAAATGCCAAATGACGTTCCGATTGTTTTACGGACGTCTTCGTCAGATTCCGTCACTAGGAAATAACGATTACGGAAATTAACGAAGAGTTTCGGTTCCACTTTTCCACTTTTGTTTGTATGACGTTACGTCGTCTTGGATGATGTAACGTCGTCTTGGCGTTCTCGTGCAAACACCGGTGTTAAAAGGCGTGAATCATTAGACATATTAATAAAATATCATTTTAAATTATGTAATATATAGATTAATAACCAGTGTTTTTGAGATACTGAAAATATCTCCCTCGCTAGAGAAATGGCCCCGATATAAGAACTCGTTCACCGCACTCGTTCTTATATCTGGGTCATTTCTCTACCTCGGGAGATATTTACCGTATCTCAAAAACACTGGTTATTAAACTCTATGTTTTCCCCTTGTACATGCCATTTTGTTTTCACAAACGGATGCTTTTTACCAGGTCATTGATAAAGTTTATTTTCGTCAGTTATATCTACACTAATGAAAGTTACGATTTTACTACTGTGAGTGCTTTCAGCGCATCCGTGGCCGGGATAGTAAAGACATTGCGTCTAAAACTCTCGACTCTCACGGATCTATGTTCGAATTCTTCTGCGAGTTCGAATTGTCAAGTGAGAAAGTGTCGATTGTTATGGATGACGAGGGGTTTACAGTACCAGGAAACAAGGCGTGGCCTGCCTCCACAACAACAAAAAACGACCGTCATTTACATGTATGTGCTAAAAAAAACTGTAAGTTCTTGTTATTCATTAGTCATTGTACAAGTTTAATGTGAATGTAAAATTGTTTCTCGGGTCTAATGGTATTCTGACACAGGTGTTCAATGTATACATATGCTCCCAGCTCGTAGGTCATACTACACCAATTCATTTTCCATAGACGTACATTATAGCTCTAAGCTCTGTACTGAGTTTCCTAATATAAGAAGCTATAATTTTGCTTACTTGTTTTGAAAGACCTATCTTATCTTTATAAAAAAACAACATACACAAACCATACATTGAGTATGTTTTGTATGTTTTGAAAAAGCTGTTTGGGTCGGATGGTGATGACCCACCTACTTGCATGTAGAAACATGAGGAAAATGTAAAATATACTTCTTTTTTTATTTTGCAACAAATTATGAATACATTGCACACATGTATGATTTAACCTTTATAAGTACGCTTTAAAAGTTGAATTTTTAGAAACTTCCGCCTCGCCGAAGGCCAAGACGCTTGCGCAGAGCGCATGCGCCCGGGAAGTGTACACGAATAAGACCGAAGTATATTGATGTGAACGCCGAGCGAATGGAGGCGTAACAACAATAAGAACCAAGTGTGTCCCACTCGCAAAAAATGCACACCGATATCTGTCTTTTACGGCTTTGTTCGAATGAAATCTCACCCAAGTAACGAAAACAAGCGTGACGTGACGTCAATATTGTGAGACTTCTGACAGTTGTGACGTTGTTTTGGGACCTGTATTAAATTGTGATGGATTTGTCCTAATGAATCTCCACATACTTACGGAATTATTTCAAAATGAGAATTTGTAGCTTTTGCTGATTCAATCTAGATCATTCAATGTATTAATACTGCTTTGCAGCAGGGTTGTTGTTTAGCAAGATTTTTTGGTTTGTTTACCTTGTCAACCAACCAAAATTAAGAGATTCTATGTAATAGCTCCGAATTTACCGTGGAACTTTTTCTCTGCCCGCTGATTGGTTGGTAATTGGTGTAGTCTGATCTGTAATTAAAATATATCGATGGTAGCGCCTGATTTACTGAGTTACGTTGACATTCACGTGACTGGTTTCAGTGTATCTACATCTGTCGCCACATAAACATCGGAAGCAACAATGCGCGTGCTAATACTTTTTCTTTCTTTTGCGGGATTGTATGGTTTAAGTCAAGGCTGCTCGTGTGTTGATGTGCCTGCTTTTGAAAAGTATTGCAACTCTGCTTTTGGTAAGTTCTCCATTCTCTTATATAAGCTATCTTTTCTAATAAGGCTATTTCTATATCAGTAACATCATTTTGGCTGCGTTATTGCCCGTCATATCGGCCCGAGACCCCAATATCGGCCCGGAGGTTTTAGCGATATGACGGGCAATAACCCATCAACCATGTTTTAATATTATGTTTTAATATGTTTATCATTTTATCAGCGTTTTCATAAATAGAGAAAAATTGGATTTTATCTCTTTTTATTTCAACGGATATTAAACTTTTACCGGTATTTCCTATAATAAAAACTTTTTTTTCTTTTTTTCTTTTATTTGACTGTCACTTGAATGCTGAACGTCTCACAACACTGTTGCTTTTTCATTTTCTGCATACGTAGCAGGACTCCCCTGGACCAATGTACAACTTTTTGAAATTTCTTAAAATGTTTGTGAAACTTAATATATGTTCAAAATATCCAACAAAGAACACGGTGTTTGTTTTTAAAATCCATAGTTTGTAATGACTCTGTTGAATTTGTCAATTTCACTTTCATTTTCAAAATATCACTACCCAGTATTAGATTCAGATCTGGGCTCAGAAACATTCATGTATATCCAAACCATTATTTCATCACGAACTGTCCATTCTTGACACCTGCAACAAAAAAAAGAGAAGAGATTTGCACATTTTGAATTTGAAATGAACAAGAACGAAAAACACAGATATTTTTTTATAAACCATTGGTCGCAAGGGAGATAACTGTTAAGTGAGACCTGAAACTCCTTATCTAAACAGATATGACGCTCATAGCTCTCAGTCAAGTACCAGCTTATGCTTTACTGGACTGATTTTATAGAGTCTGATTCGTGTTTATACTCAGAAAAAAAACACATGTCAATATATTGTCCAGCTCCTTGACGTAAATTTCCTTGGTTTCCATTCCTATGTTTTGCAACGAGGGCAGGATATAGATTTTTGTTCTTTATTTATTTTAAATTCCATATCCTGCCCCCGTACCTGCTCTCTCGCGCACTACTTTCCTCACGCGACCAGGATAACATAACTTTTAATAACCAGCGGTTTTCAAATACGGGAAATATTTCACAAGGGCGAGAAACTTTCGCCGATATAAGAACGAGTGCTTTCGAAGGAGAGAAATTGCTTCGATATAAGAACGAAAGCTGAAGGAGAGAAATTGCTCCGATATAAGAACGAGTGCTGAAGAAGAGAAATTGCTCCGATAAAAGATCGAGTTCTGACGAAAAGAAATTGCTCCGATATAAGAATGAGTGCTTTCATCGCTCGTTCTTATTACAAAGCAATTTTTCTTCAGCGTTTCAAAAATACTGCTTTTTGTTAACTATATATATTACATATGTTGTGATGATAAACAAGAAAAAAAATTGCAATTTGTTCATTTGTTAACTATATACTATATATGTTGTGATGATAAACAAGAAACAAAACTTGCTCCTTGTTCATTTTCTTTCATTCATTCGTTCACTATTTCAAGTAGTGCGCATTGAGACATAATTGTTTGACGTCACTCTGACTGTAGCTGCGAGAATCGTAAATCTTAGGGTATGTACCTACCATAGAACTACGATGCCACCCTTTGTAGAATAAGTAGTTATCAGGGCCGACCCATCAAGAGAGGTTTCTGAAGACATCAAGCAATGCCTGCATATTTTAAAATATTAAACCTTAAATACCACGCGAGAATGCATAAAACTCACCAAAGAGAACAATAACTCGTCGATCTAGACATATTCGAACGACTGTTCATGTTTTTTCTGGAATGTTTACATTTCGACATATCTCACGCTGACACGTATTCTGTATTTGGAAACTTAAACACGCCCACAGCTGACACAAATCGGCAACGTTAACAGGAAAGCGTCATATGTGTGAGTAGGCAGTGTGCATTCTCCACATCCTCTTATTGCTCTCTGTCATTGTGTTTCATTGCAGATCCACAAGTAGCTTTTGACCTATGCTTCGGACAAAACATTTAAGTACAGAATTACAAAGACCAATAACTCTATTGTCCATGAAGATGGAGTTATGGTTCTTGCAATATTCACTTTATCTCCTTGCCCCCTATCATTGTGTGATGTTTCATTCCAGTCTAGTAGTTTTTGGGTTATGCTATAAACAGGAATTATAAGTATAAAGTTACATTAAACGAAGATAGAGTTATGCTTCTTGCACTCTGCACTTACTCTCATTGCCCTCTATCATTGTGTGAAATTTGTATTGCAATCGCATTCGTAGTTTTCATGTTATAGAACGGACACAAGTTATCAGTATAAAATTACAAAAGGCAATAAATCAAATTAAATGAAGACAGTATTATGGTTCTGCACTTCCTCTCATTAATCTCTATCATTGTGTGAAATTTGTATTGCAATCGCATTCGTAGTTTTCATGTTATAGAACGGACACAAGTTATCAGTATAAAATTACAAAAGGCAATAAATCAAATTAAATGAAGACAGTATTATGGTTCTGCACTTCCTCTCATTAATCTCTATCATTGTGTGAAATTTGTATTGCAATCGCATTCGTAGTTTTCATGTTATAGAACGGACACAAGTTATCAGTATAAAATTACAAAAGGCAATAAATCAAATTAAATGAAGACAGTATTATGGTTCTGCACTTCCTCTCATTAATCTCTATCATTGTTTGAAATTTTATCGCAGTACCTCAGTAGTTTTCCAGTTACAGACCGGACACGAATTATAAGTATGAACTTACAAAAGACAATAACTCTAATTTAAATGAAGACAGAGTTATGGTTCTTGTAATCTGCACTTCCGCTCATTGCCCTCTACCATTGTTTGAAATTTCATTGCAGACCATTGTAAGTTTTCAAGTTATGGAACGGACACAACTTATACATATACAACTACAAAGGGCAATAACTATAATTTAAATGAAAGCAGAGTTATGGTTCTTGCACTATGTACTTCCTCTCATTGCCCTCTATCATTGTGTGAAATGTCATTGCAGTCCCACACGTAATTTTGAAGTTATGGAGCAGACACAAATACAAATTATAAGTATAAAATTACAAAGGGCAATAACTAATTTATGGTTTTTGCGCGTTGCACTTCCTCTCATAGCCCTCTATCATTATGTGAAATTTGACGTAGTACCATTTAGTAGTTTTTGATTTATAGAGAGGACGCGAAATGGGACGTACGAACGGACGGACGTACGCACGTTCGTACAGACGGACAGACGGACGGCCACTTCCGCCTGGGCGGCGGGGGATGAAAACGGGAAAGGAAGTCCATAATAGCCCAGATAACAGATGTCTGAAAAACACGTTAAAATAAATGTAAGTGTGAAAGGAAGGATAATTATGGCTTGACTCGCGCTATTGAGTTATGGTTCGTGTGCTGTCTTGTATCTCTCTATCATTGTGTCAAGTTTCATTCCAAGCCCATTTAGTAGTTTTCAATGTATGCTCAGGACAAGACGTATAGGTATAAAATTACAAAGTTCATTTACTCTAATTTGAATGAAGATAGAGTTACGGTTCTTGCGCTTTGCACTCTCTCTATCAGTGTTTTCTCCGGACAATAACAGCGGGACAGGCAGACAGTGGATAGTGACGGACAAAGCGGCGACTATACATGCATAAACAGATAAGTACGCCTACGCCTTTAATTTAAAACGCACCAGTATGAGAGTATTCTATTCTTTAGTAAGAGTAGGGCCACTAAACGCGAATTCACCTGCGTGCTCTTTCTTTCTGCGGGCCTCTGAATAAAACAATTAAAGTTCTCCGGCCATTTTTTGTTTATGTTTATTTAAATCGAAATCAATACACAACAATATATATTTACAATTCACACATTGCAATATCTGTGAAAAGCGAGAATAAGATTTTATTTGATGACGTAGAAAACTTTGAACAGGTATGTTGATCCACAGGTAAATGTATTTATCAATTATCTGGCAATAGTTGTACAGCTTTACAATTAAGATTTACCTCATTTCCCCGTGCAGTCACGCAGTGGTAAAATTAGTATCTACGTCATGCAAATAACATTTGTTTTTACATACAATTTAGTAGCGGTTTTAAATATATGTTTCTCTCCGGGACTATCAAGACAAAGTTCATATGATGTTTAAAAAGGTGGCCATTCATCTTTAACTTCAATGTGTTCTATTTAGCGATGTTGATCCTGGTGGAAAGCGGCTTGAATAATCCATCTGGCAAACCAAAACATGATTACTACGACATCAAGATAGAGAATACGTTTAAGGTAGGCTAAATCAAAGGGAGTAGGGGGGGATGGACGAGGGGTCGTGGATATTAATAGTTACCTCAACTGAGCCGAAGGCAGCTGAGCTATTGGGATCACTCTTCGTCCGTCGTCCGTCGGTCAGTCGTCCGGAGTCAACATTTGCTTCAAACTACTTCTCAGAAACCGCTGCGCCAATTTTTATAAAATTTCACATGTATGATACTAAGGTCAATGCCAAATTAGGTCAGTGCGACATCCAAGATGGCCGCCAGTACCATATATAATCAAAACCTTCAAATATTCTTTTCAAGAACCGCTGAATAGATTTCGACAGTTTTTACTTTATTAATGATCGTCAGCCTAGTAGGGCTATACAAGTTTTACAAATGAAGTACCCGAGATCAAATTGTATATAGAGAGTTTGCATGCTTTGCATAGACTTATTTAGGGAAAAACTTAAAAAACTATTCTCCTCAGAAAACGCAATGCCAATTTTACCAAATTTCTCATGGATGGGAATGGGATCTGTACATTTCAACGTTGTACAAAATAGTTTAATGTGACCTTCAAGATGGTTGCCATTACCATATATGGTCAAAATCTTAAAATAAATATTCTCAAGAACCACTGAACAGACTTTTAAAGTTGTTCTTTAACTCCTATACGATAAAAGTTGTTTAAATGAAGTAAAAAATTACCCCGCCCCGGGTGTCCAAAGTTGGTATATAAAGATTTTGCATATTTTTCATAGACTTATATAGGGAAATATTTTTCTCTGAAACTACAAGAGCCCTATGGTCAAATTTACCCACACCCCAGAGGTCACATGTTTTTCATAGACTTGTATAGTGAAAAAACTTTAAAAAAAAAGATGTTCTTCTCTGAAATCCCATTTTACACTTACTGAGCATAAACACACGTATACAATTATCCAACCAGCATCGGCACCGGGTATGTTCCTGACGACATGGATCATAATTTGGAATCAGTTGAGATCCCCACCCTATAACCATATATACACTTACTGGACATGAACAGACGGATTCAATAAACCAACCAGCATCAGCCTCGGGATTCGTCCCCACCCCTTGGGAAATAGCCTTTGTATAAAAACCTGAAAACCGTTGAGATCCCCCACCCTATAACCTTATGTACACGTAATGGGCATAAACAGAAGGATACAACCATCCAGCCAGCTTTTGCCCGGTGTCCATCACCACCCACGGGACATAACCCATCGGTCATAACTTGGAAATAGTTGAGATACTCATCATACAACCATATATACTCTTGAATGACCTGAACGCTTTAAAAAGGGCGCGGGGATTGAGGATGGCGCGCCATCGACTGCAATGATCGAATTCTGTTATGAAATTATAAGCTAATTTGACATTTTTTTCATCTTTTTATTCTAGTAAGACAATATATTACCAGTTTTGAGATGACCTAGTTCAGACCAAATTACATGCTTTAGATAAAGCAATTTCTATAATGCCAAAAGTTAATTTATTTAAATAACTTTCAACTGAAATTCTTCACGACAGTCATTAACAAAATAGGTATTTTAAAGAGTTTGCAAAACGGAACTTGCATCTATACAAAACAATCAATCAGCTTGTTTATGTTAAGTGTAATGTTTTTATAGTGATGAGTTATTGATGCTAATAAGTTAATGGCCATTCAAATTTCGCACAATGGGAGATGGTTTAGTACGATTTATTAATTTCAAAATGGCTTGTATTAAATTATCATAAATACAGCCTTTTTCGTTATTCTTTTTCAGACTAAGAACAAGATTGGCCTCCATTTCTCCATGGGTGTGTTTAAATAGTATTTCTATTAATAGCTCCGTGTCATGTAGTTGTTACGTTTATACGTCCGTCTCTTATATATCCCCTTGTAGTTTCCGCGCAACAATAGGCCCACTGCTTATCCATGCAGCCCCTCCCGAAATCATGTTCATTATGTCAGTTTTGCCATGTTAATTAAATGTCTTCATCATCATCCCTCTATTGTTTCAGGTGCTACTGGAATGGTGGCAGAAAATAATGATCGTGGCTCCAGCGAAAAATGGAGTGTTTACAACAGAACATGCAGTTCTGCAAGTGAGAAGGTCCATTCTGCGTATTTTATCTAGATGTAAATGGAGAGTGTGAATTCTTGTTGGCGCCATAAATATGTTTGTATTGGGTGGCCCAAATTCAACTCAAGGTCTCTTATAGCACAAACGTGACATGACTCTCTGTCACTATGTATTGTATCTCTAGCATGTTTGCCTATATTATTGATGTGATTTAAATACATTTATACAGTACACTATGCAAGTTTATACAACAAAGCTGCCGCATGATACTGCACTCTGCGAAGGAGTGAGAATAGCACTAGGTAAGGGCAACGAAATTATAAAATTCAGACAATATCAAACGTACGAATTGAATATTCGGTGACATATGTCGTATCAGCATTACTTGGACTTCAAAGAAACGTAAAACGAAATTTCCTAAGTGTATGTTTTATAATAAGTTATAAAACATAATAAGTTAACATAGCTAAACCTTTGACCAAATAAACTTCCTTCGTCACAAAATACACGTTACTTCGTCACAAAAACGCCTGCAGAAAACTAAATTTCAGTGTTTTTAATGTTCTGTTTCGACAAAAAGACGCAATAAATCCTCACGAATCTAATATACTCAAGTATTTATGAAACCGAAATAGCCATGTCACCGAACAACAACATTGTATCATCTGAAAAGCTACGTTCGACGACATCAAGCTGTATCAAAAACGTATACCACTCGTGTAGACGCATATTTGGTTTTTGGGACATGGCTATTTCGGTTTCATAAATACTTGAGTATATTAGATTCGTGAGGATTTATTGCGTCTTTTTGTCGAAACAGAACATTAAAAACGGTGACCGCTGATTCCTAGCTACCATAGTTGATAGCCACCACACTTTAATTATGGCGGAGATAGGCGGAGTTTGAGAACGTGTAAGAAACACAATACCGTGAATATTACTAAATACGCCGATCACTGTTAATAGTATTCTATACTCATTCTGGCTTGCCAACAGACCTAATAACCGAATGGTTTTAGACCACTACCTGACTAGCGCCCATGTACTTTCGGGGCTACTACCTTACCAGTGCCCATGGTCTTTGGTGGTTACCACCTTACTAGTGCCAATGGATTCCGTAGCTACCACTTTACTACTGCCCATGGACTTTGGTGGCTACCACCTTACTACTGCCCATGGACTTTGGTGGCTACCACCTTACTAGTGCCCATGTACTTTGGTGGCTACTACCTTACTAGTAACACCAGAGTTATTGCACTTGTTTTGCTATATATCCCGTATTAAGCTATGTGAACGATCTAGCTTCATTATTTCGTAGTAACTACGGGAGTACATGAGCACTATTAAGAAAGTACCAGTAGTATAGAAAGAGTGGGTACCAGCGCAATTTTCCAGAGCGGGCAACGAACGCCAAGCAACTATAAAATGTGTCGGCCATGACTGTTAACTCAAGTACGCCATCATTTACAAAAACATCTAAATGATAGGCATACTTGGGCCAAAAGCCCTGAAACACATTTATACTTACTTGAGCAAACCCGCTCTGGGAAACTATCACCCCCCCGCCCCCCCCCCCCCCCCCCCCCAACCCCACACCCCCACCCCCTTCTATACTATTTACAATCCAGTTGATCATTTCATTAACAAAATACTTTGCTCATGCGATTCAACTAAAACATTTGCAATTGAGTAAGCAAAGTCAGACGTAAACGAACAATAGTCTTCATCATCCCTGTACATATCGTATTTTACCATGGAGTATTTTACTTGTATGCTAATGTATCTTGTCCATTATCTAGTATGTATTTTGTGTCATCATAAGCTGACAAACTTTTTTTATTTATTACATAGCTGCTTATGTTATGCTTTTGTGATCTGATAACTTTCATCTCATGGTGACTTTCTGTTGCTGTAAACAAAATCTCTTTGTGATCATCGTGTGCTATTTGTTTTTTAGCAACACACTTTATAACACCCTTGCATTGTTTAGCATTAACCTCATTATCTAACATATACGAATATAGTTCTTCTTCTATCATTTTCCCTAAAAACTTGTAAACAGCGTTTGGTCCTCTATACGTTACAAGTGGTTTTGAATATTGATCATCATAACAACAAACAACCTTATACCCATAACTGCAATCAATATGCTTTTGATATGCTTCTGTATATGATTTTTTAGGATTGTTTGATGCTGAAGAAATACTTTCGGTTACTGCTTCAAAATCAGCATATATAACAAACTGAACCATTAGCTGCCTGTCGTAGTTTTTAAAATAAACCTTTTCCTCTTTGTTTGGCATCTCTACTGCTTGTTTGCCGTTAAGTGAGAGACAAACAGGCTTATGTTTTTCTAGCACGCTTTCTAATTTAAAGCACTGCAAGCATTTTTTACAAAACCATTTTCTTTCCTTGTGTACTGTTTGATTATACATTAAAATGTTAAAATCTTGTATCCATTCATAATGATTTTTTTCTTTTCGGTGATCATAAGCATATCACATGTTTTCTCTGCTTTATTTTTTGATATGTGCAAAGGGTATACTTGATTATCCAAATATTTTAAAACAAATGTTGTTTTGTTTTTCTAATTTTGGGATTTGTTGTATTGTAACAGGAAATGTTATTTCCTTGTAATCAAGATCACCAATATGATTTTTGTACTTTGTTGTTCTTTGAAGATCTTTTTTAACAGGAAATTCATAAGCCAAATGGCACCATCTAAAGCACTCGTTATCTTTTTTATTTTTTATATTTATTGAACCTTTTTAGCATTAGCAAGTTCTTTTGGTGAATTCAAATAAGAGCTACGGCGTAAAGGCTTATACTGTACTCGATTTATGTAGTGCGCATCTAGTACCTCAATTTGCCAACCACTTCCCATCTGAATCCAATTTCCAACTCTAGTTATAATTTCTTCACGTGCTTTGTCCAGCGCCTCGATAATATTATTTTCGGTTAATATTGTTGCTGCTTTAGAATTAAAGTAAGCTGTTTTGTATGTGGTTGTAGGGCCAGTTTCTTTGTCTTCCATCGATGTGTTTTTAAAAGTATGTTTTTACATCAACACTTAATTTAAAATCACCCACCTGTGCTAGTTCTTTTTTAAGAAATTTTAAAACTGCCGGCTGTGTTTTTTGTAGCTGGGCAAGTGGATCATTACCAACAACATCTACTTTATACACCTTGCTATATTGTTTTGGGGATGTTTCAATTTCTCGGATATTCATTATATAATATTACAAGAGATTATTTATTTAAGCCTATATTTAATTTATTTAATTATTTTTCAACAGGAATGCTGCTAAAATCTTTAATTTCATCACCATCTATTTTTTCAACCAAAATGGCATCATCTGTTGATACTGCAAGGGTATCTATTTTTTCAACCAAAATGGTATCATCATCGGTATCAGCGTCATCATCTTCTGATACTTCAAGAATATCTATTTTTCATCTAAAAAACATCTATTTCTCCATCCAGAAGAATGTCCAAGTATTTCCAAAGCATTCTTTTTCAAGAGCCCTGTCATCTACCATCTGGTTGATATTTACATGATTTTTACAGTATCTCTCGAAATCATCGGTTTTAAGATCACCTTCAGCTATTAGCAATCTTATCTTTTTTCACATGCTTACAATAGTTTATAAAGTCGTTTTTATGAAGAAGCTTTTCATTAAACATCTCTTTCATGCTTTTAATAAACATTTCAAAGTCTTCATAGCATCCGATATCAGTATTAATTATATGAGGTTTTTTTCAGTGAGGGCTGGCCAGGTATCGCGGCGGATTTGTAACCGGAGGCCCCGGGTTCAATCCTCCGTGGTGCCACTGAGTTCCGTCGGTGTGTTCTTGGGCAAGACACTTTCCCTTAGCCTCGTCCGTCGGATGGGGACGTAAACCGGGCGGTCCCGTGTATCGGTCTATCCTCCGAGCACGTTAAAGAACCATAGGAATCTATTCGATAATAGTTCCCGGAATCCTATGTATCCTTCCCCTCTCTCTGGGGCGGCTCTAAATAACCTATACTGTGTTGATGAGCCGTTAAACAACATTCAATTCAATTCAATTCAGTTTGCTGATTAATATTTTCTTAAAATACTCAACATCCTTAGCTACCGCAACTGCTCGTGTTTCACTAAAAATCCTAATTTGTTTATCGTCAGGTCTGTAAGAAGCTTTATAGCAGTATTAGCTTCATGCTCGGCCTTCCTTTATCATCCAATCTTTTTTAAAAGGTGCAATATCTTCTTTCAATCGTTTCATATGACTTTCTTCAAACTCTTTGATCTCCTCTTTTGCTTTAGTTAAAAGAGTCTGTTCATAGACAGCCATTTTCTCATATTTTTTTCTTTTCTCATCAAAGTGTTTACTTTCTTCTTCTGCGTAACTACCCAAATACTATGGATTATATTATATTATTTAATTTCAAGTTTTTAATAAACGTTTTCAAGATTTCTGTTGTCGTCAGGTCTGTGAGTGTCTTTATTAACCTTTCACTGTTACTTAACCAGTCATCACTGTTACACAATTTAATAGCTCCCTCCAAGCGTTTCATCTTGCTTTTTTTTAAACTCTTCAATCTCCTCTGCCGCCTTGATCATGAGACTCTTTTTAAAGTCAGCTACTGTTTCTGTATAACTTTTCATATACTATAAATTACGTATTTTTATTTAACCAGCATAAACAATAATATTAATTCCTTTGTCTAACAAAATGCTGAAGTAAAGAATAAAAGAATCCTCAGTTGCAAACAAACGAGTTGCTGATGAAATTTGTTTTTTACAAAAAGCATGCAACCTGTTTATTTCTCTTTTTTTTAAATTTTCCATGGTAATTTCAGTTGTTGTGCCATGGTTATAATTCTTTCAGTCAGGTCTTGAAAGTTTGTAGAAACTATTAACTCTTTGTCAAGTTTAGTTGTATTTTCAAAATCAACCATTTGAGCATCTGTCATTTGATCTTCTTTAAAGTTATTGATTTTTTTTTCTACGCATTCCATTATAATATAACATAAGATAATATTTATTTAAGCTTATATTTAAAAATATAATGCTATATTATAATATAATGAACTGCAAATATTGTGAAAGAGTTTTGGATATTATTGATTCCCCTGGAGTATGTTTAGATTGCATCTTATTTTACATGTCTGATCAAAAGAAGCTTTGTGAATATTGTGTCAAAACCAAGCTGTGTTACAAATGCTCTAATGCATGTATTAATTGTAATGGCACTTATGAGGTTTTTGATAACGAGCGTATTTGCCTTAATTGTGGAGTTCACAACGGTTACAATCTTATTGCAGGTTACAACTACAACCGAAAGACAACTATTTACCATAGAAAGTACCATTTGGATAAATACTTGGTAGCATATGATTTATCTTCCAGAAATAGACACAGATTTGAAGATTTGTTTTACAAAATTACAAAGGTTTTGGATAAAATAGAAGGTCGAAATAGATCAATCAAATTTGAATACCTTTTTCAGAAAATATTTAAAATATTAAAAATAAAAAAATAAACCAAACCGATTAAAACAAAATCTACTAGAGAAAAGTACGATAGGATATGGAAACAAGTTGAACGGTCGCTTGCAGCGACCGTATAACTAGTAGAGACGCTCCTATGTAGCATCTCTTCAAGTTGGAAAATAATTACTACTGGATGCCATCGCCGTTTAACTTAAAAATGTTCATATACATTTCCAGAGGTTCTGTAAAGTTGTCATATGTTTGAACTTCTAATATTTTATTAACGGTAATCCTAATTATCTCTTCATCATTTTCTTTAGTTGTTTGGACATATGAAGGAAGTTGTTTAAAACTTCTATGATGTGTTTTCAACAAAGTCTTTTTTCTGCTATTCTTGTTTTGCTTGCTAAAACAGCAACTACTGGAGGAACTGCAGCAACTACAGCCACGAAAACAGGAATTGCCGGAACCAATGCCAATACGGCAGTACATCCAATTATCCCACTGGCAATCTGTAATGTTGTGTTTATAATACCGCACAATTTATAACTGCGTCTGTATGCAGCCACAAGCCGCGTCAAGTGATCAATTACTTATTCTTTGGTTTTCGTGTATAATTATAGTTAGACAATAATTTGATCAAAATATTTAGAAAATAGTTGCTCATGTTCTTTGGGTGATATTTTACCTACTTTTAATAATTCATCGATTATGCTAATACCTTTATTTATTAACTGTGGACTATTATTTTCTGATTCGATACTTCCACATACTAACTCCAGATCATTAACCAAATCATCAGGACTATTGTAATATTCAACATCAACACAACCTCCTAAAATCTTCTTGAACTTTGAAGAACCTTTGTGAATTGGTAAACCAGAGAATTCTGTTAGTTTCTTCAAAGCATTTTGAGACAGCTTTGTGTATGTTTTTCTATTATTGAAACGCTTTGTTATCAAGTCTATAAAATCATCGTCTACTTTTAGGTCTAGCACAACTGCTTCTCCTTGTTTAACAATAAGTTTGTGATGACCAACAAGCTTAGGTAAATCAATTTGTAACATTCCATAGTGACCATCCTTGTCGACTTTGTAGGAATTTTTATTTTGTTGTAGTCCCTTACCCGAAAAGACCTCACTATGCTTAAGCATTGCATCAATTCTTTCTCTATAATATTTTAAAGCTTTTGACTCGTTTTCCAGATTTTTTCTAACCTGTTTTTGTTTTTCTTTCATGGTTGCATCCTTTTCAATTTTAAGTTGTCTAGTAAGAGCAGCCATATCGCGACCATTTTGTCTGATAATCTCATTAACATCCCCGAGTACTTTTCCTAAATTTAATTTACTTTCAGCTGCCTCCTGATGACAAGGGTAAAGCATATTCACCCACCACTTTTCTTTTATCGATTTCAGCATCTAGATCAACAGTAGTTGGTTTACGAGGCTCTTCCGGAAATAACTGAGGTATTCCCCGGTATTTCGCTTGTTCTTGTACTTCCTCACCTATTGCTGTGTTTGTTTATTTGCAAAGGGCTGACAAGAGTCTTCTCAAACACGAAATCCTCAACTTTTAGATACTTTTAAACTAAATGATGATAATGCTAATTGTTATTTACAATCAGCTATAATTGGAAGTTGGAAATGGAGTTTATTATCCAGAAACCGAATATAGTTATGCTAACATCATAAGAATATTCAGAGATGTTATTAATTATTCTTACAAACAAAATGATAAAAACACTGGAAATTTACTCAATGCGAGTAGTTTTAAAAATCTCTTCGGAATGATATATTTCGATTTAAGTTACAAGGGAAATGAGGTCAGTATTGATACAAACAAGTAAGTTTGAGATATAAACTAAACAACGTTCCTACCGTTAGATATAAAGTTTATGCTTTGGTATTATACGAGGAAAATGCTGTTATTGATGCCGTTGGAAATGAACTAGTTATTATTTAATAACAAAATTATTCAGTAAATTTATCAGATGGCCAGAAACAAAGTTTAGTAAAGGCGTATGAGAACAAAAGCGAATTAACACTCAGGTTAAAAAATAACCAAGTGGGGATTTTCCTTTGTTGTTAACAGAAACTCAAATTAAAAACATTGACAAGGCTATAAACAGTGGACGTGGATATATTTGAATAAATAAACTCAGACCTTTTATTAATCATGATGGTGCATTTATAACGAACTCACCGACATATAACCCCGCCTTCAAACTCCTCCCATCTCATTTGAAATTCGGTGGCTATCAAGATTGTAACTAGAAATCAGCTTTTTCCCAAATCACCCACCTTTTCCTGGTTAAAACCAGTACTTTATATGTCCCCACATCCGTAAGAATCCTCGATTACAGACAATACAACATACATCAGGGAATATACTTTTGCAATAGTATATAAATTTAACAATAGTGAAAGCTTTACCTAGTGCTGTTCTCGATGACTAATGGCGCGCCCTCCGCAGACCTTTGTTGAATTTAATCAGACGTCATACAAATAGTACAATTAGTTCACATGCTTGACGTTCAGGAAATAAAGGGTAGTTCTAGCTCTGGTCATTCCGGTGTCAGTATACTGTAACTAGGTGCGGTATGCAACAGTATACGCACATGAATAATCTCATGTGTGAGTTGGAATATGATATATTCATTATTCAGTGTTATATGTAATACACATATATATATATATATAAATGTGGGACATATTATCAACTAAACAGTGCTTAAACTAACAAATATCGAGCGCTTTCGGCATTAATCGTCTTCCTAAGGATACAACATAAAGTTACAAAAAGCAAAACACATAAATTTCGCGAAAAAAATGTTTAAAAGCAAAAACATAAACCAGTCAATACTATAAGCGTGCGCTTTATGCGCTCATGCCATTAATGGTATAACACAGCCATAAGATGGCAACAGTGTATATGCACGACACAAACGTTGCTTCACATGGAAAATAAACTGAATCTGAAGACACACTAGCAGATTGAACATATTTGTCTGAAAGCGCTCGATACACTGTTTGATTGATAATTTGTCTCACATTTATCTTTTTAAATACCTATCTTTCCGGAATCCTCGTGATCCAGTGCTCCAGAAAGGGTCTTGTAAGATGTATACTATTCTTTGCCATGTGTATATATGTATATATTTTTTTCTTTAAAACGGCGGTTTAAAATAGGGGCGGGCAGGTCAGTGGGAACAAACTTTTATTTTGCCTTGCACTATTCCATTTTCTTTCAGGCAAACGCTGACCACTATAATGAGAAGAGGCTGTATAGTAGGGCTTCCAATGATGGTGTATGCGGTGTAAGTCTAGTGATGGATACAACATATATAATCACAGGTGCTTTCAACATGCTTCTATATTCCATAATACATTATTTCTAACGTAGTTTAGTTTAATAGTTTATTTCAGTCTCATGACAGTACATTATTTTTTACAGTATAACTATTCATAAAATATAACTGTGCCATTCTGTTTAGAATTGCAAGAGACTATAAACGTACATTGCAATTAACTTGTATACTTGTTCTAATTATTATGTATTTGCATGGAGAGTTTTCTCTTTTTAATTATATGTATTAATTGGAATAAACACATATTATATTATATTATATCATATTATATTATATTTATATTATATTATATTATATCATATTATATTATATTATTATATTATATTATATTATATTATATTATATTATATTTATTATATTATATTATATTTTATTATATTATATTATATTATATTATATTATATTATATTATATTATATTATAACTTCCGTCGCTTATACGCAAAATGGACGTTTGACATACGTGTTTCGTGAAATATTTTTCTCTTGAAAACGGTCAAGGGGCCGAACTATTGAATACAAGAGTAACATTATGAAGTTTTAAAAGTTTAACGTTATGTTTTACATTACATTATATGTTTTTGGCATTTTGGTTTTTAGGACAGATTGAAAAAAACATATTGTCTGCACACTCATGTTTCTCGTGGATAGCGCCTGATACACCGGAGATGATAAAAGAGGTAGAAAAATATAAGGAAGACGAAGCCATTGGTATTTGTCCAGCAACAACTAGATAAAAGCCTGAAGGGAATTTAAGGTAAGGTGTTGATATTTTAATGAAGGACCCGTTATATTACTAATTTGTTTTATCTATAATTATACTATTTAAGTGTATTATTAGGTGATTGACAAGCTAAACGTGCATGTTATAAATGCTCTCTAACTGCAATAAGGAGACTATGTTGATTTGTAAGGTCAAGGTCGAGTACATTTGAATAATTTTTAACATTCTCTATTTTAAGGACATATTTCCTATTATTATATAACCTATAAATAGACGCGTTTTCATTGGCTAAAAAGTAATTTTTTAGAAAAAATATCTAGCGATATTGACCTGTTTTTTTGATATTGACCTGTTTTTTTGATATTGACCTGTTTTATATAATTGTTTTTTTGATATTGACCTGTTTTATATAATTGTAAATTGAGGGTTATATAATAAAACAGTTATGGACTTTTCAGCTGTTATACATGATGTTGATATGTACCAAAAAATCATTATTGACCTCGGCTATCGCCTCGGTCAATAATGATTTTTTTGGTGCATATCACATCATGTATAACAGCTGAAAAGTCCATAATTGTATAATATTTCCCATCACTACTTGGTTATTGAAAAACATGGGAATTTTGTTCAATTACTGACTGCATGCTCCACAGGTATATATATTGAGGCCTGCTTGTAGTTTTTACTTTGTGTTACATTGCTATATTAGATATTGCCTTGGGCAAGAAAAGCTAAACACAACTTTGTAATATAGAAAAACATAGTCATAATTTAGCTAGTTTAAATACAAAACAAACGTGTCTGATATTTCTTTATTGTTTCCAGAACAAGAATGATAGCAAAGCATTAAATGAACAACTTTCTGTTGAGTGTTTATATTTTTACAAAAAGGATTTATTGGGTGGGCCTCAACAATATTTAAACACACGTTTTTGCCTTTTAGTTTGCGATATGCAAGCAGGTTTAAAGTCAAAATAATACTTGAGTAAAGTCAGAATTTGCTTATTGTTGACGGAGATGATAGAGACTTTGTGTCAAGTATTTGTGTATAATATTACCGTCAAATTTACATTAAATCCCCCGATGTACCCATCCCTTACTAGAAACTGATTAGAAAAGTACGCTTCGTTAAAAAGACTCGATGACTTTTTAACTCTTGTGTTTACATTTAAACATTACCTGTGCTATAAATAAACCATTTGGATCTACACACTTCCTGTATTGTGCTTAGCGTTGGCGTAGCATATAGGGATAAAGCGTAATAAGTACACAAATATTTATTCGGCATAGTGTGTACAGTTTAGTAATGCTCTAAGTTGTAACGCTTTCGGTTGTTTCGTCAAATGTTTCCGTTTATGTGTTAATAAGCATATTCTGCCTTTAGTAAATCAATGTCCTAATGTAATGTTCACGACTGCCGTTTGGCTCTTTAAAGTCTAGGTTCGTGAGAATGTAGAACGGTTCTATCTGTGACAAGGAGTCTGATCACGTCAGGTATTTTCTAAAACTACTATATATTAATAAAGGTATTGATTTCATTGACATGCCTAGTATTTTTCGGGATACTCGTGTAGTTGATTCTATCCAAAAATATTTCAAAAATTCCGAAAGTCCTGTAATTTGTTATAAGTATAAAAAGCCTATTAGAAATATTATTTTCAACTACAACAAAATAGTTTCTGACCTTAATATAGTACTTAATACTCCTAAGGAATGTGAATGCAACACATCAAAATTTTGCTATGCTCCAGCAGGTCATGTCATCACTGGTAATTTTGATATTGTTGATAAACGTATTCGGCATTTGTTTTCGAAAGGTCCTAAATATAGATTACCTTCAACTAATGATTTTAATGCCTGTCGTGCCCAGATCGCCCACTCCATTGAAGATTTTAGTATAAAATGGTGTCGTAGAGAACATGCGGACCCAAACTCGCTTTCTACTTGAAAAAAGTATATTCTTAAAATTATAGATACACGTATTAACTTTTATAATGCTAACCCCTCTTTACTACCTCCGAGACCTAGGTTTTCCTTTCGTAATCTAAAATCGGGAATTCAGGAATTTCATAATAAATTTGTTTTAGTTCCTGCAGATAAAGCAGCTAATAATGTAATTATTGTTTGACGCCTACATTACGTCAATGTTTTATCTCTGGAACTCGGCAGCACCAATTCGTATACTCCAGTTAGTTCTACTGAGGATGATGTTGTTTCCGCACATATCACTCGGTGCACTACTTTCAAGGCTGGTGTAAGCGATAAGCAAAATAAACTGCCTACCATGTACTGGATTCCTAAATTACATAAAAATCCATATAAGGCTCGCTTTATTTCTAATTCTAGTGCCTGCACGACAACAAACATCTCCAAACTTTTAACTTCTTGTCTTACTGCCGTTAAAGATCACGTTAAACTATATTGTGATAAAACTTATGAAAACTCTGGGATTAATTTATTTTGGTCTATAAAAAATTCAGGAGACGTTCTTGATAAAATTTTCAATAAAGGTCAAGTTTCATCATTAAGTACCTATGACTTTTCTACACTATATACAACCTTACCACATCATCTTATTAAAGACAAGCTAATTTCTCTTATTCAAAAAACATTCGCTAGAGAAAATACTACATTTTTGGCATGTAATAATATTAAAGCGTTTTTCACTAACGGCAGTTTAGACAATTATACTATGTGGACTTGCTATGAAGTTTGTGAAGCACTCATCTTCCTATTAGATAATATTTTCATCAGGTATGGTACCACCGTTTATAGACAAATTGTTGGTATCCCTATGGGTACGAACTGTGCACCACTTGTCGCAGATTTGTTTTTATTTTGCTATGAAAGGGATTTCATGTTGAGTCTTTCACCAGATAACCAGGCAGATATTATTGAAGCTTTTAATGACACCTCTCGGTATCTGGATGACATACTGAACATTGACAACCCTTTCTTTCCAACTATGGTTCATAATATTTATCCTAAAGAACTTCGGCTTAATAAAGAAAACATATCTGATAATAACGCTTCTTTTCTTGATTTAGATCTCTCGATTGAAAATGGTAAAATAATTAGCAAAATCTATGACAAGAGAGATGATTTTAATTTTGACATTGTTAATTATCCCCACTTGGATGGGGATGTTCCCCGAGCAACTTCTTATGGGGTGTATCTGTCTCAACTTATTCGTTTTTCTAGAGCTTGTACTCGAGTTGAGGACTTTAATGTTCGTAATCTTTGTATAACTAAAAAGTTACTCAATCAGGGTTACCGTTACCATAAACTTCGTAAAACCTTTGCAAAATATTATTATCGTAACCCTGATCTTCTTTCCAAATATAAATGTAATTTAAGGACTCTTCTGCGACAAGGACTATCACAACCTGACTTCTATGGTGATGTGATTTATAAACTTCGTAAGATTCTTGGTCATGATCACTTTCATACTATCTTTGTTAAACTTGTTAAAAAGTTTATCAAAAGAGGATATGACCCTATCATTTTGCAACGTACTGCATGCTTGGTGGTGGACCCTTTTACAGTTCGCCACTATGCTTTCCTCTTTAATTGTACGATGACCGGACAGGCTGTGGACCCTGTGATGACGCCTACCTAAAGCCCATTGGGACGGTGGCGTTTGATGTTTGTCCATGATCTTTCTTGTCGTGCCCTTAATGGTTTATTCTCTTACTGCTCTGGCTTCTGCAAAGTCATTGAGTACCTTCATTGTGGCTTTCTAGGCTATTGTTTTTTTGTATTATATTTACACGAGCATATTTGTGTTTTACTTATATTGCCTATTGATGCTGCCTTGTTGGTTAGAGATTAGATCATGGCGGGGATTTCTTTATTTACACTGTCCTGTTTTAATGGGATGACAGTAGGGTAAGTGTGAGGTTTGGTGCACCCTAGAACCGGTTTAAACCCCCAGTGGCCTACTTTGCCACTGACCGTTCCAAGGCGGTAGCCCTATTGTCAACCCTTTTGTGTTTGTGATGTCGTTTGCTTTTTTTTTTATTACTTTTGTCTTTTCGTTTGTCTGTTTGCGTGTTTGTTTTTGTGTTTTGTGGTTGACTGTCGTCCTTGAATGCTGCTTTCCCTGTCCGATATTTTTATCCTTTTTTACTGTCTGCATATACTAAACGTTTCGAGTAACAGGAAAGATCTGTACTTGGTAGTATATTTCGGATTGTACATTCTCTCTATATTCTTTCGATCCTTAGTTCTTTCTGGATAGAGTGGCATCCATAAATTGCTTTGCTTTTATCGCGTATTGATCATGATATGCGCAGAACGCCGTTTTTTTGGGGTTTTGTTTGATGACGTGTTTTTCCCCCCGCAATATCTCTTACGGATGGCAGGAGGTGTACAGTACTGGTTCTACCCAGGAAAAGTGGGTGGTCTGCCTCCACCGCAAAAAACATCGACCGTCATATAGAACAGTACATGTGTTGAAAATGACGTAAAACACCATGCAAACAAACAAAATCCACAATATGTCTTACATGTAACATATCATAATGATGTTAATAGTATTCATTTTCTCAAACAATTTAGAAAATGTGTCAATATTTAAGCGCCAAAAGGTATATTAGTTTTGCGCACTTAGTGTGATATCTTCGTATTTGTGTTGTTATTATTTGCATTGGTTTGACTCTTTTTCAGATATACTCGATGTACCTGATTTGGTTCTGAAGAATACGACCCAGGAAACAACCACATTCCATTTTAACTCTTTTTTGTTGTTTGTTTTTAAACGTGTCAACGATATTTATAGAATAAATTATATCGAGTATCACGAGTTTTCAATAAATCTAAATTACCATTCCCGTGATTCTGTTTACCACGTAATTTATCATTTTTGTCTATGGCTAGTGTAGGTGAGCCTGATGAAATGTTGGTGCATTTTTAGTCTGATAATGTTATAATGCACATTTTTAGTTCCAGAAACTTGAGTGGGATACGCACAGACCTAATAACAATTAATATGTCTGTGGTATACAGGGACTATAAAAATGGCTTTTGTCCGTGCACCGCCGTCTGTCCACCCATCACAAGGTTTCCCTGACCATTGTTGACATAATTTGTACATTCATTCTACGCTAATTATGATGTGAGGATGTGATAAAAATCAACCATCGAGTTTTGTCATTTAATGATTGATTGATTGAATTGGATTTTATAGTCGCCCCAACAGCTATGGTCATATGGCGAATTTTGAGCTTCCACTGGTGGAGGAAGACCCCAAGTGCCCCTCCGGGCAATTTTCGTGGAGGTTTAAGAGAAGAAATGTGTGAGGGGGGAAGCAGGAGCTTTAAGGATGCGGGTGAGCTGGAGATTTAAGAGAAGAAATGTGTGAGATGAGTGGGGAGCAGGAAGCTTAAGGGATGCGGGTGGGCAAGAGGTTTAAGAGAAGAAATGTGTGTGGGGGGGAAGCAGGAAGCTTAATGGATGCGGGTGTGCATCAGGTTTAAGAGAAGAAATGTGTGGGGAAGTGTGGAGCAAAGTGGGGGGTTTGGGAGTAGGAAGCTTAAAGAATGCGGGTGGGCAGGAGGTTTAAGAGAAGAAATGTGTGGGGAGGAGTGGGGAGCAGGAATCTTAAGGAATGCGGGTGAGCAGGAGGTTTAATAGAAGAAATGTGTGGGTGGAGTGGGGAGCAGGAGGCTTAAGGGATGCCGGTGAGCAGGCGGTTTAAAATAAGAAATATGTGTGGGGGGAAGCTTAAGGGATGCGGATGTGCAGGAGGTTTAAGAGAAAATATGTGTGGGGGAGTGTGGAGAAGTGTGTGTGGGGAGTGGGGAACAGGAAGCTTACGGGATGCGCGTGAGCAGGAGGTTTAAGAGAAGAAATGTGTGGGGGGAGTGGGGAGCAGGAAGCTTAAGGGATGCGGGTGAGCAGGAGGTTTAAGAGAAGAAATGTGTGGGAGAAAGGGGAGCAGGAAGCTTAAGGGATGCGGGTGAGCAGGAGGTTTAAGAGAAGAAATTTGTGGTGGAGTGTGGAGCAGTGTGTGTGGGGTTTGGGCAGCAGGAAGTTTAAGGAATGCGGGTTGGCAGGGAGTTTAAGCGAAGTAATGTGTGTGGGGGTAGCAGGAAGCTTAAGGGATGCGGGTGGGCAGGAGTTTTAAGAGAAAACATATATGCGTGTGTGAGTGTTAGGGTGGAGATGTTCATGAAGCTAACGTGGCATACACCTTTACTCCCGGCAGTAACTTGGAAAAATAAAACGAACTAGAATACAAATCCTAAACAGTTTAAAAATGCAATAAAAATCAGAGTGGGCCTGCTCGGGTGGGGTCGAGGGTAAGGGTAAGGGTGGAAAGTGACCATTTGTTGTAAGCATAAAATGTTTATATTCCTGACAAATATCGCTTGCACGAGCACCAGTTTGGTCCCAAAATGAATATATATTCTAAGAATCGTACATGGGTATCCGGTGAAGATAGCGTATTCCAACCCAAGGTATAAGTGTTTTTATCGGAACCGAGGTTCCAATTTTAACACTTATACCGAGGGTTGAAATTCTTTATCCGAACTGAATACCCACGATAGATTCTTTTTCTTGCATATCAGAGACATGTTGTCCGTTTATTAGTATGATGAAAATAAGCCATGCTACGTCCCTGCCTACAGTATCCATCCAATTCGTTAAACCTCCTGCCCAACCATATCCCTTAAACCTCCTGCCCAAACACGATTTCCTAAACCGCAACAGATATCATTAGTTTCTAGGCAAACATTATTATAAATGGCTTCTCGCGAGATTTCTTATGTGTGTGTGATTATTATACTTATAATATTGTTCGACTTTGGGGTTGTTTTTTTTAGGTAGGTTATAATAATGTGACAAACATTATAATAAAAGCGCGGAGTTGGTTATTATAATAACAATTTAATGTTGCATGCGGCGATTATAATTTAAAAGAAAGATACATATTTTAATGCGGTGATTATAATAGTAAAAATGTTAAGTAAATTGTAATGTGTGGTTAAATTAATAATGTGTCTGCAGAGATTATAATTTTATTATAACCTACCGAAATCGTAGAAAAGATTACAATGTATGGTTAAAATAATAACGTGACTGTAGAGTTTTAATATACCTACCCAAAATGTGGAAAATCCCCCAAAAGAGATACAATTAACAAACTACTACTATTCTCAGCAGTTTTCTAGAGAGGAAGGTCTCATGACTAAGAATATGTAAGTGAATCTTAGTTTGAACTTCATTTTGAAGAATGGCTGACTAGAAAGCTTGGAAAATAGTGTACAGAACTCAATGGGATTTGTTTACTTCCGGTACACCTGTAAAAAATAAAACAACAGGGCGGCATTATTTTTAGAAATTGTCGTCTGCGCATGTCTGCTTTTAGGGTTCGGATGTTCCAAATAAAACGTAGGTTATGCAGGGTGGTGTGGTTGTTGCACCTCCAGCAATCGATCATATTTATCTTTTATTTTGGAATGAAAAACATTATATCTAGAAAATAAAACGTACGTAAATAGTATACTGCGTTTATATTTTATTATTTACACCACTATTGGTCAACTGATATTTTTAAGTCATCCTACTAGACACATTCAATGTACCGCCGTCGATATTTTAGTTTCGGCTGCAGTAGGAACGCCAGCCCTATGGCGTAGGAATATCTATCAAACAAGGTCACGTGATAAAATCGATAACAAAATGACATTATCGGGAAAATTGTCACTGGTCATATTTATACACCTCTTATCTATAAACTGTGACTATGACAAAACACAATCACAGATCGTAGTTCAAGTAATAATATTCACAAACTACATTGGTCGAACATAATTGGTGTACACTTCGTGTAATTCCCATTAATATTTAAAGGTATTTTTCAAAGGGATGAATTTAGGTTGTTTTAAGGTTTAAATTGCCGACAATGCGCTTTTAAATCAAAATCGATTCATTTCTTCATTTTAGAAGCGAAAATAAAACAAATGCATGTACGCGTAGATAAATCTTTCCTCTGTCCATATGCACATTTTTAATGAAATCGGAGACAAGTACGTTTTTTCCCCCAAAATTAACAAAGTACACCGTCTTCGCTAAAATTGTTCACGCGGGATATAAAACCGTGAAATTATGAAATCCTTTTTAAGAGATATATTGATTTCAACATTGTTCTGTATTTAATAAATTATTAGAGTAGAATGTTCACAGTTTTTCTCAAGGACACCATTTATGGTAGTATCCATGCAACCCCGCCCCTCACCCCCACCGCCACCACCCTCCATACCCTATTGATTAAGTTGTATATAGCTGCGAATGCGCAGTTTTAATCAAATTCGATTTATTTCATCATTTTAGAAGCGAGAACAAAAAGCATGTACGCGTAGATACATCTTTCCTCTGCCGATATGTAAAATATAAAAAAAAATCGGAGGCAAGTATTTTTTCCCCCGAAAATTAACGACGTTCCAAATCGATGTTCGCACGGAATAAAATTGTGGAATTATGAATTCACTTATAAGAGTTAAATCGATTTCAGCATTGTTCAGTAGTTGTTATATTATTGATGTAGTATGTTCACAGTATTTATGAGGGCAACATTACGGTAGTATCCCTCCACCCCGTCGGCCTCCCCCCTCCACCCCGTACACACAATACGTTGTGTATTGCTGAGAATGCGCCTTTTATTCAAATCAATTTATTTTGTCATTTTAGAAGAGAGAATAAAAATAAAATCGCATAGATACATCTCTCCTCTGTACATCTCTCCTCTGTATCTATGTAGAATTTCAATAAACGGAGTCAAGTACTAATTAACTAACAGGACCGTCCGACACAAAGACGGCAACATTCATATTCATTTAGAAAGACGACCGGCTATAGAAACAATTAAATAATTTCGTTATTTAAACACATATATTTAAAATGTATGTGTCCATGTATTTTAAACTAAATTTTTGATCTATACATATTTTGGGGTTTTATATTTCTTTTTACTGCACACAAGTGTTGTTTGTGCCGTGTGGCGACCGTAAAAAGTCTCCCCGTACATCCAATCAATATTGTTATTTTTACATCCTACAGGGATTGTATGACATTCATTGATCCAGTTTTTCCTTTGTGTTGAAGGTTTTGTGCTCATCGACATTTTGGCCCATTTTATTATGGCTTTCCTTAACTTTCCTCATTATCTCGTATTAGACACTGTCGTTGAGTTTTGGACCTCTTTTAACAGTCCGTAAGTTTACTAATATTATTTCTTATGGATCTTTGATACGATTCTATTTCGTATCTCTAATAAATACTAATTGGCCCTTATTTCGCTTTTCACAGAATGGTATTACTCACAAAAAAAAACACAATTATATGTTAAAACTCTGAAAATAAATCTTTCACCTCTTCGGGTACACTCTGCGTCATCAATACGAATTCCACAAAATAACTCTTCATTTCTTAGAACTAAACCATATGTACGCCTGAAACCTTTAAATCTTCATTCGGACACATCGTTTCATGTTCCTTCTAATAATATTAATAGGATTTTTAATAATGGCTCACAAGTTTCCGTAACTCTTCTAGGATCACCTGTTTTGAGGAAATACCATATAAAGTCTCCTTTCAAAATCATTAAGTTCAGTCAAGACGCAGGATGTTTCCCTCTATTTATAAGTGCAAGGCTAAGAGGTGCAGTTTTTGCAATTATTTATCAGCTGTTAATGGTAGATTGTTTAATGTATGTCTAGCTTCAAATTATTTATCAGCTGTTAATGGTAGATTGGTTAATGTATGTCTAGCTTCAAATGTTGATTGACGTACATCTCACGTCATTTATGTTCTGACTTGAAATGCATCACGTTGCGGTATACAATATGTTGGACAAACAGGTCGATCCTTAAAAGTTTGATTTCGTGTACACAAATATAATGCAAGTAATCTTAAAAAGTTAAAAAATTACTTGTACCAACACTTTCGTCAGTCAGGTCATAATTTTAATAACGTAACTGTTGAACCGGTTGAATATATATTTTTTAATAATGATGCTACTAAAAGTTTTTAAAATAAAAGCTAGACATATTGCAGAACTTAAGTGGATGAAAACTTACACACACCTTATCCACTCGGCCTTAATGAAAATATTTATCAAGAAGGAAATATTTCTAAAGATCCAAATATTGTCATTTTTTCTATATTTTCTATTCGAAAGCGTAAATCTGGGTCTCATGGTCTTAGGCATAATGGTAACATCAAACGTTAATCGCGTGTAATTATTTCTGTCACTGATTTACATACTATTTTTAAACAGTCTGGAAAGCACTCTTTGCTTTCACGGATTACCTGTTGTCCATTTCTTCACTAAAGTTGATCGACGAGGAAGCCGACAAAATTTTCATTCATACAGATCCGTTGTATAACACTGCTTCCATAGTTCAAAGCTACACACAACATGTTCTCCGACCCCATATTGACAAGGAGTCTGATCACGTCAGGCATTTTCTAAAACTATTATATATTAATAAAGGTGTTGATTTCATTGACATGCCTAGTATTTTTCGAGATACTCATGTAGCTCATCCTATCCCAAAATATTTCAAAAATTCCGAAAGTCCTGTAATTTGTTATAAGTATAAAAAGCCTATTAGAAATATTATTTTCAACTACAACAAAATAGTTTCTGACCTTGATATAGTACATAATACTCCTAAGGAATGCAACAAATCAAAATGTTGCTATGCTCCAGCAGGTCATGTCATCACTGGTAATTTTGATATTGTTGAAAAACGTATTCGGCATTTTGTTTTCGAAAGGTCCTAAATATAGATCACCTTCAACTATTGATTTTAATGCATGTCGTGCCCAGATCGCAGACTCCTTTGAAGATTTTAGTATAAAATGATGTCGTAGAGAACATACGGACCCAAACTCGATTTCTACTTGGAAAAAGTCAATTCTTAAAATTATAGATACACGTATTAACTTTTATAATGCTAAAGAAGGATATAAATATCGGACAGGGAACGCAGCATTCAAGGACGACAGTCAACTACAAAACACAAAAACAAACACGCAAACAGACAAACGCAAAGGCAAAATTGTTAAAAAATGCAAAGCTAACCCCTCTTTACTTCCTCCTAGGTTTTCCTTCGTAATTTAAAATCGGGAATTCAGGAATTTCATAATAAATTTGTTTTAGTTCCTGCAGATAAAGCAGCTAATAATGTAATTATTGATTGACCCCTACATTACGTCAAAGTTTTATCTCTGGAACTCGGCAGCACCAATTCGTATAGTCCAGTTAATTCTACTGAGGATGATGTTGTTTCCGCAAATATTTCTCGGTGCACTACTTTCAAGGCTGGTGTAAACGATAAGCAAAATAAACTGCCTTCTATTTACTGGATTCCTAAATTACATAAAAATCCGTATAAGGCTCGCTTTATTTCGAATTCTAGCACCACAACAAACATCTCTAAACTTTTAACTTCTTGTCTTACTGCCGTTAAAGATCACGTTAAACTATATTGTGATAAAACTTATAAAAACTCTGGGATTAATTTATTTAGGTCTATAAAAAATTCAGGAGACGTTCTTGATAACATTTTCAATAAAGGTCAAGTTTGATGTTTGTCCATGATCTTTCTTGTCGTGCACTTAATGGTTTATTCCCTTATTCATTGTGGCTTTCTAGGCTATTGTTTTTTTGTATTATATTTACAAGAGCATATATGTGTTTTACTTATATTGCCTATTGATGCTGCCTTGTTGGTTAGAGATTAGATCATGGCGGGGATTTCTTTATTTACACCGTCCTGTTTTAATGGGATGACAGTAGGGTAAGTGTGAGGTTTGGTGCACCCTAGAAACGGTTTAAACCCCCAGTGCTTTACTTTGCCACTGACCGTTCCATGGCGGTAGCCCTATTGTCAACCCTTTTGTGCTTGTGATGTCGTTTGTATTTATTATTACTTTCGCCTTCTTGTTTGTCTGTTTGCATGTTTGTTTCTGTGTTTTGTGGTTGACTGTCCTCATTGAATGCTACATTCCCTGTCCGATCTTTTAATATTTCTTTATGTCAGAGTGCCCAATTTATTTTATCAAACAATGTTGCAACGGTATATCGGAAAATGAAATCATGTTGGCGGCAATATACGTTGTAGAGTTAATTTTCGAAATCAGAAAAAGCGATAAACTAATATAAGTTTAACAGGCAGAAGTATATTCTTTTAACTGTTCGTTTAAAACTGAGGGGGCGACTCGAGTTTTAAAGAAAGCAAGACTGGCATGTGTCCCTTTAACCAAGTAAATAATGACTGACGAGTAACAGACATGCTACTGTCAGTAACAAACATTATATAGTGTAGACTCGAAGATTGCATAACATAAACAAGTGGGCATGACATTTTGTCAATGGTGCACTTGCCAGATTAGTGGTGTTGTGAAACACTGTAAGCGTCAATCGAAAAAGTGCGGTCTGTTATCTTTATAGGACATATATAGTTTTTTAACCTAAATATATATATATATATATATATATTATTCTTTTATATTCATTTTTATGGTTGCATATCTGTCCCAGAACGCAGTCATACTCTATACTATATTGAAAGTAAATACTGAATATATATGAGCGGTGTGTTTCGATTTGCAGTATTTGAAAACAGACATATTAAACATTTCCCTGAAAATATATAACGATGATAAATATTATATTCATAGAAAAAACAATTCCTGAAAAAAAATACATATTTGTTTTCAGCAGTTGAAATCTACTCTATTCTGCGAATATTTCTACTTTGAAAATTTGAATACGTCTGCTTTCATCAAATAGCATGTTTTGTTTGTTTTAATATTATTAGTTTTTTAATTTATGATTGAAAAAAAATGGATGATCGGAATATATGTCTGACACACTGTTGAATCCTGTAATTTAACAACAAGTGGTTTGGTTCACAGGCGACAGCATCGGTGAACAAAACCACTTATTTTACTGGATTCAACATTGTGCAAGACAATATTCATATATTATACCATTAATATTATAACATGTGTGTTGTAACATATGTATGTTGTAATATTTATAAACCAGATGTCTACCCCCTCTGCTTATCCTTGTTAATAAGTGTTTGATAGTGGATGTCAGCAGGGAACTTGACCCTTGACCTTAAAATCAAACGGATCAACCTCTTTCCACTGTCCACCAAGGAAGTTTCATGAAATTTGCTTTAGGTGAAGAGGAAAAACTGTGTGGGCAAGACTTTTCATTTTCCGGTCACTGACCTTTCAACTACTGACTTCAAAATAAACAGGGATTATCATTTCACCAAAGGCAGTCAAAGTATGACGTTTTATGAAATTAGCTTTAGAGAAAGTAAAAAAGAGTTTCATTGCGGACACGATTTTTCATGATCAAGTCACTGTGACATTGACCTTAGATTTACTGACCTCAATATTAATAGGGATCATACTCTTACCAAAGACAGGCATCCAATGACATTTCTTCAGGGAAAATAGAGTTACGGTGCGGACAATGGTTTTCATGATCGGATCAGTGACCTTGACATTTGATCTTGAACTAAATAGGGGTCATTCTCTCACCAAATGCAGTCAACCCATGTAGTTTCATGATACATGCATTTGCTTCAGTAAATAAGGAGTTACATTGTGGCCAAGGTATTTCATTATCGTTTCAGGGTGATATTGACCTTTGACCTATTAACCTCAAAAATCATCAAACAGTGCAATAGTCTTATCACATGCAGTCAACCCATGGCGTTTCAAGAGACTGCCTTCAGGAAAAGAAATATTACAGTGCGGACAATACGTTTCATGATCCGGTCAGTGAACTTGACCGTTTACCCACTTAAAATCAGAAGGATCAACCTCTCGCCAGAGGCAATCCATCCATTAAGTTTCATGAGATTTGCTTTAGAGAAAGTGGACTTACAGTTACAACATTTTACATTATCATGTTACGGTGACAATGACCTTTGACCTAATGACCTCATAATCAAAAGGCATCATTCTTTCACCAAATGCACTCAAACCATGAATTTTGATGAGATTTGCTTCTGGGGAAGTGGACAGTGCAGACAAGGTTTTTCATAATCATTATTGGGTCACGGCGCCCTTGACCTTCTATATTTGATATGCACATACTGATGCTACGTACAAAGTTTCGTCAAAATCCAACAAGTACTGCAGAAAAGAAATGTGACGGACGAACGGAAAGGCAAAATATAAAATGTCTCACCTACCACTTTGTGGTGGAAGACATAATAATAAAGACAATATTTTAGTTTATACGTATACTTTATTAAGCAAATAATTAAGCGAACATAAACTTTAGCATTGACTCTGGCCAGTGGTGTACATGGAGTCTTCTTCCACATGACGTGCAGCCTAAAAGAAATAAAGACATAGAATAAAAAGTTAATATAAGTCGAGCAGAGTATTCAATTTGAATCAGGTGTTGCGAGGGGGAGCTAAGGCATGTTTAGTGGAATGGGACAGTTTGTTTAGGTTATTTCGAGCCGCCCCAAAGATAGGAGGAAGATACGTAGGCATCCAGGAGACCTGCCCTACGCTTACTACCGATTAGATACATATGGTTCTTTAACGTGCTTGGAGGACTCCGATACACAGGACAACCTGGTTTACGTGCGCATCAGACGAACGAGGCTAGCAGGACACATCGAAGTAACCCAGTGGCGCCAGTAAGACTTGTCGTGCTCGGCCGTTTCCAAAGGTCCATTATCATACTCTTTTTTGAATCCGTTTTCACTGGATTCAAAGCCGATATGCAATAAACGTCCCTTGATCAAAACTGAGTAAATTGCACATCAAATAAAGGGTCAATACATATTATATTGTGTATCATACGAGTATATGATTGATCTGACATAATTACAGAACAATTTTAATGTATTTTTCACCCAACAGTACAGCAGGAATCTATTATAAGGAAAGTTAAATCTGACAGAGGGCTCAATGCTCTATAAGCCATTTTTACTAGAAGGGGAATAAAAAACAACTCTTGCCAAAAAGCTAAAATTGTTAAATTTTAAACGTTTTGTTCATAGGTTATTTTACTTTAATGACTTTAGTAAGGTCATTTTACATGGGGAGAAAACATTAATATACAATTATTTATTTTCTCTCTCAAAACCTGGAGATGCCGCTAGTTTTAGAAATAAAACACGATTAAATAGGGCAGTTGAGAAGACACTTTCGTAGATGTTTGGTCTGTTCTTCTGATGTGAAAATGTGTAAAACAAACACAATATTGGAACTTTGCTCTGTGTCCATTTAATAAATTGGGAACCCATCACATAGAACATAATCATATTGTAATTTGTTGATGTTAAAGTGACACACGGCAATTTTGAAGTATTTTTCAAGCATTAGAGTCTCCATTTGTTAACCTGATAACATTTTAAATTTAAACGCTCTTGTATTAAAAATTAAATAAAGTGTCAGTTTTCATTTTGTCTTCGTTATTGTATCAAATTCTTAACTATATTATAGGTGCACTATTGTCAACAGTAAGTAATGTGTAAAACAATTTCTTCTAAGAAATAATATTAATGATTGCACAAATGCAAATTATGCAGAAAAATTGACCGAACTCCAGAAGTTTTATACCAATAAAGACTGCATAGTGTCCCTTTAACACAACTTGTTTTCGCATGTATCCAGTACATGTAGTATACGCGAGCTCATATGACAATCACGCAGCATTATCACAGAAAACATTGTTTACTCTAACTTTGAACAGCACCGTGCAAGTATAACACGTGTGGTAATACAAGCTCAATTTAAAGAACTACACAAGTGCAAACAATTTTTAAAAAGTCTCCCACCTCCATATAATCCAATGGCATTTAATACGGCTTGACATTCTGAAGTCGTCAGTATCAATTCACTTAGAGCTGCTCAAGGGCAAGATTCACATTTGAGGCCTCTCTGAAAAACAACATCAATCCAATGTCAATGATCAAACAAACATAGTTTCTCCTTTGTTATACATAATGTAACATATTGAAAAAAGAAAAGAAAAAAAGAAGAACTAAATTGAATAAAGCATGAATGCTACTTGTGCTCAATTACACGGTTAAAGTAATAAAAACATTTCTAATCATTCATTATACATGTAAAATATAATGTAGCCTGAATTGGAGATACATTAAAAACATTGCTCCACTTTCACAGCATATTTTCAGCCCATGGAATAGGCATTTCTTTTGAGACACACTGGATGCAAGCGTAGTAGCTACACCTCCTTAAAAGCTTTTAAGTGAAGTATACTTTCTCGAAATTTGGAGCGTTTTTGTTTCGCAACAGAAAGTATCTAGTAAATGTGAATAAATGTAAATTCAAAATCACTTCCTTGCCTCAAAAGTCTACTGTACATGAATATGAATCTGACCGATTTCAGTCAAATGTCAATGACAGTTTATACATTGTTTCAATGGTAGTGTATTCACGAATGTGCGAGAAAATGGGATAACATAACGATATAGAGACAACACATTCATGCATCTGTAGGGTTGGGGTGGAGAGTTTCCTTACTCTCTCCTCATTTTCGGTATGCAAGCTCCATCTACTCCCAACCCACCACCTAACTTACTTGGCGGGCGGGGGGGGGGAGTGGGGGGGTGCTGGGGACATTTATATAATTTCTACTAGTAATTGTTTTATTCCACGAAACGTTTTACAGTTTACAGTACATCCAGTTACTGGAAAGATCGGAGTACACGAAAAACACTTATAGTGATTATGAACTTTCTATTATACAGTATACACCACTTTTTAGGTACTACATCTGGCCAATGCCTAAATATGTACGATCTAAAAGTGGTGTGTACTGTTTATTAACAAACACTTTTTAATGACAAAACAAATACCTTGATAATGGATCTCTAGCAGCAGACAGTAATTCCAAATCCAATTTGCACCAACATGTCAAGTTATGTCACGGTGACCTGTCAACAACACTGCACCGTGTTGACACATAATGGGACGTTATTTCGTCCGGTAAGGTATTCGTTTTTACATAATCTACGGTATGAAACACTGTACGCTCGTAGTGCTCGCCGACGTAGCGCGCCCAATTTCGGGTGTAAAGAAATGGCGTCTGTTTTAACTGAAAATTCGTAAAATAGTCTGTAAAATACAAAGAAATGGTCCATATTAGCGGAGTAAAAATGCGAACAGAACTGATATGTTATATGTCCGTGGCGTTCCTACTGCGGTGTCGATAGCAAGATGTATTGAATCCTCTATTATATTATTATACGTAACATCAGAATTAGGTGGTCTGTAAAAACACCTACCAGTACATGTTTTTGGTTCAGAGATAAATCGATCCAAATACATTGTAATTGATTTATTTCTAGATCAGACTTGCGCGAGTAGTGCAACGAGTCTTTAACGTGTATCATTACGCCACCATGGCTGTCACCTGGGCGATCCCGGCGTTCAGGGATATTAAAGGTTGGAAATCGTAGGCTTTCGGTAGAAATGGAGTCATTGAATCAAGTTTCAGAGAATAATAGAATGTCAAAATTATTGAGTTCAGCACTTATAATATCTAATTTTGGGTGAATACCTTGCACATTATAATGGACCAGTGACAGGTGATTGGAAATGTCTAAGATATCCGAGTAGACAGACGACGAATTGCTTGAGGAAGATGGCGACCATGTATACGGACTATTTGAGGAAACAGGACCTGGGTTAGGGTGTATGTCACCGGACAATAATATAATCGTTGTAATAATGGGATATAGGGCCCTATTGAAACCACAGCGTCCGAACACAATGGCATCGTAGGTCCGCACTGTACTGCAAACAAGGACTTGATAATATAATGAAAGAGACAAAAAACAACAGAAAGGGTGGTGAAGACAGGGTTACCGACATGGAACGGTCAGTAGGCAATAAGGCCTATTGGTTAGCTTGAATCGATTTTATATGCACACAATCCTCGCTATTATCCTGTCTTCTGCGCCCAAATAGACAAGACAGTGTAAACAAAACTACATCTCATCAAAAGGAATTCTCTAACGATAAAGTCCACATCCAGAGAAACTAACTAAAGAAACACATACAAAATAATAAACATCTCAGGATGTATCTAGAATCGTACTGAACAACCATAGTAGTTGCAGCCAAAGAGAAAACCAATCTTGGGTAAAACCAGAAAAATCGAGGGACAAAAGCTCATACACCTACCTCCCTTAGAGTCCGAAGCCATAGTAATAGTGTTATAGTTAATACTGCTATAAATACATTTTGAGAAGTGCATATTATCTCTGAGCGTTTTTTTATTGTAAGATGGAAAATAAGCAAAATGAGGAGGCACAAAATATGATAATGAGCTGAAGTGAAGCTGAAAACATATAATCCCAATGTAATATGCATGCGAGTGGCAGGATATTTTCTGAAACTAATCATGAAATTGTCAGTAGAGATAATAAGAACAAGTCCATCACCAGCAAACAACCGTATCGCAGTGTATGCACCTGTGAATGACAACTATTACGCAACATGAAGCTATTTCCATATCCCAAAGACTCACACTCACACTCCAAAGAGTTCCTAAAAATGGCAGACACAAAAGAAAAAGGTAGAGACAAGTTCTAACACAGACATATAGGATGAGGAAAAAATGGGTGTATAAAGGAACTGTTTATGATAAAAATGCAAGGGTAACATGATTGTTTTATTACACTATTTGTGTTTGGGAAAATGCCTATCTGCCTGTTTAAAAATGTCGAATTTAAATCTTGGTGTTTAGTAAACGTATTGCTATATCCACCGCCATATGCTTGCCACCTTCGGGATGGTTAAAATTCTGTACTGTTGATTTTTATGAATATTGAGTTCTGCTCAACCCGGGGCTAGAGGGCGTGAGCGGTAGCTAGCATATTTCACTACCGCTCATGGACAGTCTCAATGAAACCGAGACTGCAATATTTCGTATGTGTCGTGCTCGGCCGTTTCCAAATGTCCATTATCATTCTCTTTTTTATAGCACAGTGGCGTTGCTTGTGCAGTATGGCGGCAGTAAAACGTTTCCCCGCGCTTGCAGTCAGTACTGTTATTCATTCGATCTTTGGAGATCGCTGAGCCTATACTTATATTTAGTGATCGGTGGTACATTTCCAATTTCTTTTGTTTTCTTACTTAATTTTCGATTCAGTGGTTCCACTACTCCGGCCGATAAAAGGCTCTGGGTATTGTTTAACCACTCATAAGATATGTTGTCTGCTTTTCTAGTACGGAAAAACACTAATGGATGTAGAAACATGAACGGGACGTAATACTTGGCCATTACATTAGTAGATCCTTTAACGTCTGTATATTATTGGTATTATTCAAAAGAATATTGGCTTCCGGTTTATTTCCGACGCGCATGCGCAGACTCGGTATTTCGGTTTAAATGAACGTCATTTTTGTTTGGGGTACAGTAGGTCAACGTTATAATATAAACTGGACTTTTGAAACCATTGTAATCGTGATAAAACCGTTGGCGAGAAAAAAAATTGGGCGAAAGGTAAGTATGGCATTTAAGTGTTTGTAGGTGTTGTGGTGATTTTAGTAGAAAAGTAGGTCACGCTTCATGTGGCTGTTCATGTGAATATGGCTGTGTGCAGTGTATCAACGTGTGCATATCCACGTCAGTTTCATTGAATATTTTTAAACTTATTGCATACATGTTCGTGGGTACCGGTTGTGGAAAAGTTCGTGACGGAAGATAGGTATGGGTTTATGTTGTAAGTGTTGAGGCAACGTATTGGATAGAGGTAGTTGAAAGTAGGTCACACAGGTGTTCAACTGAATATAATTTTGCAGACGCTCGGTACACTGAGTACCAGCTCACATTAATTGAGCTGCTCAGTCCCACAGTACCGTAAATTGCCCAGTACCAGCTACGTAACCCCACGTCGGAGTACAGGTATACACTGAGCGTCTCACGTAACTACGTGCTCAGTAATTAATTAGTGTGGATCCCAAAATTTCCTTAAAAGGAATGGACAGGTAGGCCTTTATTACGTTACTAAACTGTAGTAAATTCCCATTGATCGGACCACCATGAAATCGAAGGCAAAAGTTATCAAAATATCAGCCTATTCTTAAACAAGACTCGAACGTGTGTGTGTCAATTTAGTATTTACTAGCGAACGCGAAACTGGGAACCAGTCAAAATTGAACCATATCTACTTCCGACACGGAAGTAAAGGTATACAGTTTTGAATATGAGAAAGTTAAACCGTTTATTGAACAACAAATGAATGGAATTAAACAATACAGACTTACATCCATCACATTAACTGAAAAATATTTGAGATAAATCATTAATTTCAGGTTGGGAGAAGGCGTGGCATAGGAAATTGCATCTTTTGATTATTATCATGGATATACAGGTAGATCTATGCCTTTATAGAACTGTAATTATAATTATTTATGAAAGACTGTAAGGGGACATTTTAGTGATATTTTTACTGGGGTGAAGTAGATGTTTACAAATGTATCAAATACATACACATTGTACACTGTCGTGTGCAGAAATATATTTCCTATCTGACAATACTACTCTTCCTACGACTTGTCAACCCGCCGAGATATCGAAGTCAAACGTCTCCAATAAATATACTCATGATCATCATTTGTCTGATCTTGTCTGGATATCCGGTCAACATTCCAGAATTACGTATTAGTCATTTTCAGCAGTCGGATGCAATTGAGATATTGCGATTGAACTACTGACGTCATTATGTTCTGCATTATTACATAAGTAGTTCAATCTCAGTATCTCGAGTACATCACTATGATCAGATTGCCGAAATTAGCAGAAACATAATTTTGGAATAAGGGTCACACTAGTAGGACATAACCAATATGCAATATGGTGACATTCGATATACATTTTAGTTAATGCTACGGAGCAGTGTACGAGATGTTGCGAATGGATTATGTTTTGTCTTGGTCTTAGAAACAGGACACATTTTCGATATATTCTAGAAGAAATCAATCAATTAAATCATTATTGAAAACACCTTGGATTCAAACTTGCTGACGAAATACATTATGTAATAAGTATTTGGGTGCTGATTATCTCTGAACCGATGCAGTTTCGAAATGTTTGTGTCAGATATGAATAATAGGTAACATATAGAGAAAGTGTTTACAATCAATACTCATGTGATCGACTACATAATCTTTAAAATGGCCGATATAGTTAGTATAAATATCCATGTTTTAAAAACAAGCGAGTGTATTATTCGCTATTGTAAGACAATTAAAAGAAAACAACATATGAGTTTGTTACAGTCTTCGAAATTATCCGGAAGCCCGCAGTCAGTAAAAATCATGTTGAGCATGTAAATTTTGCAAGCGGGCATGTTAAAAATAAGACGAAAATGCCAAAATGAATCGGAACGAAATCAGACCTAAAAATTAACGACAGCTTGTAAACTAAATTAAAAGTCGAATTATTTTGTTTATACATCGCCGGAAACAACTCTCGGTTTCAGAATAGACTGGTTTTCAATTTTATTTGATGTTTTCGAACGACGTTGGTGACGAAGGAGCAATATTTAGTATGAATCAATACCGCGATGTAAACCCGACTGATAATGAACTGAAGATCATTTCCGGTCTATTTTGTAACCTACGATGAGCTTTCTTTATTATTTCGAAAGCGTAAGCCTGCAGAAAAAAGCAATGCAGACGTTAGTGACTAAAAAGAAAAAACTTACGAAATAAACAGAACCCGTCATTTTCAGACCCAATGACTGAGAATAAAGTGTCAAAAGTTCATTATTTTATTTAATTATTTGTGATATTATTCTATAGAAAATGTAACTTTCTGTGACAATATACATATTTGTCTAAAAATAACACTCAAATTACACTTACACAGTTCGGGTCAGTAGTAATGTGTTCGGCTAGTAAATTTGTGTAAGTCACATGCCCGATGGGCTAGTACTAGCTCATAATATGTTTCGTAAAGTCTGTTCAGAGCTCCAGACAAACTTCCATGTGAAAGGGTATTTTACCTCCTAAATACATCTGTAGTGCTGATTCAGATTATTTTAAATCATAAATGGTTTTGCATTGACTTTATTAAACTAGCATTGTTAATTTTCAATGCTGATTTTCACTCGCAATATTTTTGTTCAGTGCTGATTTCTTAAATAATAATACTCCCAAAAATTGCTTATCTGAAATAAAGTATTCGATTTTTTATATATATCAAAAAATATGCGCTATTGTTTACATAGATTCCATCATCTCTAAATCAGATATACACCCTGAATGTCTGTGTAACTTGCCCCATAATCAGACTTGCCCCTGATTTTGTCATTAATTTACGGTTTAATTTCTTCTGTACTTGAAACCAATGAACATTACTATGTCAGTATGTTAAAGGAAGAAAATCCAATGATTTCTTAATCATTTTTTGTATTGCCTGCGTAGCACGGCAGACCCTTAGGGATCACTTTGGCCATTGTCGTCGCCATCGTCCATCGCAGTTTAATCTGCAACCTAACCTTGGCCATAATAACTTTAAAAGTATTTGGCCTATGTTTATAAAACTTCACACACATCTTCATCTTACCTCAAGAAATGTGTTTAACATGACCTATAACTTACTGACTTTCATTTTTGCAGAGTTATGCCTCTTTTTATTGTTTGATTGTACATGCTGAAATAAGCACAAGGCAAGTGACCCAAGTGTTCTGTTGAACATCTTTCTAGTTTTGTATCAATTGATTTCATAACGTACTTTTACAGTCCGACTCGAAGACAATTACTAGTGTTGCAAAACTTTGAAAATACATTATCCGTCATCTGACTTGGTAAACAACCGACGATTTATTTCCAACCTACAGAAATGATATAGACTTTGTGTCAAGCACTATTGACTTTTTGTATAAAATGTTTCCATCACTTTTGCATTAAATCACCCGATGAATATAGCTTTTAATTAAAACAACTGATTTAAAATGTATGCTATGTTAAAAAGGTATACAAGCTTGCTTAACTCTTACGCTTATATGTTCTAGTAAATTGTGAAACAGATCCAGACGTTTAATGCAGTAAATCATAAGTTTTTGTTTGTTCTTAGCTCTACTGATCAAAGATCAGCAGAGTTTTAGCCGTGGTGCAGTATCCGTTCGTAAACTTTTTTTGTAGCGACTACTCCTCTGAAACTACTGGATGGATTTTCATGAAACTTTACAGGAATGTAGCCCATGATGTCTAGCTTATCCTAGCAAAAATTCACATTGATGTAAAATCCAAGATGGACTTCTTGAAAACCATAAGTGATATTGATACGGGCCTTTTTATAAAATGATCAACATGACATGATGTTGGTCGTTGTCGACATGGCGCCCAGCGCCAGCTTTTTTTACATAGGGTTTATAGTAAAAACTTATAGCGGCTACTCCTCTGAAACTACTGGATTGATTTTCATGAACCTTCACAGGAATGTTGATATTAGCAACATTTTAGGTCGGCTGGAAGTTCAAGATGGCCACCACGAATACAAATAGATTTAAAAAACAAAGTTTGTAGCGACTACTTCTTGAAAACTATAAGTGATATTGATATGTGATTTTTTTCTAAAATGATCAGCATGACATAAATTTGGTCCTTGTCGAAAATCATTTTTATTCGTCATTAAACATTACCATCATTGTTAACATAGAGTTTTATAGTAAAAACTTGTAGCGACTATTCCTCTGAAACTATGGCTAAAAATATTTTTTTCTAAAACAAAATTGTAGCGACTATTTCTTGAAAACTATAAGTGATATTGAATCAGATATGAAACCTTTTCTAAAATGACCAGCATGACATGATGTTGATCCTTGTCGAAAATTATTTAGATTCGACATTAAGCATGGCAGCCAGCGACCATCTTTGTTTACAGAGAGTTATATAGTAAAAAGTTGTAGCGACTACTCCTTTGAAACTACTTAACTGATTTTCATTTAACTTCACATGAATGCTTATCTAGCTATCAAAACATATCAGTAGAGCTTCTGGGTCATTGAGCTCTTGTTGATGTCCGTTTTCAGAGATATAAAAATCTTAATCCAAGCCTTCCTTCTCTTTGCTAGATGCATTTTACAAGGCGGCACTCACAACAGATTTATGACCTGGGATTCTTTCATTTGTTATGCCCCCAACACCGAATGGTGAGGGGCATAGAGCGTTATTCATGTCCGTCCTACCATCCCGAAATGTTGTGTGTCTATCTCTCCCCACACTTTTCAACCGATTGCCTCGAAACTTTACAGGATGCTTACCTATGATGTCAAGATGTGCATATCGTTTCTTCGGCATCAAAATTGACGCAGTATACAGCCTTTAATACAGACGAAAAGTCTCCATAAGGTATCTTGGAAAGAAATTTCAGGATTGTTATTCAGGTCATTTGGTAAAAGGTTAAGGCCACTGTTACTATAAATATGATTTTGGTTTCCTTTCAATAACATTCGTTTCCCTTGACGGATTTAACAAACACTTCACCTCATTAGAATTAAGCATTGGATTGTTCTGCAGGTCACGAAAGGTCAGGGTCACTGTTACTAAAAATATAAATTGCTTTTTGCTGAATCAATTCACTTTCCCTTAAGGAATATTAATAAAACTTAATCACAAAGTGCGTCTCATGGAAAGAAAGCTCACAATTGTTATTTAGATAGTTTGGTTTTAAGTCACGATCATTCTTGCTATAGGAAATTGGTTTCCACTCAATACCTTTATTTTCCCTTGACGGATTTAACAAAACGGATTTACAATCAGGTAATTTGTCCGAAGGTTAAGATCACTGTTACTACAAATAAAAATTGGTTTCTGCTGTTTAAATTCACCTTCCCCTAAGTTTTTAACGAAACTTCACCACAAACTGCAGCTGATTTAAGTGAGGCTCAGGATTGTTATTTAGGTAATTTGATTTTAGAGCAAGGTCACTGTATGTAAAGTTGGTTACTACTCAGTAAATAGATTTTTCCTTGCATGATTTTAAGGAAATTTTACCACAAGATGTGGCTCGTAGAAAGAAAGCTTGGGATTGTTATTCAGGTTGTTTTGTCAAAAGGTCAAGCCTCAAGGTCATTGTCACTATAAATAAAATAAAAACTGTTTTCCGCTCAGTTACATTAGCTCATTGCGTGATTTGTGCAAGACTTCACCACCATGAAGCTACACCTCTTTTCGCTCAGTAACTTTAGTCTCCCATGAGAGATTTAGCAAAAAATTCACCACAAGGTGCGGCTCATGGAGAACTAAGCATGCGATTGTTATTCAGGTCATTTATGCAAAGAGTTACGTTATGTAAAGGTCAAGGTAACTGTTGACTTAACATTATCTCAGTGGAGTTTAACAAAACTTCATCAAAATGTGCAGCTCATTGAAAGGAAGCACTGGATTGTTATTCAGGTCGGTTGGTCAAAGTTCAAGGTTGCTGTTAATTTAAATAAAAACTTTTTTTCTCAATAAGTTTACTCTCTCTTGAGGGCTGTCTTGTCTGAGGAGTATCCATTGTTTTAAGATAGGTGGTTACACATATAGGGGACTTGTACTTCGCTGAATTTGCTTGTTTTCACTTTGTTTCTTTTTAATGAAGTGTTGGAATTAATGTATAAGCATACCCTGCAGCTTCATCTGGAAGATTCAAAGGACATGCTTTAAAGGGACACACGGCAATTATTTTTTTAGTAGTATATATACACAAATTCACATTCTTAAGATAAGCATGTAGGAGTAAATCTACTTTTTCTGTAAAACTGCTTAAACATCAGACATATACTTAGTTCTAAATGTTCACCCTTCCGCTCCAAACGAGATGACTCTTGGAAATTGCACTGCTCTTGCTATGTTATTCAATTTGATATGCAACATGCCCTTATTTTTAAAGAAATTATTTTGACGCAGTCTCCACACCAAGTCCACCTCCCAGCGGGCACAAGCAAAACCTCTTAATATATGTATTTACCCTTGAGGCTAGGAGGAAATATTGTCAATTACACAAGAACGGACGAACGGACAAATAAGTGCGGGTATAATTAAAATATATTTGTATATATATATATTTCTATATAAATGTAAATTAGACATGTTCTATAGAAGGATGTAACTGTTTGCATCCATGTATACCGTAACAATATTAAACATATAAACTATTTTGGAAAGATCGAATTGGTGTTTAACGGCCCACCAACACTGTATCGTACGTTGTTTTGAGTCGCCTAAAACAGAGGCGAAGGATCCGGGAACAGGTTTTCATACTCTTACTTTCGAATATTATTAATATGTAGTTCAATCCATTTGAATATATTGATAGTAATATTGTGATGTTTAAAACATATTTTGCAATATATCTGCAATACAATAGTATTAACGTTTGACTATATTATATAGTTATAGCATTATCTAGACTGGTGCATACGTAAGTTGGGCTGTTTTGTTTCTTCAAAAATAACATAAATTCTCTAAATTTGGTTAGAGGGGGGAGTAGAGATGGTGCGGTGTGTTTGTGTATGTAGGGAGTGTGTGTTTGTGGGGGATGGGAATTTTTTTAGTTGGCTTATTATTCTTTACATGTGTCTGTCCACACATACTGCCATCCTGCACCTTTTGTTCAACAATATTTTGTATATATTTTCTTCTAATATTCTAAATTGAAAGCATTCTCAGATTCATCTCGATCATCACCGCTCCGTTCCAAGAATTTCATCATTTTGTCCACATTTATGTTGTGTTGTTGACATTTTTATAGGCAAATATCACTGCTCACCTGTCTTATCAACCCACTCTCCTACCAACACTACACTGTGCCTACATTTACACCATTTTCTACTTTGTTTATTATTCAAGATCCTTAGTCTCGTCGTCGGATGGGGATGTAAACCGGACGATCGTGTGTATCGGAGTCTATCCACAGAACACGTTAAAGAACCATAGGCATATATTTGTTATTACGAGTAGGACAGGTTCCCAGATTCCCGGATTTCTGCGATGACTTCCCTTTTCTCTGGGGCGGCTCTAAATAGCATATACTGTGTTGATGAGCCTTTAAGCTATATTCAGTTCAAATATGTGTTTATTTATGTAATAGATAGAGTCTGGTCTCGGCGAGTTGGCTTATTTAAACACCCCATCGAGGTGTTTAAATAACCAACGAGCTGAGACAGACTGTATCTTCTTTGTAGCATGGTGTACTCAGTAACACTGTGACGCCATAGTCACCGTACTCTAAATTCCAATATCCGGTAGTTGCAGTACGGTAAAGCCACGCCCCTTTAGTTATCCTAAATTAAACGATTTAATGCTCTGCATTCATCAAAGGAAATGTCACCGACCATGCTACAATTGGTGCATAGAGCATACATTTCCCGTGTTTATTATCACCCACACCCTCAACATCCTCACCAGTTCTATCTCCTACATAAATATTTTCTTAAAAAGGCCTCTTTCTCATGTATGTTTATTGTTTATTGCTATATCTGCCGGTTTTTTAAATAGTATTTCAGGTATATAATGTATTGTGAAAACAGAGCAGTCGAGCAGCGCTGTTCTTCGACAGTTTTTGTTTATAAAACAAACAAATGTGTGATGTTCACAATCATATTAGCCAAAATGCCTGATGAAATATTATAGAACTTTTTTAACCACGAGTTTAACTAACTGGGCTAGATGTAGATGTGGGTTTCATATCATATACATATAAAACACATAATGCCTCGAAGCAGAAGGGGCACATTGCACATATAAATCAACACTTCATCATTAAAGGGGTTTTATGAGGGTGTAGGGGTCCCGCTTAAAACTGACAAATAATCATATGTTCAATTGTAAAGGGTCAAACCATAATGAATGGTTCTTAAAAAGATCCCTTATTTATAAGAAAATTCATTGTTCACAGTAATATATGCTATCATAGGTTACGCACCAGTGTTAATTTAAACATTTTGAGCCCGACTGCATTCAATATGTTCGATGAATTAAAAATTTTGACCCGAAAAACAAGGCGCTTACACCATATTTTGAGCAATCTCATTAAAATCATATCCTAATTACGCTTTGATACTCTCCGCTATAGGTGATAAAGGGTCTGATTTTAATGAGATTGCATTTTCAGTGATATGATGAATGTATCATAAATTGGATTTATTTTTATTTTTAATGCGTTTTGATCATTTTAAAAATACTGATGTACCCCCTTTAAAAGATACACACTCAGTTTGGTTCAATGTTGCCGTTTTTCACTGATACTGATATCATATTTTATTGTAAACATTCAGAAATGCTTTCTTTATTATTATACATATTACGATAATCAAGTACATTTTGTCAGCGACAATGGAGCGAACTATAACTGATGTTGTAATAACGTGTAGGTTAATCTATTTGCGTATGTTACTAGATATATTGTGATGCTCACTACATATATTGTTACATATCTGCAGTAATATATTTTTAAAGGTAAAAAGTTCAAATACATATTACTAAACTAAAAATCAGCGTTTTATTCAACAACACCCATTTTAGTGCAATCTGATTTTCTTCCACCAGTCAATTTAATTTGTATAGGTATCGAAGAGAATTTCAGAAAAACTATCCCATCTAACAATGCCTTCGAGAACAACACCTGAATGATAGGAAGATTGAATCCAGACTGTGTCTCATTTAGCAAGCACAGCCACACCTGTATCGTTGGTACAGGGGTATTTACCAACATTACAGTCAGACGTTGCTGCTGTAATAATAATAATACTAATAATAATAATAATAATAATTATAATAATAATTATAATATAATAATAATAATAATAATGTATTTTATACAGAATCAAGGGTACTCTCTGTTTCTACAAGTATCACAATTGTTACACAAATTAAAATCAGAATCATTGTTTAATACCTTAATTGAGGATTAAATTGTTTTTTCAATATCTGGTGAATGCATATTTTGTTATTATATACATGTTAGACAATATGTATCTTTGCAAGGGCAACATATTTTACGACATTTTCTCCTACAAGTCACCTTAATTTGTGTTGGTGTGGATGAGCACACCAGAGAAGCTGTTCCATCTGTGGTTGTTTTCATAAACAGAACTTGGGGAGGAACATTTAATCCACACTGTGTCAGCTTTAGCCAGTACAGCCACACCCGTACCTGTTGTACAGGGGTAGCCACCAGCATTATACTCAGTCGTTGCTGCTATAACAATATCTGCAGCTACTGTATGGACACATACATAGCTAGAACTAGCACAGATTTGTACAGCGAAGAGATAGGTCCCAGCGTGTGGAGCTGCGAAGTATCCTGTAGCTGCGTCGTAACCCCCGCCAATGTTGGTGACAGCTTCGGCGTATCGTATCAAGTCTCCGTTAGAGGGACTGGTGTTTGCTACTGATCTGGCTTTAAACACGACTGTCGGAGTGGCAAGTTCAGCTGTAATAGAAACAAGTGAAACCTCTATAATAATTGATGTGTTTATTTATAAGTGTCTCAATGTAGCGTCCCACTGCGGGACATAAAACAAAATAAATTAAGGATAACTCCTACTTTTTAATTATCTTTATATCGATTTAATATCCTGTTTTATGACAGTCCAGAGTAACAATTCTTAGCTAAAAAACACCTCAAATCTATTTAACACCTTTCACTTAAACTTTGAGAATAAAAATAGTTAAATAGTTGAGTTCCTGTTTATTGCAATTAATATATTATCAACTATCCTGTTAAAAATGTCATAATCAGGTATCAATACAATTGATAGGAACAAGTGAAGCGTATATATTAGATGATGTGTCCCCCACCCCATCAACACATGCCAGTATTTCAACGTAGTGTCCCATTGCGGGACATTTATCAAAATTAATTTGGGAAAATGCCTACTTTTTAACGTTTTGTTAATTTAATGTCCAGTTGTATGACAGTTAAGGGTGACACTTATTAGCTAAAATTCAACTCAGCTCTTTGTAACACGCATCAATTAAACATTTGAGAATATGAATTGTTAAGAGTTGCGATCCTGTTAATTGTAATTAATATATCATTAACTATCCTGTTAAAAAGCACATAACCAGGTACATACAATAAAGTATAAAATAGTGACTTATTTCAACACAATATCTTATAGCAGACAGCCTTTCAGATCAATCGTGAACGCTCTGCCAATCCGTCATTCCTCGGGATCCCGCCTCGTGTGTATCACGGCGCTTCGGTATGTTCAAAATCTTAACATTCTGTTAGCCGGAAGGCAACGGCACAGAAAATAGTGCACTGTTGCTAAGCTGTTGCTACATACACATTATGGCCGCTTGCCACACATGTTGATGTATGATTTGCGTTGCATGTTCGTTATTTACAATACAGATGAAGGTTTTATCACTACTTTCACGTAAATAAACTATAGATGGCGCAATCGGCTAAATGACATTGCAAAATGTTGAAGATAACTTTGAGTTTGAATGCAAATTCGTTTTGGCGGGAATCTGACGCGCGTCACGGTAGTATGACGTAACCAATGTGGAAACCTGCGTATTACATTCGAGTCATGCTGCGAAGCAGTGTACGAGATGTTGCGAATGCCTTTCACATCCGATCATTGATAGTATCAAATAAGAACGGCATACATAGGTTATAATTAGATTAAAAATAAGTCTCGCCTCTCGCATGTATATGAAAGCAGCCATATATAATGAAAGAAAACTAAATCATGTACTTATCGGCAATTTAACAATCGTTTATATAAAGATAGTATAAATACCTTTGATCTTGTTGGCTGCAGTTTCGTGGCTCTTTATAAATGCCAGTAAAGTTTTGTTTATATCGCCCTATTTCTCCATCAGATCCTGGGAGAGGCGACCAACTTGTTGTTGAAAGTTTGACAAAATGTCACCCAACTTGGTTTTCTGTCCTTCCATTTCTTGCTGAATGGAATCTTTCAGTTTATCTAGTGTGTCAGTCCGTGCAATCTCTGCCTCATTTATTACGGAAATGGATTTTTCTATTTTGTCCGTCCTTTCCACTTCTCCATCTTTAAAGTCAGAAATCTTTTCATTTCATCATCCCAAACTTGCATCTTGTGTTCGAGGCGAACTAACTTTTCAAGAACTCTTTCTTCGAAATGATATTTAGAGCACTCGGGCTCCTCGTGTATTCGTGCTTCAGCCACCATTAATACTGCCAGCATAAGGTACACAACCTGGTAAAGCATGGTTCCCTGTAAATATGTCACGTTATCCTCCTATTTGGTGTCAAATAAATAACAAATGATCCTGTCGTGAATAGGTATATAAGTGTATTAATCCAGTCTCCACAATAATCACAATTCTCAATGTCCAATGTTGTCAATGCAATCCAGTATTAAAATACAACTGACCACAGTTAATTAAATCAGCTAACTTAAAACTTAACCAATGGCGTCCTAACAAAACCAACAGAACCGAACTCTCTCTTCGAACTCCTAAACTCCCTGGGCTCGCTGTGATTTCAGTATTGATACTATTTATTCAGACAAATCACTAGCGCCCTCTGATTACAAAGTAATGTCCAATCAGGTTTTCCATAAATTACGTCATATGTTTAATTTAGACAGAACTTTCTAGTTCTGGGTAGTTTGATCATTGACAGTTTATAAAGGTTAATGGTTCTGCGTAGTTGGATCAAAATATAATTTATATTTCTGATGCTTACTAATCATGTCAATCAAATGAACATCTACAGCCGAAACTAGGTTATTATTTTTAATGCTGACGAATATAAACATATTTACATACCATCCCAAATGTCATCTAAACATTGATGAGTGTTGGCAAATATGAAATGTCTCGGCTTGGCATGGTTCCAAATTAAGGACCGGACATATTTCGATCTTACTGTATCTCGAGGAGGGTGGGTGGGTGGGGGGAGAGGGGAGATATAACATGTGTATAGGTAACTGTAAATGACAGTTGGACATATATATGCATGAACAAATGGTGTTATTCGGTTTTGTTCATATGATGGGGCCCTCCCAATGCAGCTTTTGTCTGAAGCTAACATATTAAAACCTAAAATCAGGTTTTTCTTTTATTTGTGTTGGTTTTATTTTTGTTCTAAACACAATGAATTATCAAAAAGATTTTGTAATAAGTACAGTTAACTTTGTTTTCTTCTTCATAAAAGTAAATTTTAAAGTAGTACTGCTATGCCCTAGATACTGTTCAATATAACAATGATGTTCAAAGAAAACAATTTACTCGGGCCTCAATACATATACCTTTTGTATAGGGGGGGTACGAGTGTCTGACCAAAGAAGAGATTCCAGATTGCCTCGTGGTAGCGGCCTGCCCAGTTAGCACACTACGCACGGGCGATTTTCTCACCCCCAGGGTTTGGCGTTTGTTGTTGTTCTTATGCATATTGTACACAAAGGTGGTACAATGTGTTTATCACCGACAACAGTTGATTACGGTTACTTACTACCCTGTATAATTATGGACAGTATAGTATGGTTATTATATAACCATGTATGATTGCTTTTGTGTTCAGTAACCAGTCAATTAGTTTAACAGTTTTTAATGTTTGTATGTGTATATTATGTATACACACTTTTTCTATGTAACACGTATGTTATAGACACACTCTATGTGTCACGTGCGTTAATAGCACAGATATCGTCTCTGATTCCACTCGGATAGACAATAATCCGAACTGCAAGAGCGCTTTCGGTCTATTGACCTTCTTCAGTTGCAACATGCAACCCTAAACGATTTCTATTTAACGTATAAGTTATCTCATAAACTAATGTAGTGAGGTTTTACTTTATGAAGGTACACTGTGATAGACCAACTAAGTATATATAGTTTATTCAATCTGTCCTAATAGGATTATAACAGAGATTGAAAACTTTATATATGTGCAGTTTTTATTGAAAATGATATTTCAAAGTACAGTGGTACCGTAAGACATGTCGGGTTGATACCGCATATAATGTCTTTTAATAAAAGTGCAGCAAGGTTTATAGACACGACTGGGTTGATACCGTCTTAAATATGTCTTATGATAGCACGTATTCCGAGGAATATCGTATTTGTAATTTACTCGTCGGGTTGATACCGAAACAAAATTTGGAGTACCTCCAAATGTGAGTAAATATGTTTTAAAGACAAATAATATATATATATATATTAGCAGACTATGACACGAGTGTGTCATAAGTATATATTCCGAGGAATATGCAGTTTACACGTCGGGTTGATACCGAAACAAAATCTGGAGTACCTCCAGATGTGTGTAAATCTTAAATGTGTCTTATTATAGCATGTATTCCGAGGAATACAGTATTTGTAATCTACTCATCGGGTTGATACCGAAACAAATTTTGGAGTACCTCCAAAAGTGAGTAAATATGTTATAAAGACAAATCATATATATATATATATATTAGCAAACTCTGACACGAATGTGTCATACAGTATATATTCCGAGGAATATGCAGTTTACACGTCGGGTTGATACCGAAACAAATGCTGGAGTACCTCCAGTAGTGTGTAAATCTGTACTGTAACAGAGAGTATCTGTTGTAAAGATTGCTAACAAGAATGAATTATACGATGTTTTCAGAGCTGAAAACGTGCGTGTAACTAAGTCGATGTAGGGACAACGACTGATGAAATATCTCGCTGCCGGTGTTTATACACTAGGTAGTGCGTTGGTACTTAATTGGTTCCATCTGTGTATCTACAGTATTCCTTTTGGTCAGATACCACTATTGATTTGGGGCTTCTGATTGGTTGAAAAAAGTATAGGGTCTATTAGGGCATATAGTCTGATTGCAAGGTAGATTCTGATTGGATTAAATTACCCAAATCATAACAAATCCCCATAAAACATCAAAATATTATGTTTCCATCATAACACATGTTGATTTAGGATATTTTGACTGAAATTTGCATTTTTATGGATACAATTTTACTGAGAGTATATTTGCAAGAAGTAAAAAATGTTTACTGCCATTCTGGGGGTAGCCACCTTCAGTGATCTATTAGAGGCTGAAAGCATCAGATTATCCCCAATTTGCTGGTCATTTTTGAGTGTCTCTAAGATAGTTCTTTAAAAACAGTTAGGTTTTTTCATCCGTTCCGATATAGGAATAGGGGTTGTAGGCCAAAAGGCTATAATGGAGACCTATGGGAAATGCAATAGTGGTATATGACCTAAAGCTAGATTCTGCATGTGGTAAAAGTGAAAGTAGACATACTTTTTTCTAACACAATGATTTGAAAGTGTGAGAAATGTTGAATTATGTTGTATTTTGACTTTTCTTGTAACTTTTTAAATGATTTTTAAATATTTGAAAGTTTTATGATGCAATATAGGTAATTTAAATTCTTTTATTACGGTTGTGGACACAAAATTAGCCATACCTGACACCTGGTATACACAAGTGGCCTGTAATGCACCTATTTGACACAATTAAAGGTATATTTAGTAAGTTTATTAATTTATGAGGGCTTTGCATACATTTTTTTGGCAAAAATGTCAGAAAGCGACAAGCTGCGTCTGTCTGCTAAGATGTTGAAAAGGCGCTTATGTCTGTTTTGAAAAAGCTGTTGAGGTAAACTCTGACTCTGAGTTCATCGCGTCTTGACGGTTAGTGTTGATATGGAAATATGTTATGCGGTTTAATACATTTTACAAATTAAATAATTTAGTTGGCAAAAAATATGACATTTTCTTTTTTTTTTTGAAGTTTTTATCTACCCCACCCCCTTCATTTTAATGAATTTTCATGGATCTGTACTGTCAACAGTGCTTTTTGGCTGCATGACTGCATGAAAATGACCTGTAAAGGTGGCACAAACAATATCTAATAAAAGAATACATTAAATTGTACAATTACAGGCAATCTTGTGTAATGAGCATATTGTAAAACATGGCATGGCCTTAAAAATGGAGTCGGGGAGAATATTCTCAGAATTATTTTTTGTCATTTTTAAAGTGAAAAGTTGGATTTTCTTGATGGTTTCACATATATAAACTGCTGCATAATGTTAATTAATCCATTTGAAGGCAGAGTTTGAATATATACAAAAACAATGGCATTTTTTGGTAAAATCTGCTATTTTGAGCCCTGAAAATCACAAATATCATTTTTCAGTAGAAATGATTTTCAAGAGAGCTTCAACTGGTTGAAAATCACATGTTATTGATGAAATCATTCAAAATCACTTTATTTGAAACAAAAGATTGGAACGGTTCTCGAGATATGGCATTTTGAAGATTCTGGATTTACGCGTAAAAATCGCATGAATTTGACATCAGCCGAAGCCCTTTAAAGCCCTCATAATTTATAGAAAAGTATTTTTTTCTAAAATCAAAAGACACAATTTTCCTCTAAATGAATGTATGAAACAATTTAGCCAGAAAAAACAAACTTCAGTTAGGTTTGAATGTCTATTTAGGTCAGATACCACTATTGATTTGGGGCTTCTGATTGGTTGAAAAAAGTATAGGGTCTATTAGGGCATATAGTCACATTGTAAGGTAGATTCTGATTGGATTAAATTACCCAAATCATAACAAATCCCCATAAAACATCAAAATATTATGTTTCCATCATAAAACATGTTGATTTTGCATTTTTATGGATACTGAGAGTATATTTGCAAGAAGTAAAATTTCTTTACTGCCATTTTGGGGGTGGCCACCTTCAGTGAACTATTAGAGGCTGAAAGCATCAGATTATCCCCAATTTGCTGGTCATTTTTGAGTGTCTCTAAGATAGTTCTTTAAAAACAGTTAGGTTTTTTCATCCGTTCCGATATAGGAAAAGGGGTTGAAGGCCAAAAGGCTATAATGGAGACCTATGGGAAATGCAATAGTGGTATATGACCTAAATTTTGTTAACTGTTTCGCCGCGAATCAATTGACGCGCTCAGTGTGATCAGCTAATTCACGCTTAAGGTGAGAAGTTCTTCTGACCATGTTACCGCCGATATATCAGGATTGAATTAGCGTAATCCTCTTAATTACCCTTCGGCAGTAATCTGATAATGTACGAGATCTCTACTGGGTAATGATTAATATAATGTCATTTGTACGTAAGCACAGAAAAACTGAAATCTAAAAACATATATCATACATCATCAAATATATATTCAAATATGCACTATGTTACAAATGCCTTGCTATTATTAATGTTTTTTAATTTTATAAATAATGTATCCGGCTCACGGGATAGATAGTCAATGATTGCAATGGCTAACTATGTGACTGCTATACCCTCGTAATACCACAAAGGGTCTGAAACCGTCAACACTGTCAAACAAGGATTTAGCGGCTGTATTTAAACCCACAGTGTCTCTAATCTCTCAATTTAAACTGGGAAATAAATGGACTGTATTTAGTTGTCACACATAAAAAGTGGAACAAAGTTGTTGTGTTTCTCTCCCACGGTTGAAAACCAACCATACCAGTATATGTTAGATTATTATTTTCACCTGTTTAGTTATGAGATAATATTTAAATATATTTGGTTACAATAGCTTGCTGTAGTTATGTTACTATTTATAACATCTGTCATTAGTTAGACTATCATTTTAGGATTTACTTAATATAATGATTGTGAAAACTAATATCAATCAGTCAGTTAACTGTGAACAAATAGCACATCTGTTTGCTGATTGATGTCCCGATAAATGAATGTGCACTTGTTGATTGACCGTACTTTTTCGTTATCTTGGTTTCAACAACATAACCCAGTCGATCAGCTGATGAAGGCTATGCGATATAGCCTAATTATTTAAGAAGGAACTGATTTGCTCTGAGTAACGCAAATGGAATTAATTTAGCCAAACCCACGTATAAATGTTTAATTTATGATGAATGCCTTAACATTACTGAATATTATTATTGCATAATAATTATTGAGCAACGCTGGGACTTAATCTTTGGCCTAGGTCACTACTACTATACTAATAACATTGATAAATAACATATAATAATCATAAACATTATTCACAAAACGTTTTTGACAAGACGGTTCACACTAATTTTAAATATAAATAGCCAGATATAGTCAAAACGAGCCATTGCATATCCCCATATCCCCATGTTTTCTTGTATTTCTTTCGCATATTTCATTCGCAGAAAATAGATGCTCATTTTATATATACAAATAACATTGACTAACTACCCTTTTGCAATAGAAAGGGCCAGAAAGTGACTAAACAGTTAAGCTGTTACGGCGATAATGGTTATTGGGGGCCATTATCTGCTACCAGAATACATTCAGGCTGATGATACCTGTCTTGAACCGGATGGTGTTCATTTATCAAATGTGGGGAACAACTTGTTTCTTAACCAGTTTCCGGCTGGATTTGAATGTTTCATTAAAAGTGGGCAGCGATAAGGAAATGTATACTTTTTTGGCACCGTTTCTGTTTTGGGCATGGCATTCGGATATTTTGCTTTTGATACGCACTCTTCGCTGCTGCCAAAAAATGTTTCCTCCGTTTTTGGCGATGGATGGGAGCCTGGACACTCCATGATGCGCGTGTCCGGCGAATATTTCATTAAAAGTAGGCAGTGATAAGGAAAATATATTCTTTTTTGGCACCGGTTTTGTTTTGGGCGTGGCATTAGGATATTTTGCTTTAAGTGGGCACTCTTCGCTGCTGCCAAAAAATGTTTCCCCTATTTTTGGCGGTGGATGGGAGCCTGAACACTCTAGGACTTCGAGTGTCCGGGCACCCATCCATATGGCGGGCAGTGAAGGTGTGAAAGGAAGGACATATACGTTTCAGTTTAACTTTATTCAGCTCCTGTATACCCAGAGACTGAATTGTAATCTAAACATAAATTATATACAAATTTCCTGTCCGTACGAATTGCTAAAACACATTTTAAATTGATTGAATTCGGTGCACCTGTAATTATGCTTGAATACCAACCGTGCTTTCAACACTTACTTAAATGCTTATCAGAAAAGTTGCTTTCATTATGGACATTTAATTTGGTGCACATGTATTTATGTCCTTAATATTGTAATATTCAATTTGCTTTACTGCTTAATGCTTTCTGCTGTAAGGGCTTGCCATAATGGTATTTTGTGCTTACCGGCAGCCCAATTGTTAAACATTCAATCCATGCCACGCCCAATATTTGCCAAATCTATTAAAGTTTTTTTTATGTGTTGTTATTACAGTGCTCTCCAATAACATAAATTCCACTGGATAGCGCTTTCTCGGTTAAATACTACTGAGCAGGTCACACCCATAAGTGAAAGTATATCCCTATAGTCACTTACTGTAACATATAAATCGCCTATAATATTAATAGTAATATTAGTTTATATTAATACATGGTAATAAATATTAAGGAATGCTATTATTGTTGATAAATATCGATGTATTATATAAAATACACAATTGTTAGTTAACATGTTTAACGCTATAATGTATTATTGCTACTGTGTTCAAGCATGTGTAACTGAATGAATGATTATGTGTTTATGTGTAAATATGTTGCTTTATGCATTTAAACTATATTTGTGTTCTAGAATTATCGGTTGTGTATTATAGTTCTGTGTGTATCATTGTTTATTGATGATTTCCTAAAAATGGAGGAAATAACGAGTACTTCCAGTACTACTATATATTTGTTTCAATTTGAATTCATGATTGAGGCAAAACGTCATTTTTTGAACATAAAGTTACACATGCGGGTAGTTACAGAACTTTCTCTGTCCTGGCTGCATTGGAAGGGTACCAGACGTGTACTTTGTTATTGTGGTTTCCACTGTTCATATGAATGGTTGTATGTCTTATTCTGGTTTCCACTTTTCATATGAATGGTTGTATGTGTTATTCTGGTTTCCACTGTTTATATGAATAGTTGTATCCGTTATTCTAATTATCGCTGTTCATATGAATGGTTATATGTGGTATTCTGGTTCCCGCTGTTCATATGAATGTTTGTATGTGTTATTCTAGTTATCACTGTTCATATCAATGTTTGTTTGTCTTATTCTGGTTCCCACAGTTCATATGAATGGTTATATGTGGTATTCTGGTTCCCGCTGTTCATATGAATGTTTGTATGTGTTATTCTAGTTATCACTGTTCATATCAATGTTTGTTTGTCTTATTATGGTTCCCACAGTTCATATGAATGGTTATATGAGTTATACCGGTTCCCACTGTCCACATGAATGTGTGTATGTGTTATTCTGGTTTCCACTATTCATATGCATGTGTGTATGTTTTATTCTGGTTCCCATAGTTCATATGAATGTTTGTATATGTTCATCTGATTCCCACTGTTCATATGAATGGCTGTATGTGTTATTCTGGCTCCCGCTGTTCATATGAATGATTGTATGTGTTCATCTGATTCCCACTGTTCATATGAATGGCTGTATGTGTTATTCTGGCTCCCGCTGTTCATATGAATGGTTGTATGTCTTATTCTGTTCCCATAGTTCATATGAATGTTTGTATGTGTTATTCTGGTTTCCACTGTTCATATGGTTTGCTTGTACGTCTTATTCTGATTCCCACTGTTCATATGAATATGTTGTATGTGTTATTCTGGTTCCCACTGTTCATATGAATAGTTGTATGTGTTATTCTGGTTCCCGCTGTTCCTATGAATGTTTGTATGTGTTATACTGGTTCCCACTGTTCATATGAATGGTTGTATATGTTATTCTGGATCCCACTGTTCATAAGAAGGTTTGTATGTCTTAATCTGGTTCCCACTGTTCATATACATGTTTGTACGTGTTATTCTGGTTCCCACTGTTTGCTCATATGAATGTTTGTACGTGTTACTCTTGTTCTCACTGTTTATGTGAATTATTGTATGTGTTATTCTGGTTCCTACTGTTGATATGAATGTTTGTATGAGTTATTCTTGTTCCCACTGTTCATATGAATGTTTATATGCTCCGCCAAAAATGTAGAGCTGCCATAATATAATCATAAATGCATATCATTGTAATATATCTAAATGTACAATATATGGGTGAACACTTTCAATAGGTAATATCATAACATATAGTATTGTTACATATGTAACTATGTACATTTGGAGTGGGTTCAATTCCATAGCATATACTATAGTTACATATGTAACTATGCATACTCGAAATGGGTGATATTATTTATTGTTACATATGTAATCCTGTTCGTTCGAGGTGGGTGATACGCATAACATATATTATTGTTACATATGTAACTATGTACACTCTCAATGGGTCTCTATGGTGATATCGATAACATTTACTATTGTTATATATATAACGTTGCACATTTGAAATGGGTGATATCCATAACATACATTATTGTTACATATGTAACCATGTACACTCGAGATGGGTGATACTCTTAATGTATATTATTTTTACATATGTAACTATGCATACTCGAGTTGGGTGATATACATAACGTATATTATTTTTCGTATGTAACTATGCAAACTCGAGATGGGTGATATCCATAACATATACTATTGTTACATATGTAACTATGCACACTCGAGATGGGAGATATCTATAACATATATTAGTGTAACATATGTAACTATGTACACTTCAGATTAGTGATACCCATAACATATATTATTGCTATATATGTAACTATGCATACTTGAAATGGGTTCACTCAACGGTGTCACTGATTTTCGTCGATGTAATATTGGGCATGACACTTTACCTTAGCCTCGTCCGTACTTCGGATGGATTCGTAAATCGGGGTCTATCCTCCGAGCACGTTAAAGGCACCTATGAATCTATTTGATAGTAGGGTAGGTTCTCGGATTCCCTTTCCCTGGAGCTGATCTTAATAACTATAATATGTTGATGACCCGTTAAACAACACTCAGTTCAAAATAGGTGACACACAAAACATATATTATTCTTACATATGTAACTGTGCGGATCAAAATGGGTGATACCCATGAAATATACTTACATATAAATATAATTACCAAGATTAAAGCATATATTATGGAGTTATCTCCCATGATTGTGTAAATTGTTGTTCAGCTTGTGCCTTTCCCATTATACATGCCTCCACAAGGGAGCGAACCCACGTGGGGCAGAGGTATGTAGCTCTAAAGCATCAAACTGACCGAGGAATATAAGAATAATAATTTAGGTCACAGACAACTATTGATTTTCTCCCATAGGCCTGCATTATAGCCATTAGGGCTACCCTAATTTCCCTATATCTCGTAGCCATATATGGCACCACTTGCCAGAATTTTACATTCAAGTGCCAAGTAATGAGGAACTTTTTTCCTAGCTAATCAAAACTAATCTTATGAAAAGTTAGTCGTTTTTGGCTCCGAAGTGAAACCCCCCAGTTTTGCAGTTTTTTCAAGGTCAAATGGTACCTACTTTCATTTTTCAGTCATAATTTTAAAAAATAACTACAAAAATATGTATTAAATGTTCCATTTTGAAGAAAACATATTTATGTTTGAATTCTCAAGTTGTTTTATTTCAGAATTCACATTGGTAAACATTAGTCTCGGATTCCCTAGACATTTTCTGACCAATCACAGTCTGTTTTTATTTAGTAACTTGTAAAAATAAAACAAAAAATTAAAAAATCCTTAAAAGTGTTGAAAATGAAAAAAACATCAGAGTGGGATTTACCTTCTTTTTTCTTTTTATCTCATTTTTTCTTTCTTTCTTTCTTTCTTTCTTTCTTTCTTTCTTTCTTTCTTTCTTTCTTTCTTTCTTTCTTTCTTTCTTTCTTTCTCTTTCTTTCTTTCTTTCTTTCTTTCTTTCATTTTGTGAGCATACATGTCTTTATTCCTGACAAATGTCGTATGTACGATGAATATTTTGGTCCAAAGATGAAAATAGATATTGGGGATACCCCCCGGAAACCACCTTGTGGGCGGGGAACACCTACTTCCAAATTCTCCCCAATTCGGCGCTTCGCACCTAGTATTAGGAGTATATTGAAAACAGGCCACGCTACGCCCCTGGTATGTATGATACCCATAATATATATCATTGTTACATAATGATGTAACTATTCTCACTCAAGATGGGTGTTACTCATAACATATATTCTTGATACATATATAATTATGCACACTCGAGATGCGTAATATTCACAACATATATTATTGTTACATATGTAACTATGTACACTCTCAATGCGTAATACTCATAACATATATTGTTGTTACATAATCTATGTACGCTCGAGATGTGTAATACTCATAATATATATTATTGTTATAACGACGTTGCGTTGTAAAACTTCGCCTCTCACCGCTGCTGGTTCGAATCCCACTGGGAGTTCGACTTGTAAAGGAGGAAGTGTCGATTTTTACGGATGGCGGGAGGTGTACAGTACTGATTCTACCCAGGAAAATATGGGTGGTCTGCCTCCACCACAAAAAATAGACCGTCATATAAAACTTACATGTGTTAAAAATGGCGTAAAACACCATACAAACAAACAAATACATATATAACTATGCACACTCGAGATGCGTAATACCATAACATATATTATTGTTACTTATGTAACTATGTACACTAGAGATGGGTGATGCTCTTAACATATGTTATCGTTACATATGTAACTATTCTCACTCACGATGGGTGTTACTCATAACATACATTAGTGTGCGCAATACTCATAACATATATTATTGTTACAGATGTAACTATGCACAGTCGAGATGCGTAATATTTATAACATATATTATTGCTACATATATAACTATGCTCATTCGAGATGGGTGATACCCATAACATATATTACAGTTTCATGTGTAATTATGCACACTCGGGATGGGAGATGCCCATAACATATATTACAGTTTGATGTGTAAATATGCACACTCGAGATGGGCGATAATCATAACATATATTATTGTTACATTTGTAAATATGCACGCTCGAGATGGGAGATACCCATAACATATATTATTGTTATATATGCAAATATGCACACACGAGATGGGAGATACCAATAACATATTTTATTGTTCCATATGCAAATATGCACAATCGAGATGGGAGATACCCATAACATATATTATTGTTAATTGTTATATATGTTACTATTCTCACTCAAGATGAGTGATACCCATAACATGTATTAATGTTACATATGTAACCATGTACACTAGATATGGGTAATACACATGACGCATAGTATTGTTTCATATTTACCTATGTACATTCGAGACTGCCTAGTGATAGATATAACGTATATTATTGTTACATATGTAACTATGCATATCTATAATGGGTGATATCCATAATATATGTACATACAAACTGTTTTCGTGTGCTATTATCTGTGCTTTTATCTTTGTTGTGTGCAACAAGTGATTATGCTTATAATTGTTTGTTTTGTGTTTGATTATCTATTGCATGATCTATTTCACATGTTTATATTTAATATACACTTCAGCTAATAATGTAATTATTGTTTGACGCCTACATTACGTCAATGTTTTATCTCTGGAAGTCGGCAGCATCAATTCGTATACTTCAGTTAATTCTACTGAGGATGATGTTGTTTCCGCACATATCACTCGGTGCACTACTTTCACGGCTGGTGTAAACAATAAGCAAAATAACCTGCCTACTATGTACTGGATTCCTAAATTACATAAAAATCCGTATAAGGGTCGCTTTATTTCGAATTCTAGTGTCTGCACCACAACAAACATCTCCACAGTTTTAACTTCTTGTCTTACTGCCGTTAAAGATCACGTTAAACTATATTGTGATAAAACTCTGGGATTAATTTATGTTGGTCTATAAAAAATTCAGGAGACGTTCTTGATAAAATTTTCAATAAAGTTCAAGTTTCATCAATAAGCACTTATGACTTCTATACACTATATACAACCTTACCACATCACCTTATTAAAGACAAGCTAATTTCTCTTATTCAAAAAACTTTCGCTAGAGAAAATACTACATTTTATGCATGTAATAATATTAAAGCGTTTTTTTACTAACGGCACTTTAGACAATTATACTATGTGGACTTTTTAAGGACTCTTCTGCGACAGGGACTATCACAACCTGAATTCTATGGTGATGTGATTTATAAACTTCATAAGATTCTTGGTCATGATCACTTTCATACTATCTTTGTTAAATCTTGTTAATAAGTTTAGCAAAAGAGGTTATGACCCTATCATTTTGCAACGTACTGCATGCTTGGTGGTGTACCCTTTTACAGTTCGCCACTATGTTTTCCTCTTTAATTGTACGATGACCGGACAGACTGGGGACCCTATTAGGACGCCTACCTAAAGCCCAATGGGACGGTGGCGTTTGATGTTTGTCTATGATCTTTCTTGTCGTGCCCTTAATGGTCTATTCTCTTGTTGCTCTGGCTTCTTCCAAGTCATTGAGTACCTTCATTGTGGCTTTCTAGGCTATTGTTTTTTGTATTATATCTACACGAGAATATGTGTGTTTTACTTATATCGCCTATTGATGCTGCCTTGTTGGTTAGAGATTAGATCATGGCGGGGATTTCTTTATTTACACTGTCCTGTTTTAATGGGATGATAGTAAGGTAAGTGTGAGGTTTGGTGCTCCCTAGAACCGGTTTAAACCCCCATTGGCCTACTTTGCCACTGACCGTTCCAAGGCGGTAGCCCTATTGTCAACTATTTTGTGTTTCTGATTTAGCTTGCATTGAATATTACTTTTGCCTTCTTATTTGTCTGTTTCCGTGTTTGTTTCTGTGTTTTGTGGTTGACTGTCCTCCTTGAATGCTACTTTCCCTGTCCGATCTTTCTATATTCTTTAAATTAAAAACATCAATTAAAGTTGTCTTAGTTGCATAAGTGTTTATCATTCCTTTACAAGATACCCTATATATGTGAAATAATACAAGATGCCTACAATGTAAAGCATTCATTTTAATACATGTACATGTATTTCTCTTAATATTTCATAAAAAATATAACAATGTTAGACCCTGTTTTAAGAGACCACCTGTATTAAGAGAACACTTTTTTGTCTTTCCCCTGAGCGGTTTCTTAATCCAGGTTTGACTGTATATATATTTAATGACCAAAATGAACGCAAGTATTACGGAGTTATCTCGTATGGTTTTGTTAATTTATCTACGGCTTGTTTACACCATGGATTTTCCATTAAACATGCATCCACTAGGGAGCGAACCCATGTGCGGCCTAGGTATGTAACTCTAACGCATCAGACTGAACGAGGAATAAAAGAACAACAAAAGCTAGTAGTATATCTTCAGTAAACTTGAGTACAGCTTAAACTAGAGCAAGTCAATGGCACTTTCAATTAGTGGCACGTATTCACTTTTCAGCCAGTGATAACACAATGGAAGCTTAACGTCTGTATTACAGACAGAGATGCAGGATACAACAAACATCATGTATAGACCTAGTTCCACATTTTGATCATACTCATCACCCAAGATAACCCTCGGGAATTTGTGCATCAATACACTATTGATTTAATGACATTCAATTTGATATGCAACATGACCCAGCTTACAAAAAAAATAATTGTAATCCCGCCTACGACGCCAAGTCCAGGCCCAAGGGCATGACTCATGGAGCCCATGCACACCGCGTTACAAATGTATTGACCCTTGAAGCAACGATAATATATACACGAGTTCACATCTTAAGATAAGCATAGAGTTATTGTACTTGTTTGTGTAAAACCACTCATACATCAGATATATACCAAGTTCTAAATGATTACCCTTCCCGACCACCAAAGATGACCCCGAGCATTTTCTTGCGTCAGTGCACTGTTCTGCAATGGTATTCAATTTGATATGCAGCGTGACCCAGGAGTCCAAGCAAAATTCTTTAATATATGTATTGACACTTGAGGCTACGGTACATCATGCAACATTTCAACCATATTCCAAAGTTCCAAGGTCGTATCTGTAACAATGTAGAAGGAGATAGTGTATATTGTACACGGACGAATGGACAGGATAACATTGTCCCCTACATTTTAAAAAAAGGTGCGGTAAAAATTAAAATGCATATACATTTGCATATATAACAAAGTAAAAAAGTAACGCTACTCGGGAATTTCCGCTATATATTGTATTTATAATATGATCCTGTTAATCGAAAGGTACATGACTACGGTAGACCTTCCCTTTCGGACAAAAGCCTAAAACAACACATAACACACCGAATTCTATCACTTCAAAATTTCATTAGTAGTAACAGAATGCACATTTAGTTCAAATAGGTGGTCAAACTTAGGATGTAAAATTCAGCAATGTCTTTACATTAAACACAGTGCTGAAATGGATCAAATTTTCAAAACGGTACTTCAACTTTTATGAATTTCGTGTTACAAAGTTACTGTGATTAAATTGTCCTTTCTCTAACTAGTTGTAACCATTTTTATACAAAACATTTTTGGATTTTTTTGGAATATTAGGTGGAATTAAGTATGCATTATATAAATCAAATAGCGGCAATACCCGAGTTGAATGTATTTTTTCCATTAGTAGACATAATTAATAGAAGGAGATAATTGTTTGCATGCATATATATTGTAACAGTATTAAAAGAAAAGCAGACAAATAACCTATTTTGGAACGAAACATTGAATTGGGGTTTATCGGCCATTCAATACTTAATCGTAGGTTATTTCTTCGATCCTAACCCCCACCCCACAGAGGCGAAGGATCCGGGAACCGTTTCATACTCTTACTTTCGAATAGTTTCTATGGAAAGAACTGTAGCTAATATTGTTGTAATAACATGTAGTTCAATGCTATTGACTATATGGCTAGTAATAGTATGATGTTTAATACACACCTTGTAACATATATGCAATACAATAGCATTAACGTTTGACTATATTCTATAGTTATAGCATTATCCAGACTGGTGCAAACGTAATTTAGGTTCAACTAAATCTTGTGCTTCATGGGCGCCCATAGAACCCACCTTAACATATCCTATAAAATGTGCAATAATTTTGATTCCGGTAAATATCCAATCTGTTGTTACTAACTGTATGTTTACGCTCTTGTTTATAGCGCAATCATATTCCGGCTTGGTCGTCTCGACCCCACCCCTCCCCGCCCCACCCTCCATAAAAACTGAAAAACAAAAAGAAAAACTAACAACAATAACGACAACAACAAACAACAACACAGAACAGGCCCATGTTTCATTTTTCAGATGTACCTGTTTCTGTGTTGGTCAGTTTATTCTTACATCATGACTACGGTGCTTGCTGTTCACCTGAAGCCCCAATCCCCACCCACCTATCTTCAAGAGGGGTTGGTGTGTGTGGGGTATGGTGGATTGTGAGTGCAATATCAAATGCTTTGTTTTGTATTGGTTTTTCAAAAATAACATCAATCTTCTAAATTTAATTTTGAGGAGGTGGGGGTGTTGTGGGGGATAGCAGAAGTAGTGCGGTGTGTGAGTGTATGTAGGGAGTGTGTGTTTGTGGGGGATGGGAAGATTTGTAGTTTGCTTATTATTCTTTACATGTCTCTGTCCACACATACTGCCATCCTACACCTTTTGTTCAACAATACGAGGGCCGTTCAAATATTACGTGGACATTTTTAATAGTTATTATACTTTTATAAATCAAGTAAATTATATTATATAGCAATAAAGGTTTACATTTTCACTTTCATATCAGTAAATATTATAAAATTATTTGAAACAGATTTTAAGAAATACGAGTTTTTATAACCCCAGTGTAGCCGCATTTCATCTGTGTGCTATGGCTTAGCCGTAAAAACTGAAAACAACCTAACAGACGTAGTTGTTATTTAATTAGATTATTGTAATATTCATGTTTTGCATTAAATAAATATTTTACAGCATTGTTGAATAATCACGTTTTATAAGTATGTCATAGCTTCGGAAAGAGATCATACGAATTTAATCGAGATTAGCATAAATATTCAAAATATTAAGAAAACAAATATCATTGTCATTCCAAAAGACATGTTTATTGAAAATATATCGGTATTTTTAATTTATTAACATATATATTTTGAAGAAAATATGTAAGATTTAAAATTTTATGTTTTTGTATTTACTTTTTGTATTAAACATTTTGTTTTATTAAAATGTCCTCAATTTCAGCTTAAAAGCAAGGAAGTGTTCGTCTACCTACTTATATAATATATATCATAGTTCCCCTTGTTCAATATTTATAAAATTTCATAATTGTAATTTTGGAATACCAATGATAATGCTACTTTAATTTTGTGTATTTTTGCCGACGATTTTGCTTTTATTTAGCAATTCCCGAAATGCTGTTATGAAATACAGACGTCACATTTTGGACTGCTCCGTTGATGGGTTTCTCGCCCTATCATATCATTCGTTGCAACGTAACTAAACATGGTATCGATTTTTCGTTTAAATCATTTGATTTCTTATGAGTTGGACTATAAAATATATGAATCTTAAAGGTTTACGTCAACAAATGAGATATCGAAAAAGTCCACGTATTATTTGAACAGCCCTCGTATGTTGTACATATTTTTATATTTTTCTAATAAATTAAATTGAAAGCATACCTCTGCTTATCTCAGTCATCAACGCTCCCTTCCAACCATTTCATATTTTTTTCCACATTTATGTTGACATGTTTATAGGCCAATATCTCTGCTCATCTCTCTTATCAACCCACTGTCCCACCAACACTATTCTGTGCCTAAATTTACATCATTTTCTACTTTGTTTATTATTCAAGACACTTTCCCTTAGCCTCCATCCTTAGTCGGATGGGGATGTAAACCGGACGATCGAGTGTATCGGAGTCTATCCACAGAGCACGTCAAAGAACCATAGGCATATATTTGTTATTACGCCACCTCCTACACAAATATTTTCTTAAAAAGGCCTCTTTCTCATGTATGTATATTGTTTATGTCTATATCTGCCGTTTTTATAGTATGTCAGGTGTATAATGTATTGTTCTTTGAAAAGCGAGCAGTCGAGCTGCACTGTTCTGCGACATTTTTTGTTTATAAAACAAACTTAAATGTGTGATGCTCACAATCATATTTAGCCAAAATGCCTGATGTATTATAGAACTATTTTAACCTCGAGATTCCCTACCTTGGCTATATATAATGTAGATGTGAGTTTCATATCATATACACAGAACACTGCCTCGAAGCAAAAGAGTCACATTGCAAATACACATCAACACTTCATCATTAAAGGGGATACAACAGACTTTTTATGATGCTCACAATCATATTTAGCCAAAAGGCCTGATGAAGTATTATAGAACCGTTTTAACCTCGAGATTACCTACCTTAGCTATCTGTATATACGGGTTTCATACCATATACATAGAACACTGCCTCGGAGCAGAAGAGGCACATTGAGACACATCAACACTTCATCATTAAATGCTTACAACATGCTTGTCATGACGGTCTATGGGTTCCGCTTACAACTGACAACATTTTTCAATTCTTAAGGTGCCAAAACATAATGAATGAATCTTAAAAAGATCCCCCACTCATAAGAAAAATCATTCTTTACAGTAATATATTGATGCTCGATCAACCTTTTCCTTGTGTCAAAACAAATAAGAATAACGTTTGCATTTTTTCACGATTTTCAGTCAGAAAGTTAAATCTGCTCTTTGTAGGAACCATTGGTACCTATGTTTTATCAACCATTTCTTTTAAAATGTATGTTATACTTGTAGTTTTATGATAATGCTATAACGTTTGAAAAATACAATTAAAAAACATATTTTAAATATCGTTTGCATCGGTTTTAAAAAGAATATGGTTTGCATTAAAATTAAAACCAACTATGCAAAACGTTACTACAATAAAATTCACTTTTAACGAATTCTCGGTTATAGCGAAGCGATTTTGCATTCCCCATTTTAAAAAAACCTGCGTAAATTACCATTTTTATAGGAATCGGCCCTTTTTTACAATAATTTCAGCATATTTCAGTATTTTCTGGTATTAAACGTAAGCCCGAAGAAGGGCAAGTATTGAATGAATCTTAAAAAGATTCCTCAATTATAAGAAAATGCATTCCTCAGAGTAATATATGCTATCCTAGATTACACACCAGGGTTTGTTTAAGCATGTTGAGCCCGATTTCATTCAATATTTATGGTGAATTCACATCTGAAAATCAAGGCGCTTACAACACATTTTGAGTGATATGACGATTGTATTTTTTCCTTTTTTAAATGTTTTGATATTTTAGAAAAGTACAGATGTACCCACTTTAAGAATAACACACTCAGTATTGTTGATCATTGACGTTTTTCTCTCATACAATATAAGATTTTATGGCAAACATTCAGAAAAATCTTTTCTTCATTATACATATATCAAAAACTAAAAACCTACGTTTGTATCCAACATTTTCTCCTACAGGTCAATTAAATTAGTAACGGTGTGGACGAGAACACCAGGAAAGCTATTCGATCTAACATTGGCTTCGTGAACAACACCTAATCGATAGGAAGATTGAATCCAGACTTTGTCTCCTTTAGCAAGCACAGACACACATGTATCGGTTGTCCAGGTGTATTTACCAGCATTATAGTCAAAAGGTGCTGCTGTAATAATAATAATAATAATAATAATTATAATAATAATAATCAAGATATGTATATTACAGAGAATCAAAAGAGTGCCCCCTGTCCCTTCTAGTCTCCGCAAATACAACTCAATACAAATCAAAATCAGAAGTTTGAGGATTAAATGTGTTCACTATCTTATCTGATGCATGCATATATTGTTATTATATATATTATACAATATGTATCTATATAAGTTACTCATATTTTAAGTCATTTTCTCTTACACGTCACTTTAATTTGTATTGGTGTGAATGAGCACACCAGAGAAGCTGTTCCATCTGTTATTGTCTTCATGAACAACAGAACCTGAGGAGGAACATTTAATCCACACTTTGTCTGCTTTAGCAAGTACAGCCACACCAGTACCTGTTGTACAGGGGGTGCCGCCACCATTATACACAACTGTTGTTCCTATAACAATATTTGCAGCTATTATATGGACATGTACATATTTGGAATTAGAGGCACATATGTGTACAGTGAAGAGATAGGTCCCAGCGAGTGGAGCTGTGAAGTATCCTGTAGCTGCGTCGTATCCCCCGCCAATGTTGGTGTCAGCCTGAGTGTATCTTATCAAGTCTCCATGAGAGGGTCTGTTGTCTGCAACTGATCTGCCTTTAAACACGACCGTCGGAGTGGCCAAATCCGCTGTAATAGAAACAAGTGCATGTCATTTTTAGGTTCGTATGTTTTTACAGACACATTCATGTGCCCCTGTGTAGTGTCGCCGTGCATTTTCCCCGTACAGTGTCTTATCAAAATAACATTTTACTTAACTATTTTTATCGTGCTGTATGATAGTTGAGGGTGACATGTTGCGGCTAAAATTCAACTTAAATCTGTGTAACATTTTTTAATTTAAAAATTAAAACAAATCGTGAACATGGTAAAAAGGGTAAAAGAGATATGTTTCTCTTTAGTTATTTAAGTTTCCATTAATTTATTGTATATGCACAAATATCAAAAGTTATACAGAATATCATGTGGAATAAGTGTAAGAAAGAGTACAATTATAACGGCTTATTCCTAAATTATCCCATGGCAATTAACTTCCAAATCACTGACAGTATGGACAAGCATAGTAGACAAAGTTTATTCAATAATTAAAAATGAGCTAATAAAGCTGTTAAAAGTGGATCTAAAAATCTGTTCAATGGTTTTTAAAGTAAAGCGAGTGATAGAGTTATATTTCAATAACAGGTGAACTATTAAATCACCGTCCTTCTCCGTCAGAAGGGAACATTTACCTGTGGTCCCATGGCGTAGTGTCTATCTTCTGAGCGCGTTAAGAATAAAGGAATCATATTAACAGTAATTAAAGCTGCTTGATTTTATTTTTTGAATTACAGGAGATGATACAGACTTTGCGTCAAGTATTTGTGTATAATGTTACCGTCATGTTTGCATTAAATCACCCGATGTTTGAAACAACTAAGTTGAAACATACTCTTTGGTAAAACGTTATGCGAACTTATTAAGGCTGTGTTTGCATATACATTACCTGTGCTTTAAGTTAACCATTTTGCCATGCACTTGTGTTATGCATAGCGCAACCTTCAGAAGATACAGCGTAATAGTACATCCGTTTACACATCAGGTATTGAAACTATTTAGTAGATGTAGTTTGTAAATTTCAGCTCTATTTTGATGATTGCATTGCGTAATCTCAAAGTCGAAAGCTTCCGAAAACTTAGACAACTCTTTAATAAGCATATTCATCCTTTAAGAATAGGGTGTTGACCTCTAATGACTTGGTCTATTTCCCCGTCTTCCTTCTAGAAGCAGCTATAAATAACATAAAGCATGTGCTCATGAGTTTTGAAAAAAAACAGTTTATGTGAAAATATAAATACCTTTGATTTTGTTGACTGCAGTTTCCTGACTCTTTATGAATGCCAGTAATGTTTTGTTTATATCCACCTGTTTCCCCATTAAATCCTGGGAGAGGCGAAGAACCTGTTGTTGAAAGTTTGACAAAACTTCATCCAGCTTGTTTTTTTGTCCTTCGAGCTCTTGTTGAACGGAACCTTTCAGTTTATCTAGTGTGTCAGTCCGTGTAACCTCTGCCTCATTTATTACGAACATTGATTTTTCTATTTTTTCCGTCTTTTCCACCTCTGCATCGTTAAAGTCAGAGATCTGCTTTTCCATTTTATCATCCCAAACTTGCATCTTGTGTTCGAGGCGTACTAACTTTTCAAGAACTTTTTCTTGGAAATGATATTTAGAGCACTCGGGCTCCTCGTCTATTCGTGCTTCAGCCACCATAAGTACTGCCAGCATAAGGCACACAACCTGGTAAAGCATTGTTCACTGTAAATATGTTACGTTATGCTCTTAATTGGTGTGACATAACTAACAAACGATCCTATAGTGAATATGTAAATTATGCAAGTGTATTAATCCAGTCTCAAAGAAATCACAATTGTCAGTGCCCAATGTTGGCAATGCAATGCAGTATTAAATAAAATACAAATGACCAGAGTATTAAAATAGCTAACTCAAAACTTAACCAACGGAGTCCTAACAATGCCAACAGAACCGAACTCTCTCTTCAAACACACAAAATCCCTGGGATCGTTGTATTTATAGCATTTATTCAGATAATCACTAGCGCCCTCTGATTACAAAGTAATGTCCAATCCGGTTATCCATAAATTATGTCATATGTTTAATTTAGACAAAACTTTCTAGTTCTGCGTAGTTTGATCATTGACAATTTATAAAGGTTAATGGTTCTGCGTAGTTGGATCCAAATAGAATTTATATTTCTGATGCTTACTAATCATGTCAATCAAACGACTATCTACAGGCGAAACTAGGTTATTATTTTCAATTCTGACTAATATAAACATATTTACATACCATTTCAAATGTGATCTAAACATTGATGAGTGTTGGCAAATATGAAATGTCTCGGCTTGGCATGGTTCCAAATTAAGGACCGGACCTATTTCGATCTTCTTGTATTTGGAGGGGGTAGAAAATGTGTATAGGTAACTGTAAATCACAGTTTGACATACATATACATAAACAAATGGTGCTATTCGGTTTTGTTCAGATGATGAGGCCCTCCCAATGCATTTTTTGTCTGAAGCCAACATATTAAAACATAAAATCATGTTTTTCTTTTATTTGTGTTTTGGTTTTATGTTTGTTCTAAAAACAATGAATTATCTCAAAAAGGTTTTGTAATAAGTACAGTTAAATGTTTTTTCTACTTCATAAAAGTAAATTTTAAAGTATTACTGCTATGCCCTAGATACTGTTCAATATAACAATGTTGTTCAAAGAAAAAACTTTACTCGGGCCTCAATACATATACCTTAGCTAATCGGTCATTCAGCATGTAAGCTGTAAATATGCAAGCTTTCTGTGATTTGTCAGTGATCATTTAGCGTTGGGAAATAGGTCCTTAACATATATCATACTTCAGGTCCTCCTTAACCTATATCATGGATAATAAAATAAATATTCAAATGTCCACTATATTACAAATGCCTTCCTATTATTAATGTTTTTTTAATTTTACAAATAATGTATCCGGCTCACAGGATAGATAGTCAATGATTGCAATGGCTACATATGTGACTTTCATACCCTCGAAATACCACACAGGGTCTGAAACCGTCAACACTGTCAAACAAGGGTCTAGCGGCTGTATTTAAACCCACAGTGTCTCTAATCTTTCAATTTAAACTGGGATAATGAATGGACTGTATTTTGTTGTCTGAGACACATAAAAAGTGGAACAAAGTTGTTGGTTGAAAACAATCCATACAAGTAGATGTTAGATTATTATTTTCACCTGTTTATCTATGAGATGATATCTAAATGTATTTGGTAACAATAGCTAGCTGTAATTATTTTACTACTTATTACATCACTCATTAGTTAGACTGTCCTTTTAGGATTTACTTAAGATAATGATTGTGAAAACTAATATCAATCAGTCAGTTAACTGGGAACAAATACGATATCTGTTTGCTCAGTGATGTCCCGATCAATGAATGTGCACTTGTTGATTGACCATCCTTTTTCGTTATCTTGGTTTCAACAACATAACCCAGTCGATCAGCTGCTGAAGGCTATGCGAAATAGCCTAATTATTCAAGTAAGTACTGATTTGCTCTGTGTAACGGAAATGGAAGTAATTTAATAAAACCCACGTATAAATGCTTAATTTATGATGAATGCCTTAACATTACTGAATATTATTACTGCATAATAATGACTGAGCAACACTGTCACGTAATGTCTGGCCTAGGTCAGTAATACTATACTGATGACAGTGATAAGTAACATTTAATAATCATAAGTATTATTCACAACACGTTTTTGACAAGACGGTTCACACTACTTAAATTATAAATAGCCAGATATAGTCACAACGAGCCATTTCATATCCCCATGTTTTCTTGTATTTCGTTTCGGCAAGATTTCATTCGCAGAAAATACATGCTCATTTATATATACATATAACATAAATTCCACTGGATAGTGCCTTCTCGGTTAAATACTACTTAGCAGGTCAAACCCATAGGTGAAAGTATGTACAATTACTTTAACATATAAAATCGCCTATATTATTAATATTAATATTAGTTTATATTAATACATAGTAATACATATTAAGGAATGCTATTATTGTTAATAAATATCGATGTATTATATAAAATACACATTGGTCAGTTACATGTTTAGCGGTATAATGTAGCATTACTATTATGTTCGAACATATGTAACTGAGTGATTGCGTATGTGTTTATGTGTAAATACGATTGATTTATGCATGATGTAAATAGGTTGATTTATGCTTTTAATCTATATATTTGTGTTCTAGAATTTTCGGTTGTATTATAGCTCTCTGTGTATCATTGTTTACTTATGCTCTCCTAAGAAATGGAGGAAATAACGAGTACTACCATCACTACTATATTTGTTCCAATTTGAATGTTATGATTGAGGGAAAATGTCTTTAATTTTTTATACATAAAGTTAAACAAGCGGGTAGTTACAGAACTTTCTCTATCCCAGGCTGCAATGGAAGAGGACAAGACATGAACTTTGTTATTCTGGTTTTCATTGTACTTATGAAGGTTTGTACGTATTATTCTGGTTTCCACTGTTCATATGAATGTTTGTATGCGTTATTCTGATGTCCACTTTTCATATGAATGGTTGTATGTGTTATTCTTGTTCCCACTGTTCATATGAATGTTTGTATGTGTTATTCTGGTTTCCACTTTTCATATGCATGGTTGTATGTGTTATTCTGGCTCCCACTGTTCATATGAAAGTTTGTATGTGTCATTCTGGTTCCCACTCTTCATATAAATGTTTGTATGTGTTTTTCTTGTTCCCGTTGTTTATCTGAATGAGTGTATGTGTTATTTAGTTTTCCGTTGTTCATATGAATGGTTGTATGTGCTATTCTTGTTCCCACTGTTCATATGCATGTTTCTATGTGTTATTCTGGTTCCCGTTGTTCATCTGAATGATTGCATGTGTTATTGAGTTTCCCGTTGTTTATATGAAAGGTTGTATGTGCTATTATGGTTCCCACTGTTCATATGAATGCTTGTAAGCGTTATTCTGGTTCCTAATGTTCATATGAATTTGTGTATGGGTAATACTCATAACATATATTAGTGTTACATATGTAACTATGTACACTAGAGATGGGTGATACCAATAACGTATATTATTGTAACATATGTAACTATGCACACTCGCTATAGGTAATACCCATAACATATACTATTGTTACATAAATTATATAACTATGCACACTCGCGATGGGTGATACCCATAACGTTAATTGTTGTTACATATGTAACTATGCATACTCGAGATGGGTGATATCCCTAACATATATTATTGTTACATATGCAACCATGTTCACCAGGGTGACTGATACCCATAACATATTTTATTGTTACATATGTAATTATGTACACTCGAGATGGGTGATATGCATAACATATATTATTGTTACAAACGTAAATATGTACATTCGAGATGAGTGATACCCATAACATATATTACTGTTACATATGTAACGTTGGACGTTTGAAATGGGTGATAGCCATAACATATAGTATTGTTACATTTGTAACCTTGTACACTCGAGATGGGTGATACCCATAACATATATTATTGTTACATATGTAACTATGCATACTCGAGATGGGTGATATCCATAACATATACTTTTGTTAAATATGCAACAACGAACACTAGAGATGGGTGATATCCATAACATATATTATTGTTACATATATAACCATGTACACTAGAGATGGGTGATACCCATATCATATGGTAGTGTTACATATATAACTATGCATACTTGCAATGCGTGGGTGTCGAGGATACAGGGATAACGCGGAGGACGTTAATCCGTAGGACCCGGGTTCAAGACTCAACGGTGTCACTGATTTTCGTCGATGTATTACTGGGCATGACACTTTACCTTAGCCTCGTCCGTCCTTCGGATGGATTCGTAAATCGGGTGGCCCCTTGTTTCGGGGTCTATCCTTCGAGAACGTTAAAGACACTATGAATCTATTCGATAGTAGGGTAGGTTCTCGGATTCATGTATGTGTCCCCTTTCACTGGGGCGGATCTTAATAACTATAATATGTTTATGTCCCGTTAAACAACGCTCAATTATAAATAGGTGACACCAACAACATAATATATTATTCTTGCATATGTAACTGTGCACCCTGAAATGCACAGTAGTAATAATAAAAATAAAACATAGACAAAACAGTGAACCTCATTTCTTAATGTACTTATCAGATATGTTCAGGTAGTGTATGTAATTAAAATGACATTCTATAATTAAGAACCGCGTACTGAAAGAAAAATCGGTATCAAGATGTTTTACATATGTTCTTAAAACAAATAATTTTAAATGTTGCCTTTTCACATCATAATGGGTGATACCATAACATATATTTACATACATAAATATAAACATAATTACCAAAATTAAAGCATGCGCATTGGAGTTATCTTCCATGATTGTGTAAAGTGTTGTTCAGCTTGTTTACGCCATACCTTTCCCATTATACATGCCTCCACTAGGGAGCGAACCCACGTGGGGCAGAGGTATGTAGCTCTAAAGCATCAAAGTGACCGAGGAATATAAGAACAAGAAAAGCTAGAAGCTTCCAGTGGTATTTCTTCAGTAAACACCTTAGTATTTATTAAACTAGAGCAAGTCGATGGCTCGCCATCGCATATCCTAGCACTCTTTCAGTTAGTGGCACGTATTCACTTTTGAGCCAGTGATAACACAGTATGAATTGCAAACGTAGAAATTGCAAACAGAGATTCAGGATAACACAGGCATCAGATATATAATTAGTAATACTTTTTGACCACTCCCCATCATCCAATATGACCTTCGGGCATGTTTTGCGTCCATGCATTATTTCTATTGCAATGCCATTCAGTTTGACATGCAACATGACCCTATTTGAAGAAAACTTTGATCCCATGTCCAGGCCCCAGGACCTGACCCACTGAGCTCACTTAAAACCCTTTACAAGTGTATTTACTCTTGAGGCATAATATACTGTTCAAAGTTTGCTATAAGCACCAAATCGTTGTCGCGTTTCACCCCAAATACCGCGCGAAACTGTATTGTGCCGGGTGACATGCAAAATACACAAGAAAATTGTTTTCTAATCTTTTTTTGACAATAAATGTAAAATAAAATAAATTGCTGAGTTTTATGATGTGGTACAACAAGCCACAGTTAAATGTCGAATTGAAATCTTGTCGCTTAGTAAACTTAGTAATATATATACATAAATTCACACTCTTAAGATAAACGTGTAGGAGTAATTGTACTTTTTATGTAAAACCACTCAAACATCAGATATATACTAAGTTGTAAATGTTTACCCTTCCGCTCAAAACAAGATGACTCTTGGAAATGTTCCTAAGTCACTGCACTGCTCTTGCAATGTTGTTCAATTTGATATGCAACATGACCTTATTTGGAAAAAACATATTTTGACGCCCTCTCCCCACCAAGTCCAGCTCCAAGCGGATACAGGCAAAATTCTTAATATATGAATTGACACTTCAGGCTATGAGGAGATATTGTTAATAACACACGGACGGACGAACGAACAAACAAATGCGGAGATAATTAAAATATATTTGTATATATACATGTGCATATTTATGTATATAAGTCATATTTAATAGAAGGAGATAACAGTTTGCATACATGTATACTGTAACATTATTAAAAGAAAAACATACAATATATATAAACTATTTTGGAAAGATTAAATTGAAACGGCCCATCAACACTATACCGTACGTTGTTTTGAGCCGTCTAAAACAGAGGAAAAGGATCCGGGAACTGTTTTTCATACTCTAACTTTCGAATAGATTCTATAGAAAGAACTGTAACTAATATTATTGTAATAACATGTAGTTCAATGCATTTGAATATATTTCTAGTAATATTGTGATGTTCAATACGCATCTTGTAACATATCTGCAATAAAATAGCATTAACGTTTGATTATATTCTATGGTTATAGCATTTTCTAGACTGGTGCATACGTAATTTACGCTCAAATAACGCGTGTGTTCCGTGGGCGCCTATAGAGCCCGCCTTAACATATCGTAGGAAAAGTGCAATAGTTTTGATTAAGGTAAACATCCAATATGTTGTTACTGACCATATGTTTACGCTCTTATTCATTACGCAATCATATTGCGACTTGGTCTTCTCGATCCCACCCCTCCTCACCCCTCCCCGCCTCCACCCTCCATAAAAAAGAAAATCAAAAAGAACAACTAACAACAATAACAACAATAACAACAACAACAAACAAAACAGAACAGGCCCAAATGTACATGTTTCTGTGTTGATTGGTTTATTCTTACACTATGACTATTGTGCTTGTTGTTCATCTTACTCCCCAATCCCCACCCACATATCTTCAAGAGGGGTTGGTGTATTCGGGTATGGTGGTCTGTGAGTGCAATATCAAATGCTTTGTTTTTACTGTTTCTTCAAATCAATCCTCTAAATTTGATTTTGAGGAGGGGAGAGCAGAGGTGGTGCGGTGTGTGAGTGTGTGTAGGGAGTGTGTGTTTCTGGGGGATGGGACGAAAGTTAGTTTGCCTATTATTCTTTGTCTCTGTCCACACACATTGCCATCCTACACCTTTTGTTCAACAATATGTTGTACATATTTTATTTGTGTCTAATAAATTAAATTGAAAGCATACCTCTGCTCATCTCAATCATCACCCTCCACTCCAAACATGTCATCATTTTTTCCACATTTATGTTGTGTTGTTGACATTTTTATAGGAAAATATCACTGCTCATCTCTCTTATCAACCCACTCTCCAACCAACACTACACTGTGACTACATTTACACCATTTTCTACATTGTTTATTATTCAAGACACTTTCCCATAGCCTTGATCCTTAGTCTCGTCCGTCGGATGGGATGTAAACCGGACGATCGCGTGTATCGGAGTTTATCCGCAGAGCACGTTAAAGAACCATAGGAATATATTTGTTATTACGAGTAGAACAGGTTCCCGGATTCCTGCGTATCATTCCCTTTTCTCTGGGACGGCTCCTAAATAAAATATTCTGTGTGATGAGCCTTTAAGCTACATGTATATTCAGTTCAAATCTGTGTTTATTTCTTTGGTTTATAGGGCATACATTTCCCGTGTTAATTATCACCCACACCCTCAACATTCTCACCAGTTATATCCCCTACATACATGTTTTTTTTAAAAAGGCCTCTTTCTCATGTATGTATATTGTTTATGGCTGTGTCTGTCGTTTTTTTTCTAGTATTTCAGGTGTATAATGTATTGTTCTTTGAAAAGCGAGCTGTCTAGCTGAGCTGTTTTTCGATATTGTTTGTTTTGTTTATAAAACAAACAAATGTGTGATGATCACTATCATATTTAGCCAAAATGCCTGATGAAGTATTATAGAACTATTTTCACCACGAGATTCCCTAACTTGGCTATATGTAAATGTGGGTTTCATATCATATACATGTACAACACATAATGCCTCGAAGAAGAAAGGACACATTGCACAAATAAATCAACACTTCATCATAAAAGGGTTACAACAGGCCCTTTATGAGAATCAAGGGGTCCCGCTTAAAACTGACAAATAATCATATGTTCAATTGTAAAGTGTCAAACCATTATGAATGCTTCTTAAAAAGATCCCTTCTTTATAAGAAAATTCATTGTTCACAGTAATCATAGGTTAATTTATGAGTGTTAATTTATGAGCGTTAATTTAAGCATTTGAGCCCGATTTCATTCAATATGTATGAATTTAAATTTTTGACCCGAAAAACAAGGCGCTTACACCATATTTTGCGCAATCTCATTAAAATCATATCCTAATTACGCTTTGATTCTCTCTGCTATAGGTGATAAAGGGTCTGATTTTAATGAGATTGCATTTTCAGTGGTATGATGATTGTATCATAAATTGGATTTTGTTTGATTTTTTAAGGCGTTTTGATTCTTTGAAAAAATACTGATGTACCCCTTTAAGAGTTACACACTCAGTTTGGTTCATTGTTGCCTGTTATTGACTGATACAATATCAGATTTTATTGTAAACATATAGAAATGCTTTCTTTAGTATACATATTACGATAATCAAGTACATTTTGTCAGGGACAATGGAGCGAACTAATGTTGTAATAAAGTGCACTTTAATCCATTTGCATAATAATTATGTTGCTAGATATATTGTGATGTTTATTACATAGATTGTAACATTTCTGCAGTAATATATTTTTGAAGTTAAAAAGTTCATATACATATTACTAAACTAAAAATCTGCGTTTTATTCGACAACACCCATTTTAGTGCAATTTCATTTTCTTCTACCTGTCAATTTTATTTGTATAGGTATCTATGAGAACACCAGAAAAGCTATTCCATCTAATAATGCCTTCCTGAACAACACCTGAATGATAGGAAGTTTGTATCCAGACTGTGTCTCATTTAGCAAGCACAGCCACACCTGTATCAATGGTGCAGGGTTTTTTACCAGCATGATAGACAAACGTTTCTGCTGTAATAATACTAATACTAATTTAATAATAATAATAATTTAACAATAATAATAATAATAATAATGATAATAATAATGTAATAATAATAATAATAATAATAATAATAATAATAATTTAATAATAATAATAATAATAGTTATAATAATAATAATAATAATAATGATAATAATAATGTAATAATAATAATAATAATAATAATAATCTAATAATAATAATAATCAAATAATAATACTAATAATAATGATTGAATAATACTACTAATAATAATGATAATTATAATTATAATAATAATTTATTAATAATTTTATAATATTAAAAATTCAATAATAATGATAGTAATATTAATAATAATAAAAATAATAATAATAATAATAATAATTTAATAATAATAATAAAAATAGTTTCATAATAATAATAATAATAATAATAATAATAATATATTTATATAGAATCAAGGGTACTCTCTGTCCCTTCAAGTATCACTATTGTTACACAAATTAAAATCAGAATCAATTTTAATACCTTTATTGATGATTAAATTATTTTCACTGTCTGATGCATGCATATATTGTTATTATGTATATAATATTTATCTAAATGTGTGTCCCTTTAATTTGTACTGGTGTGGATGAGCACACCAGAGAAGCTGTTCCATCTGTTATTGTCTTCATAATAAAAAACATAAGCTGGAACATTTAATCCACACTTTGGCTGCTTTAGCCAGCACAGTCACACCCGTACCTGTTGTACAGGAGAGACCAGTGTTGCCATACTGAGTCGTTCCTGCTATAACAATATCTGCAGCTACTATATAGACATTTACATATTTGAAATAAGTGGCACATATTTGTACAGTAAAGAGATAGGTCCCAGCGTGTGGAGCTGTGAAGTATCCTGTAGATACGTCGTATCCTCCGCCAATGTTGTTGACAGTCTGGATGTATCGTATCACGTCTCCAGTAGAGGGGCTGGTGTTTACTACAGATCTGGCTTTAAACACGACCGTAGGAGTGGTCAAATCGGCTATAATAAAAACAAGTATATGCCATTGTTATGTTCATGTGTTTTATAATACAGACACCAGTAAGTGCCCCAGTACAGTGTCGCCGTGCAGTGTTCCCGTGCGGGGCTTATCAAAATAATATGGGATAAATCCTACCGTTTTACTTTAATGTTTTATCCTGCTGTATGACAGCTGAAAGTGACAAGTTCCTGTTAAAATTTAAATATGTGTAACCTTTTTTTAATTTAAAAATTAAAAAAAACATACATGAAAATGGTAAAATAGAAGTGTTTCTGTGTCATTAATTTATTGTACATGTAATGATAAAACATCAAAACCAATTATACAAAATATTATTGATTATAACTTATTATGCGGAATAAGTGTAAGAGAGAGTACAAATATAGCGGCTTATCCCTAAATTATCCCATGCAGTTAACTCCCAAATCACTGATAGTATGGAAAAGTATAGTAGACAAAACTTATTCAATTATTAAAACTGCGATAATAAGCCTGTTAAAAGCGGATCTAAAAACCTTTTCAATGTTAAAGTAAAGCGAGTGATAGAGCTCTATTTCTATTACAGGTAAACTGTTATGACATCATGCTTGTCCGTCAGATGGGGACATTTAATTGTGATACCATGTACTAGGGTGACGTCCATCTTCTAGACATTATAAAAAATCAAATAAACAGCTATTAAAGCCGCGTTATTTTTGTGTTCAAAATACAGACATTGTGTCAAGTATTAGTGTGGAATGTTACCGTCATGTTTGCATTAAATCACCCGATGTTTGAAACATAATTTTTGTTAAAAAGTTATGAAAATTTATTAACTTTGTGTTACCCGTGTTTGAAGTAAACCATTTTGCCCTGCACTTGTGTTATGCATAGCGCAACCTTCAGAGTATACAGCGTAATAGTCCGTTTACACATCAGGTATTGAAACTATTTAGTAGGCGTAGTTTGTAAATTTCAGCTCTATTTTGTTGATTGCATTGCGTAATCCCAAATTCGAAAACTTAGTCAACTGTTTTCCTGTATTCCTTCTAGTAGAAGCTATAAATATGGTAAAGCATGGTTCACTGTAAATATGTTACGTTATGCTCTTATTTGGTGTGAAATAACTAACAAACGATCCTACAGTGAATATGTAAATAATGTAAATGTATTAATCCAGTCTCAGAGAAATCACAATTGTCAGTGCCAAAGGTGGCAATGCAGTTCAGTATTAAATCAAATACAAATGACCAGAGTTAATTAAATCAGCCCAACTCAAAACTTAACCAACGGAGTCCTAACAATGCCAACAGAACCGAACTCTCTCTTCAAACACACAAAATCCCTGGGATCGTTGTATTTATACCATTTATTCAGATAATCACTAGCGCCCTCTGATTACAAAGTAATGTCCAATCCGGTTATCCATAAATTATGTCCAATGTTTAATTTAGACAGAACTTCTGCGTAGTTTGATCATTGACAATTTATAAAGGTTAATGGTTCTGCGTAGTTGGATCAAAATAGAATTTATATTTCTGATGCTTACTAATCATGTCAATTAAACGACTATCTACAGGCGAAACTAGGTTATTATTTTCAATGCTGACTAATATAAACATATTAACATACCATCTCAAATGTCATCTAAACATTGATGAGTGTTGGCAAATGGGGGGGGGGGGGGGGGGGTTGGTGAGGGGGGGGGGGGGTTGGTGAGGTGATAGCAAATTTGGTGTTATTCGGTTTTGTTCAGATGATGAGGCCCTTCCAATGCAGCTTTCGTATGAAGCCAACATATTTAAACATAAAAGCAGGTGTTTCTTTGGTCGTGGTTTTTGGTTTGTTCTAAAACAATGAATTATCAAAAAGGTTTTGTATTTAGGACAACTAACTTCTTCATAGAAGTAAAATTCAAAGTAGTATATATAGCTATACCCTAGATAGAGTTCAATATAACAATATAACAATGTTGTTCAATGGAACCAAAACCATAGTAAGGTTCTCAATACATATACCTTAGCTAATCGGTCATGCAGCATGTAAGCAGTAAATAAGCAAGCATTCTATGATTTGTCAATGATCATGTAGGCTAGGGAAATAGGTCCTTAACATATATGATACATAATAAAATCAAAGGTTCACTATGTTACAAATGCCTTGCTATTATTTTTAGTCAATGACTGCAATGGCTAAATATGTGACTTTTATATCATCTCTTACATACCACACAGGGTCTGAAACCGTCAACACTGTCAAACAAGGGTCTATGAGGTGTATTTACACCCACAGTCTCTAATCTCTCAATTTTAACTGGGATTATGAATGGACACTATTTCTTTGTCACACAGGGTCTGAGCCACATAAAAAATGGAGCAAGGTTGTTGTGTTTCTCTTCCACGGTTGAAAACCATCCATACAAGTAGATGTTAGATTAATATTTTCACCTGTTTATCTATTTCTGAGATAATATTTGGTAACAATAGCAAGCTGTAATTATGTTACTATTTATTACATATGTCATTATATAGAGCTATCGTTTTATATTAACTTAAGATAATGAATGTGAAATCTAATATCAATCAGTCGTTTAACTGCGAACAATACCATATCTGTTTGCTGATTGATATCCCGATAAAAGTCAGAATGAATGCGCACTTGCTGATTGAGCGGCTTCGTTCGTTATCTCTGTTTCAACAACAACATAACCCAATCGATCAGCTGATAGAGACTATGGCCGATATATCAAAGTAGGTACTGATTTGCTCTGAGTAATGGAAAGTAACTAAATTAACAAAAACCGAATAGAAATGTTTAATTCATGATTAATGCGTTAACATTACTGAATATTAGTATTATTGTATAACAATTTTTTTCATATATTTTGAAGTAAAATACGGGTTTTGGCATACACCTGACACATAAACATGTTTTAAATGTATCTACCAGTCTGCCATACATAGAATATATATGTCCATTTTTTTAAAAAGTTGATACACTCAACTTTATACATTCCCGCTACGCCATAATAAATATGAAGGATTGCTACTATTGTTGATAAATATCGGTGTATTATATAAAATACACAATGGTTAGTTAACATGTTTAGCGCTATGATGTATTATAGCTATTGTGTTCAAACAAGTGTAACTGATTGAATGCGTATGTGTTTATGTGTAAATACGATTGATTTATGCATGATGTAAATATGTTAATTTATGCATTTAATCTAGATATTTGTGTTCTAGAATTATCGGTTGTATTATAGCTGTGTGTGTTTTATTGTTTATTTATGCTCTCCTAAAAATGGAGGAAATAACGAGTACTACCACTACTACTATATATTTGTTCCAATTTGATTTTATGATTGGGGGAAATTCTTTCATTTTTTAAACATAAAGTTAATCATGCGGGTAGTTACAGAATTTCTCTAGTCCAGGCTGCAATGGAAGAGGACAATACAGGTATTATGTTATTCTAATTCTCACTGTTCATATGAATGGTTGAAAGTAATAGATAGAGTATGGTCTCATGGAGTTGGTTGATTTAAACATCGAGATGGGCGTAGCCCATCGAGGTGTTTAAATTGACCAACGAGATGAGACCATACTCTATTTGCTTTGTAGCATGTCCATTTCAGCTCCCTGCCATACTCTAACTTCCAATAAATGGTAGTTGTAGTGGTGTTATTTTCAATAAAACGATTTACACCTGTGCTATTGCAAAGAGAATTTTCAGTGACCATGCTAAAAGAGTTATAAAGGTTAGTCTGGTTCCCACTGTTCATATGAATGCTTGTATGTGTTATTCTGGTGCCCACTGTTCTTGTGCATGTTTGTATGTGTTATTCTGTTTCCCACTGTTCTTATGAATGTGTGTATGCCTCGCCAATGTAGAGCTGGCATACCATAGTCATACATGCATATTATTGTAGCATATGTAACTGTACACTATATGGGTGAACTCTCGCAATGCGTAATACTCCTAACATATATTATTGTTACATATGTAACTATGCACACTCGAGATGGGTGATACCTATAGTATATGTTAGTGTTACATATGTTACTATGCATACTCGAGATAGGTGATACCCATAACATATATTATTGTTACATATGTAACTATGCACACTCGAGATGGGTCATACCTATAGAATATATGTTTGTTGCATATGTAACTATGCATATTCGATCGAGATGGGTGATACCCATAGCATATATTATTGTTACATATGTTACTATGCACACTCGAAATAGGTGATACCCATAGCATATATTATTGTTACATATGAAACTATGCACACTCGAGATGGGTGATACCCATAATATATATCACTGTTACATAATGATGTAACTGTTCTCACTCTAGAAGGATGTTACTCTTAACATGTATTATTGTTACAAATATAAGTATGCACACTTGAGATGGGTGATAGTCATAACCTATATTATTGTTACATATATAACTATGCACACTCGAGATACGTAATACTGATAACAAAAATTCATTTTACATATGTAGCTATGCACCCTCGTGATGCGTATAACTCATAACATATACTTTTGTTATAACGACGTTGCTTTGTTAACCTTCACCTTTCACCATTGCGGGTTCGAATCCCATTGGGAGCTCGACTTGTAAATGAGGACGTGTCGATTCTTACGGATGGCGGGAGGTGTACAGTACTGGTTCTGTCCAGGAAAATATGGGTGGTCTGCCTCCACCACAAACATTCGATCGTCATATATAAACTTACATGTGTTGAAAATGACGTAAAACACCATACAAACAAACAAATACATATGAACTATGCTTTTAACATATATTAGAAACATATGTAACTATTCTCACTCAAGATGGGTGTTACTCATAACATACACTATTGTTGCATATGCAACTATGCTTACTCGAGACGGGTGATACTCATAACATATATTATTGTTACAAATGTAAGTATGTACACTCAGGATGAGTGATACCAATAACACATATTACAGTTTCATGTGTAACTATGTACACTCGAGATGGGTGATACCCTTAACATATGTTATTGTTACATATATAACTATATACACTCGAGATGCGTAATACTCATAACATATATTATTGTTACAGATTTATCTGTGTACACTCCGGATGCGTAATACTCATAACATATCTTATTGTTACATATATAACTATGTCCACTCGAGATGGGTGATACCCATAACATATATTACAGTTTCATGTGTAACTATGCACACTATAGATGGGAGATACCTATAACACATATTACAGTTTCATGTGTAACTATGCACACCGGAGATGGGAGATACCTATAACATATTTTACAGTTTCATGTGTAACTATGCACACCGGAGATGGGAGATACCTATAACATATATTACAGTTTCATGTGTAACTATGCACACCGGAGATGGGAGATACCTATAACATTTATTACAGTTTCATGTGTAACTATGCACACTATAGATGGGAGATACCTATAACATATATTACAGTTTCATGTGTAACTATGCACACTGGAGATGGGAGATACCTATAACATATATTACAGTTTCATGTGTAACTATGCCCACTGGAGATGGGAGATACCTATAACATATATTACAGTTTCATGTGTAACTATGCCCACTCGAGATTGGTGATACCTATAACATATATTGCAGTTTCATGTGTAACTATGCACACCGGAGATGGGAGATGCCTATAACATATACTACAGTTTCATGTGTAACTATGCACACTTGAGATGGGAGATAACCATAACATATATTACAGTTTCATGTGTAACTATGCACACTAGAGATGGGAGATACCTATAACATATATTGCAGTTTCATGTGTAACTATGCACACTGGAGATGGGAGATACCTATAACATATATTACAGTTTCATGTGTAACTATGCACACTGGAGATGGGAGATAACCATAACATATTCTATTGTTACATATGCAAATATGCACACACGAGATGGAAGATACCCATAACATGTATTACTGTTACATATGTAACCATGTTCACTAGATATGGGTAATACACATAACGTATAGTATTGTTTCATATGTAACCAAGTACACTAGATATGGGTAATATACATGACGCATAGTATTATTGTTTCATATTTACATATGTACTCTCGTGACTGCATAGTGATATCATAACGTATATTATTGTTAAATATGTAACTGTGCATATTCATAATGGGTGATACCCATAATATACATGTACATATATATATTTAATGACCAATATGAACGTATGCATTACGGAGTTATCCCGCATGATTTTGTTAATTTAACTACGGCTTGCTTACACCATAGATTTTCCATTAAACATGCCTCCACTAAGGAGAGAACCCACGTAGGGCCGAAGTCTGTAACTCTAACGCATCAGACTGAACGACGAATAAAAGAACAACAAAAGCTAGAAGCTTCCAATGGTAATTCTTCAGTAAACTTGAGTACAACTTAAACTAGAGCAAGTCAATGGCGCGCCATCGCATATCCCCGCACTCTTTCAATTAAGTGGCACGTATTCACTCTTGAGCCTGTGATAACACAGTGGAAGCTTAACGTTTGTTTTGCAAACAGATAGGAAGAATAAAACAAACATCAGGTATAGACCTAGTTCTACATTTGGACCCATCCCAATCACCCAAGATGACTCTCGGGCATTTTTGCGACAATACACTATTGATTCAATGACATCCAATTTGATATGCAACATGGCCCAGTTTGAAAAAAAGATTTCTGATCCCGCCTAAGTCACCAAGTCCAGGCCCAAGATCATACATCATGGAGCCCTCGCACACCCCTTACAAATGTATTGACCATTGAGGCAACGCTAATATATACACGTTGTCACACTCTTAAGATAAGCATGGCGTTATTGTACTTGTTTGTGTAAATCCACTCATACATCAGATATATACCAAGTTCTAAATGAGTACACTTCCCCACAACTCAAGAAATATAAAAAGATCGGACAGGGAAAGTAGCATTCAAGGAGGACAGTCAATCACAAAACACAGAAACAAACACGCAAACAGACAAACAAGAAGGCAAAAGTAATAATAAATGCAAACAACATCACAAACACAAAAGGGTTAACAATAGGGCTACCGCCTTGGAACGGTCAGTGGCAAAGTAGACCACTGGGGGTGGGTTTAAACCGGTTCTAGGGTGCACCAAACCTCACACTTACCCTAATGCTATCCCATTAAAACAGGACAGTGTAAATAAAGAAATCCCCGCCATGATCTAATCTCTAACCAACAAGGCAGCATCAATAGGCAATATAAGTAAAACACAAATATGCTCGTGTAAATATAATACAAAAAAATATTAGCCTAGAAAGCCACAATGAAGGTACTCAATGACTTAGCAGAAGCCAGAGCAACAAGAGAATAAACCATTAAGGGCACGAAAAGAAAGATCATAGACAAACATCAAACGCCACCGTCCCAATCGGCTTAAGGTAGGCGTCATCATAGGGTCCACAGCCTGTCCGGTCATCGTACAATTAAAGAGGAAAGTATAGTGGCGAACTGTAAAAGGGTCCACCACCAAGCATGCAGTACGTTGCAAAATGATAGGGTCATAACCTCTTTTGATAAACTTTTTAAGTCTAACAAAGATAGTATGAAAGTGATCATGACCAAGAATCTTACGAAGTTTATAAATCACATCACCATAGAAGTCAGGTTGAGATAGTCCTTGTCGCAAAAGAGTCCTTAAATTACTTTTATATTTGGCAATAAGATCAGGGTTACGATAATAAAAGTTTGCAAAGGTTTTACGAAGTTTATGCTAACGGTAACCCTGACTAAGTAGCTTTTTAGTTACACAAAGATTACGAATATTAAAGTCCTCAACCCGGGTACAAGCTCTTGAAAAACGAATAAGTTGAGACACATACACCCCATAGCTAGTTGCTCGGGGGAACATCCCCATCCAAGTGGGGATAATTAACAATGTTAAAATTAAAATCATCTCTCTTGTCATAGATTTTGCTAATTATTTCACCATTTTCAATCGAGAGATCTAAATCAAGAAAAGAAGCGTTATTATCCGATATATTAGCTTTGTTAAGCTGAAGTTCTTTAGGATAAATATTATTAACCATAGTTGGAAAGAATAGGTTGTCAATGTTCAATATGTCATCCAGATACCGAGAGGTGTCATTAAAGGCTTCAATAACATCTACCTGGGTATCTGGTGAAAGACTCAACATGAAATCTCTTTCATAGCAAAATAAAAACTAATCTGCGACAAGTGTAGCACAGTTCGTACCCATAGGGATACCAACAATTTGTCTATAAACTGTAGTTCCATACCTGACGAAAATATTATCTAATAGGAAGATGCTTCACAAACTTCATAAACTTCATAGCAAGTCCACATAGTATAACTGTCTAAACTTCGGGCATTTTCTTGCGTCAGTGCACTGCTCTTGCAATAGTATTCAATTTGATATGCAACATGACCTTATTTGGAAACAATGATTTTTGTGACCCGTCACTCACTCAAGTCCAGCTCCCAGGGAATAACCAAGAAGGCCAAGGTAAAACCCCTAAATATATGTATGACTCATGAGGCTACGGTAATACATAAAACAATGTCAAAAATATTCCAAAGTTTCAAGTTTCAAGTTGGTACTTGTAACGATGTCGGAGGAGATATTGTCAATTACACACGGATGGACGAACAGAAAAAGCAGGGATAATTAAAATGTATTTGTATATATACATTTGAATATAAATATTATATACTCAGTTGCAAAATAAACTGGACACTTTCAAAATTTTACTTTACACCCTATCCTATTTATCAAGAAACAGTCCTTTAATGATTCGACCTTATTGAAAAACAAAAGACAACATGATATTGGCAATGGAATGATAAAAACTTTGGTACCAAATATGTCATATTTATTTTGGAATTTGTCAATTTAATTCTAAAAAAACATTATACAATTAAATGTAAATAAAACTCAGTGTATACATATTTGATAAAAGGAGATACTTGTGTTCACACATGACTGTATAGTCCAATTCGTAGATACGATAACGATAATTTTATTCGTCAGCGTTTTAGTCGACCCATCACTTCCGGATAGTTACGGAAGACGCTTCCGCAATGGATACCAACAAACTTAACAAGGAAAATATTTCTCCGACAGATATTGATAAATTAACCGTTGTTGAACTAAAGGAATTTTTACGATTTCACAACCAACCTGTGTCTGGACGGTCTGCTGAATTAAAGGAAAGGGCAAAAGGAGCGCTTGCACTACGAATTCCAGATTATAGTGAGTTACGTCTGATGGATGAACGCAACAGCCAGAAACGGAATTTAACCAAATTTCGAACGCCTTTAGGAGAGAGTTTACCAGATCCAGTTTCGTTGAAAAGTGGATGGACAAGTGACATTATAAACATTCCGGATGTTACGGAAAAGGAATTGTACAATTATTTAGTGTTTAATTCTGGGCGAACTTTTGATGGGGAGATTTCAGGAGCCTCCAAACAAATCAAGGCCAAAGTTTTCTACGAGGACAATCATGTGTTCCAAGTGGAATATCACCCCCTTGATGACGGATTGAGCCATGGCTACGTCAGATGCAAGGTCATCCCTTCAATGCCATCTGCTGATGTCAAGAAAGACCCAGACTAAGTGACATGGGTTTCTTTGTCGAAGTTGACTGGCCAAATACATGCAGCGGATTGTACATGCACTGCGGGGTATGTATATTAGATTGGTTCAAAAGATATGGTGTGCTTTAAAATGTAAATAACCATTTCATTTTTATATGAGCCTCTAAAGATGGCACGATATTGATTATAATTAACAAGGCATTGACCGTCTATCTGGAGCTGCAGTGGCCGAATGGTTAACATACTTAAATCTCGTCACAAAAATCAGAGGTTATGAATCACATTCAACCGGCATATATGCATGGCTAGCAGTTGCTCTTGTTAATTTCATGCATAGATTTAAGATTTTTTATCGCCACCAAGTGCTAGGTATTCTATATACATGGGCTCTTTCAATGAATAGTAAATGGTAAGTTATACCATTTTAATTTGTAGGATATAAAGTTTACAAATATGTACACCATAATTAATATTGTAAATTGTATTGTCTTTGGTGATATTTAAATTTTGGATTTTATACCGATAAACAATGATAATAATAATAATACAATAATATATTTTTTAACTGCATGGCTTCAGTCGCACATTTGCAAATCAAGTTAAACCATAAAGTTGTTATACCGGTAATATAAAGTGACACAACAAGAGTTAATGAGTTATTAGGGAACATTTGTTTTCAATGTTGTTGTTTTTTTACAGTGAGGGGGAAACGTGTAACCATGTTGCGGCACTACTCTGAGGATTGGTGGACATAACATCAAATAAAAGTGATGGAACAATAGCATCAACCTCACTCCAGTGTAAATGGAATCAGCCACGAAAGAGAAAACTGTCACCAAAAAGAGCTGAACAGATATTATTTCAAAAAGTGTTAAAACAAAATAATAAAGTTGAGTCAAACTACAGGGATTTTTCCCCAGTGAAGAAGAACAACAGTGATACCATCGATAGAAATGAATTTAGAAAACAAATGATAGAAGTTCTGCCTAAAGCTGTGTTTCATAAATTGTTTCAGAAAGAAAAAATTCCAGAGGAAGTGTTAAAGAAAAGTGTCATGCCGGAACCGGATATTTGCTTCCACAGAAATTTGGATGTTAAAAGTGAGTTTGCACAGAGTTCCATGACCGATTATGTAGCAGGACTGGATTTTGATCCTTCAGAGGTTGAAGAAACAACACGTGGCCAGAGAAACAATGAGTTGTGGTATCTTGCTAGAAACAAGCGAATAACAGCTTCAAATTTTGGCATGATATTTAAAGCCGATAAATCAACATCAGCAGTGAAAACAGTAATGGGGTACTACAAGAGTGTTAGCACAGATGCGCTGGAATGGGGTAAGAAGCGAGAAAAAGCAGCACTTAATGCTTATATCAGTAAGTTGAAAAGCTATGGTCATAGTGTAGAAGTGGAAGAGTCTGGTTTGGTATTATTGCCACAATTTCCATTTATAGGTGCGAGTCCAGACGGTGTGTCGATTGTGAACGTAGAAATAGGTCTGGTTGAAATTAAATGCCCGTACAAATACAGACAACTTTCACCAGAAGAGGCAGCACAACATAAGGATTTCTGTTGTGAATTAAAAGATGGAAAATTGGTGTTGAAAAGAAATCATAGCTATTATTTTCAAATCATCGGACAAATGGCATTAAAGAAGTGTGACTGGTGTGACTTTGTGATATGGACAACAAAAGGTCTGCACATTGAAAGAGTGTATTTTGACAGGAACTTGTGGTCCACTTTGCTTCAAAAATTATTACTTTTTTACAGGGAGAATGTCATACCAGAAATATTCTCATGTAGAATTAAACAGTGTTCATAAGCAGATTTATATGATACTGATTGTGCTTCTCAGAGCCTTAAAGACTGAGTTCGTAATATGACTGTGCTTCTCAGAGCCTTAAAGACTGAGTTTGTTATTTGATTGTGCTTCTCAGAGCCTTAAAGACTGAGTGTCCCTGTGCATGTGCCGTGACCTCATCGTGTTCACAGGGTGAACATGTTATTTTATAACATGGCCAACGACGGCACAATTTTAATTTTATTTTCAGAGTAAAACACGGATACAAGATACAGATTTAATCGGGCTATCTGAACCAGTTTATTTCTTCAATACATGTCAGCAATAAGGTAAAATAAATTTATTTCACATATATATGTCATCAATAATAACAGCTGTCCTCTGACAGTGTGTTCGGGTTTCGAGGTCTTGTTTAAAAAGAGCCATTACTTTGTGGCATGTTATGATTATCTATTTATGCTGAATACATGTAAGTATTAAAAGTTTCTGAGATATAACTGCTCCGTGAATCAACGTCGATGCTGGAGTGAGTCAAGATAAGTGCAACATTTATTTCAAAAAGTGAGCTAATAATTCATAAACAAATAAGTAAAAATTCATGAAAAAGTATTTGTTTCTGTTATTATTTGCGTATCGTTAGAAATCATAAAATAATTTGAGCTAGAATATTTAATACTTTAAAGGGACAGTAGGTGATCTGGAAGCGATATTATTGTCATTCCAAATTCTTGCCGAGTCGTCTATATTGTTAATTTACCAGCAAATTAAAATCCTCACTGATACCTCCACCATATTTTCTATTAAAAATTAATACTGTTTATTACACTTCTATGGGATCTATTCGATAATAAGAGTAGGGCACGGTTCCCAGATTCCTATTTATCCTTACCCTCTCTTTGGGGCGACTCGAAATAACTTATACTGTGTTGATGAGCCGTTAAACAACATTCATTACACTTTTATGGGTAAAAGACTGGGATTTCTCATTGACGTCCTGTAAATGAGAAATCCCAGTCTTTTAATCATAATCGCCAAATATTAATAAGTAAGTAAATAACTCTGATACTGATAAACGAAAAATTATCTCGTGGCCACGAGATAGATAAAAAACGAGAAATTATCTCGTGGCCACGAGACGAGATAAAAACAAAACAGCGCATGTCACCTCTGAGCTTCTCTACGCCTACCATCTCATGAAGGATTTCATTATAATCGATCCGAGCAGTTACATAGTCTTTATGTAAACAAATGACACTATTCTTTTTTTGTTAAATACACATAAAGATAATAATGTTGATTTACTACAAACTCAGAGTTGTGTATCTGTTTGCCTAGTATATTAATTCTGTACAAGATTGGGGTAAAAAACAGTCATTGAAGTGCAAATCTTGAATACATCAGACACTGTATCATGGGCTGAAATAGGTATAACACCATTTAATATTTTGAATATTTTGATGCGTTGCATTTCTCTTTCGATATGAATTCGCAAGTTCGCAATTCTTCTAGTTTCTTCAACTTCTCGTTTGCTGAACTTTTTCTTCTTCTTGAAGTGTGGAATTATTATCTTAATTTTCTTCTGTGTACATATGTCAGAAATTAAAAATCCTTTGTCAACCATAACTGCATCACCTGCTTCACACAAATCTAGCACTCCTGATAACTCAGTTATTTTCTTGTCAGACACATTACCATTATAGCAATCGGATACAAAGCTTGGCACTCCTGCTGGTGTGATTCCCACCAGTATCTTCCAAGTCATGTGTGATTTGTAGTTTGAATAAAGGAGTGTTTTAGCCTTTGTTGATTCTGGAGTCTCTGTTTTAATTTCAGTGCAATCTAGAATGACACGAGTATCAGGATATCGCACTTTGAAACACTCTGGCATTTGAGACTGGACAGCTTCTTTACTAGGCCAGAACATCAGTTGTGGTGCCATATTGTCGGACAGAAAATGAACCCATGTCCTCCATATACTACAGCATGTTGAGATTGAAATTTTAAATCTTTTTGCTAAATCCTCTTCGAATAAGCCTAATCTTAGTCTCATGAACACAAGGAGGAATTCGTCTATTAGTCTCATTTTCCTTCCAGGACCGGGTTTTTTTCTTATCATTTCTTTGATATGTTTTCTCTCGATTAGATTTTTTGCCTTTCCAATATGACATGCAGCTAGTCCTTTGTTTCAGTATGTTGAAAATCATCATAAAGGATAAAAACGTTGGGAACCCTGTATAAAACATGACCTCGTCATCATTGTCTTTCAAATCTTCAACTGTTAAATCTGAAAGCTCTGTCTGAATTGCTATTTCACATGTAGAGTGAGTATCTGATTGCGTTACTGGTGATTTTGATTCAACATGACATTTACACGAACATATTTGGTAAATCTGAATGAAACGTTTTCTTCGAGTCTGATTCTTTATCTTCCTTTACCTCAACAGTCACTGGCTCTGTTTGAATATACTTGTCACACAGACGAATTGATGATTTCTGCACTGGTCCTGCCAAATAAAACAAACAATTTTCATTTTAAATAATGTGCACGTGTATTTCTATTAAAAGCAAAGAAAACAAGAGCTGTCGGATGATAGCATGTGTGACTATTCCAGTCATTGACACACAAATATCAGTCATAATTTGAATATTAATGATATCAGAGTTATGGGATATAGTCTGCAGCTATAAGATTTTGTAAAAAAAAAAGAATAAAAAAAAAACATGTTTCTGGTAAAGTTGGGAAAAGATCAGATGGAAAATGAAGGCGTTATCCGAGGCAAAAGTTAACGGATGGACAAATCACCATCCTGTCCAAAAAGGGACATAATTTGGTAAAAAAATGAGTCAAGAGTTATGTAATTAATACAGTGTCACCTTATGACCCCAAACAATTGTGTATTGTTTCTAAGCAGTAGAAGCATGAATAGTTTTTGAGAAAATATCCTTCATGCAAAAGTTTGCCAACGCGATGAAACGGTGACTGCAGTAGCTCCCACTATTCTTAGAATAGTCGAGCTAAAAAAGAATGACTAAATGACTCACATGGGACTATTCATTTTACTGACATATAAAATAGATAACCCTGGTGCACAACCATATACTTAGGAAGTAAGTTTTATAAAATTTCTGCGGGTGAAAGACAGGTATTTCTCAGTGAAAGAATATTCATAATCGCTAAGGCCATAATAAATTAATTGTTGAGTTTCTCATCCAAATTTATTTTAAATTATGGGTGGGGATGTATGACAAATGGAAAATAGAACAAGGCAAAAATAGTAAAACATACTATTGAGTACTTTCAAGATTTAAAACACATTTTTAATAGTGTTTCATACTTTCAGCAATTTGTTTTATTTATTTATTTTTAATTTCTTTTTTTTATATTCTTTCTAATTTTTTTTTTTTATGACAACCTAGCTATTAATTAATTACGGCCTAATTATTAATAACTAACTCCGAACACAAAAATAACTAACTGTGACTTTGAGTGATGTCGAAGTCCTCCATCGATAACGTTTAATAAAGCGAATAATTAGGTTAAAATTATACATACACTGATTTAAAATGTAATAAATAGATTATTCAACTGCTGGGTTTGATTATATGGAAATCCTTCACTCAACGGTAGTAGTATTTTGTTTTTTCACTCACTTGCGTGCCCTCGTTCGTGAAAAGAACAACACATCTACAATCTCGTGAAGGATTTCCCTATAATCGATTGCAGCAGTTAAATAATCTCTATATTTTATGTTCTAGTAATTGCTTTTGGTGGTTTAAATTATAACTCATATTTGATATTTATCAATTTAATACAGAAATAATGTATTTAAACAAGACTAAAAAATACATATTTTGATGTACTCCCTTTAAAATGTCAGGTCCAACATTCATTTCGCATCTCTGGATAAAATTAAATTCTTTTTCCTTAACAAACATTTCTGAACAGAAATATCTATCATGTTTGGCCAGTAACAAGTAGTTATTTTCAAATACTAGTCTTGATAAAAGTTTTAAACATAAGGCAAAATAAAATACCTGTGCTTCCAGTGGCCCGACCGAACCTATTTTTATATGAAAAAAAAAAAAAAATAATAAAAAAAAATTAAAAATTGTTCTGAACAATGATTTATCACAATATATCGAGGTAAACTGACATCACAGAGAAACTTTCAGTTGTATCATCAACTTGTATGGGGTTTATGAGATAAATACATGCAGAAGCTCACAATATCTTGCTCCAAAAAAGAAAAAAAATGAAAATGTCTACCGACATACTCTATTTTTTTAGAGCATGCAATAGGAAACACACTAAGTCTTGTTTGATTTTTTGCCTAATCTAATATCATACCTGTGTAGTCATGCATATGAAGTGATGTGTTCAAAAAGTGATGTGTTCAAAGGATGGTCTATCTGTAACACCATAGTACAATCCATCTCGGAGTCAGAACCTCCACTGTTGGCAGATTCATCACCAATGCATTCAACATGTATTTGTGGTGTACACAGAGTATCATCACCAACTTGTGAATAGAAATTAATTTTTCAATTTCACATTCACAAAGTACTCCATGTTGCAATGTCATTTGGGGACTAACTACTTTGTATCAATCAAAATATTTATACTTTCATATGGCTATTCTTTGCAGAAACAATTCTATGGTCATAATATTTTTCTATATGCATGGCCGACTATTGTATTTTACTTTCTATTATATTTATTATTGTTTTGCAATTCAATTCAAATTCTGCATCCATTATCAATGTTTAAAGCAGTGTTTTCACCCAGGAATAAGTGTGTGGTCTGCTTCCACCACAAAAAATAGACATTCATACATAGCCTAAAATGTGGTGAAAATAATGTTAAATACCAAACAACAAGTCCCGAACAAGATTAAGTGGTGTATACTATACTGCCATGCAGGGATTTTTCTAGGCCCAATTTGGAGCCAAATTTCGGCGCCAACCTAATAATATCCTCATATTTTTGCAAAAGAGCAAAATATTTTCCCAAAATACAAAAAATATATTAATATTAAATGTACTGTAGCCCTAGGCGTATCTGACAATGTATTTGTTGCAGACTTGTATAAGAGCTTGATTATAAAATTATTATTCCAAACATTTTATCAAGTGCCTTACTATTTAAAATAGTAGGATTATTATTTTTCCCAATTTCTAGATTTCACGCGCATTTTGACCCAATTCAAAAGGCCCCTGGCACCTCTTCCAAAAATGCACACAAGTACCTGACATGTTATTATTGTTTTTTGTATTTATAATGTCTTGACGTTTTTTTAACTATCAATTTCCTGTTATTTTCCAAAATGTTACTCATTTTAATATGCCCAAATGCCCTATGACAGTACGATTTCCCTACACATGGGGGGGGGGGGGGGGGTGGGGGGGGGGAGAGTTTGGAGTGGGCGGGGGTCCAAAACATGATATGCAGCAGGGCAAACCTATACTTACCAAGCAAGACGCATATGTCTTTTGTGGGAAGATACTGGGTATAGGTGTCTCTTTCGACGGACCTTTTAAACCATTGAAATGTTCGCTACAAAGTCTGGCTGTTTTCAATTTAACTTCACTCCATGCGAAATTCTTTCGGTGATTTTTGACTCGCTGAATCCAAATCTTCCTATTTATTTTATTTGCCGGAAATCTGTGAAGGGTAACAGTTCTGTCCTGGACATTTTTGCCAGAATAATTACTGCAATCTTGCGCGCAGCAATATATTTTCCCCATCTCCGATAACGTAAACACGTCGGCTGCTAAAGCTGAACTATCCGGAAATGGATAGTCACTCCGCGCACGCGTATATCGTTCAAAGGGAATTAACTAAGCAAGCAAATAACGATAACTTTTGGGAACCCCGAATCGGACTATACGGTAACGGTATTGAAAGAAAACCATACATATAAAATCTTTTGGAAATCAAAATTGGTGTTTAACGGCCTGTCGTCACAATATCGTACGTTGTTTCGAGCCGCCCCAAACAGAGGCGAGGGATCCGTGAACTGTTTCATACTCTTGTTTTCGAATAGATTATATGGAAAGAATTGTAACTAATGTTGTTTTAAAAACTTTTCGCTCCAACCATTAGCATATGTTGCTAATAATATTGTGACGTTTAACACATATATTTAATATAGATGCATAACGCACGCATGCACGCACGCACGAATGCATGCACGGATGGTGCATGCTGCCTACCTCAATTAACACTCCTCACCCACCTATCGTCAAGAAGAGTAGTGTGTGTTAATGGGATGGGGTTGTGAGTGCAATATCAAATTCTTTTTCTGTATTGTTTCTTGAAAAATAACATCAATACTCTAAAATTGATATTGAAGGAGGGGATTGTAGTGGTGGTGCGGGTGCTCAATTTAAACTGTGCATACTTTTTGTTTGTTTCTTACATCGTAATGCTAAAAGAGTGATTTTTTTTTTTAGTTCAAACTTTTATCCCACCAACACCCACCCTAACGCATTGGTGGTGGTGGTGGGAGAAGGTTGCACCATTACCTAAAGTTTAAAGTCAAAATGATACTGGATTAATAGAAAGGATAAATCGAAAGGCCAATTTTAATGCTCAACCCGGGGCTAGAGGGCATAAACGGTAGCAAACATTTTTCACTACCTTCATGAACAGTCTCAATCAAACCGAGACTGCAATATTTTTTGTATTTATCGGCGATTTCCAAATGTCTCATTTCATGCTCTTTCTCCCTTTAACGAGTACACCAATGAATAAAAACTTGTAATATGTTGGTTACACTACAATATCATACATATGGAATATTAGTTTTTTTTAAATAATATGATGGGTATGACGGATATATGAAGATTTAGTAACGATGTTTTCTTCTACATCATATTGTAGAAATGAAAACATTTGTACAGGTTTTATCAGCAAATGGTAAATCAAATTTCCCATTCTTTTATTAAGATAAAGATAAATATAACATGAATACATCTTTCAGACTCGTGGACGGTAGCAAGCATATTTCACTATCGTTCATAAACAGTCTCCATCAAACCGAGACTGCAATATTTCGTATTTATCGTGTTCGGCCGTTTCCAAAGGTCCACTCTCATACTATTTTACCAGCATGTGGCATTATGCAACTAAATGCATACATATACACCATCAGGAATCTGTAGTTTATTGCAATAATCTAAAGGTAGAATCTGACCCAAACTTTGATACTTTCATCATTTTCATTCATTTACCTTCTTCAATACAAACACTGACCAACAGCATTGTTAAGTGTTTTAACTTATTAATTCATGACTTAGTTTATGCTTAACTTAAAAAGAAATCTTCCTTTCTTCCTGTTATTGTATATCAACTCTTTTAATTAATTTTTGTTTTAATCTTGGAATTGTCCAGCCATAATACATAGAACTGCTATGAGAATTTCTAGTGAATTATCAGCTGATATCTGTTATGACAATACAGTGCTGCCGCCTAGTGAGTAGTACACGTATTACTCCCATTGCATGCCTTGATTTATCCTTACCAGGTTCAGAGGTTGAGCATAGCGAAAAGATTATTTAATGCTCTCGGTCTATTCTTGAGATTATATCTAAAATGAATTTGTAATACTATTTTACTGTATTCTGGTTCCCGGTGTTCATATGAATGGTTGTATGTATTGTTCCGGTTTCCGCTGTTCATATGAATGTTTGTGTGTGTTATTCTGGTTCCCGCTGTTCATATGAATGGTTGTATGTATTATGCTGGTTCCCGCTGTTCATATGAACTTTTATATGTGTTATTCTGGTTCCCGCTGATCATATGAATGGTTGTATGTCTGGATCCCGCTGTTCATATTAATGTGCGTATGCCCCGCCAAAAATGTAGATCTGGCATACATACTCATTATTGCATATTATTGTAACATGTGTAGCTGTAAACTCGATGATTGAACATTCTCAATGGGTAATACTCGTAACATATCTTTGTGTTACATATGTAGCAATTTACACTCGTGATGGGTGGTACCATAACGTATATTATTGTTATATATGTAACAATGCATACTTAAAATGGGAGATGTCCATAACACATATTTGTGTCACAAATGTAACTATGTACACTCGCGATGGGTGATACCCGTAACATGTATTAGTTTTGCATATGTAACGATGTACACTCGCGATGGGTAAAAACCCATAAGGTATAGTATTGTTACCTATGTTACTATGCACACTCGAGATGGATGATACCCGTAACATGTATTTTTTGTTACATATGTAACCATGTACACTCGAGATGAGTGATACCGATAACAAATAGTATTGTTACATATGTAACCATGTACACTCGAGATGTGTGAAGGGTGATATCCATAACATATATTATTGTAACATATGGAAATATGTACACTCGAAATGGGCGATATCCGTAACGTATATTATTGTTGCGTATGTAACCATGTACACTAGAGATGGGTGATACATGTAACATATATTATTGTTAGATATGTAACTATGTACACTCGAGATGAGTGATACACATGTTACATATATAACTATGTACACTAGAGACGGGTGTTACCCGTAACATATATTATTGTTACATATGTAAATAAGTACGCTTGAGAAGAGTGATATCAATAACATATATAACTGTAACATATGGAACTATGTACGCTCGAGATGGGTGATATCCGTAACGTACATTATTGTTGCATATGTAACCATGTACACTAGAGACGGGTGATATCCATAACATATTTTATTGTTACAAATGTAACCATTTACAGTCGAGATGAGTGATACCCATAATCTATCATTGTTACATATGCAACTATGCAGACTCGAGATGGGAGATATCCATAACATATATTATTGCTGCATATGTAACCATGTGCACTAAATATGGGTACTACACCTGGTGCATCGTATTGTTTCATATTTGCTTATGTGCGCTCGAGATTGGTGATAGCCATAATGTATATTAGTGTTACATATGTAAATGTGCATATTCATACCATAACATATATGTACTTATATTAAATTAACGCATGCATTACGGTGTTATCTCCCATGGCATGTTTACGTCATTTTTTTTTTACATTAAACATGTGTCCACTACGGAGGTGAACCCAAGTGGGGCAGAGGTCCGTAACTCTAAAGCATCAAAGTGACGGAGAAATATAAGAATAGCAAATACTAGAAGCTTCCAGTGGTATTTCTTCAGTAAACTTGAGTACAACTTAAAACTAGAGCAAGTCAATGGCACGCCATCGGATATCCCCGCACTCTTTCAGTTAGTGGCAGGTACAGTGATAACAAAGTGGAAGCTTAAAGTATGTATTACAAACAGGGATGCAGGATAAAACAAACATCAGATATAGACCTAGTTTTATATTTTGACCATTCCCTATCACGCAAGATGACCCTCGGGCATTTTTGCGTCAAAACATTAGTGTTGTAATGACATTCAGTTTGATATCAAACTTGTCCCTATTTAAAAATAAAATAAAAACAAATAGTTTGAACCCGTCTACGCTGCTAAGTCCAGGCCTCAGATTATGACCCACGGAGCCCATACAAAACCCGTTACATTTGTATTGACCTTGAGGCAACGATAACTTATACACAAATTCACACTCTTACGATAAGCATGTAGGAGTAATTGTACTTTTGTGTGTAAAATCTCTCAAACATCAAATATATACTAAGTTCTAAATATTTACCCTTCCCCACCACCCAATATGACTCTTGGGCATTTTCTTGCGTCAGTGCACTGCTCTTACAATGGTATTCACTTGATATGGAACTTTACATTATTTGGAAAAAATTATTTTTGACCCCGTCACCCCAATAAGTCAAAGCCCCAGGACATAATGCAGGGGGCACAGTTAATATATGTATTGACTCTTGAGGCCGGGAGGAGATATTGTCAATTACACACGGACGGACGAACTGACAAGAAAAGGCGGGGGTAATAAAAAAATATTTGTATATATATATTTCCATATAGATCTACATATATATTAGACATATTTAATAGAACGAGATAACTGTTTGTAAACATATATAATGTAACATTATTAAACGAAAAACATACATATAAACTATTTTGGAAAGTTAACAGATTGAATAGGTGTTTAACGGCCCATCGACTCTATAGCGTACGTTGTTTCGAGCCGCCTAAAACTGAGGCGAAGGATCCGGGAACAGTTTTTCATACTCTTTCTTTCGAATATATTATATGGAAAAAGCTGTAACTAATATTTTTGTAATAACATGTAGTTCAATGCATTTGAATATATTGCTAGTAATATTGTGATGTTCAATACATATCTTGTAATATATATGCAATAAAATTGTATTAACGTTTGACAATATTCTATGGTTATAGCATTATCTAGACGGGTGCATGCGTACTTTAGGCTCAAATAAAACTTGTGCTCCATGGGTGCCCATAGAACCACCTCAGCATATAGTATGAAAGAAATGTGCAATAATTTTGATTAAGGTAAACATCCAATATGTGGTTACTGGCCGTATTTTACATTATTATTCATACGGCAATCATATATCCCCACCGCCCACACCACATAAAAAAGAGACCTATTTTTAAATGTTCATATTTCTGTACTGTACATATATTATTACACCATTACTATAGTGTATGCTGCTCACCTCAATCTCACTCCCCAACTACCTATCATCAAGAGGGTTTGGATGTGTGTGTTTGGCATACCTTTTCCCATGTCAGTTATCACCCACACCCTCCATATCATTGCCAGTTTCCCCTCTTTTCTAAATATTTTCTTAATCAGTACCCTTTTTATTTCTTCATATTGTTTATGGCTATATCTCTGCCATATATGCCTGTTTTGTTAATGGTATGTCCGCTGTATAGTGTGTTGTTCTCTGAAAAAGCGAAAGCTTTTGTTTATAAAAAAACACTTTAAATGGTTAATGTTTACTATTTATCATCTTTAGTCATATTTAACTGCGCTGTCCTCCTACCGCTTTGTTTATAAAACAAACTTAAATGTTCGATGCTCACAATTTGTCATGTTATACTGATACAGTATTACAGAACTATTTTAACCACGATATTCCCTACCTTGGCTATATATAGATGTGGGTTTCATATCAAATTCATAATGCCTCGAAGCAGAAGAGGCACGTTGCTGTGCACATATATATCAACAATTCATCACTAAATGGGCGTACAACAGGCTTTTTATGAGGGTCTATGGGTCACTGTTAAAACTGAAAAATAATCATGTGTCCAATTGTAATGGGTCAAACCATAATGAATGTATCTTAAAAAGATCCATTCTTTATAAGAAAATTCATTCTTCACAGTAATGTATGCTGTCATAGGTTACGGACCAGTGTTAATTTAAACATCTTGAGCCCGATTTCATTCAATATGTATGATGATATTAATTTTTTGAACCGGAAACAAGGCGTTTACACAATATTTTGAGCAATCTCATTAAAAATCATATCCTTAATTACGATTTGATACTCTCCGCTATAGGTGATAAAGAGTCTGATTTGAATGAGATTGCATTTTAAGTGATATGACGATTGTATCATAAATTGGATTTTTGATTTTGATTCATTTAGAAAAATACTGATATACCCCCTTTAAGAGTTACACACTCAGCTTGGTTTAGTGTTGCCGTTTTTCAGATTTCATTGTAAATAAGAAATGCTTTCTTTATTATACATATTACGATAATCAAATACATTCTTTCAGCGACAATGGAGCGAACTGTAACTAATGTTGTAATAACGTGTAGTTTAATCCATTTGTGCATGTGTTGCTAGATATATTGCGATGTTTAATACATATATTGTAACATATCAGCAGTAATATACTTTTAAAGTTAACAAGTTCAAATATATATTACTAAACTAAAAATCAGCGTTTTATTCAACAACACTCATTTTAGTGCAATCTGATTTTCTTCCACCAGTCAATTTAATTTGTATAGGTATCGATGAGAACTTCAGAAAAGCTATCCCATCTACCACTGTATTCCTGAACAACACCTGAATGATAGGAAGATTGAATCCAGACTGTGTCTCATTTAGCAAGCACAACTACACCTGTATCGTTGGTACAGGGGTATTTACCAGCATTATAGTCAGACGCTGCTGCTGTAATAATAATAATACTAATTTAATAATAATAATAATAATTTAATAATAATAATAATAATAATAATAATAATATATTTTATACAGAATCAAGGTAGCTCTCTGTCCCTTCAAGTATCACTATTGTTACACAAATTAAAATCAGAATCATTGTTTAATAACTTAATTGAGGATTACATTGTTTTCACTATCTGACGTATGCATATTTTGTTATTATATACATGTTATACAATATGTATATCTGCAAGGGCCTCATATTTTAAGACATTTCCTCCTACAAGTCACTTTAATTTGTGTTGGTGTGGATGAGCACACCAGAGAAGCTGTTCCATCTGTGGCTGTTTTCATAAACAGAACTTGAGCAGAAAGATTTAATCCACACTTTGTCTGCTTTAGCCAGTACAGCCACACCCGTACCTGTTGTACATGGCTTGCCACCAGCATTATACTGAGTCGTTGCTGCTATAACAATATTTGCAGCTACTATATGGACACATACATAGCTAGACATAGCACACATTTGTACAGTGAAGAGATAGGTCCCAGCGTGTGGAGCTGCGAAGTATCCTGTAGCTGCGTCGTAACCCCCGCCAATGTTAGTGACAGCTTTGGCGTATCGTATCAAGTCTCCGCTAGAGGGACTGGTGTTTGCTACTGATCTGGCTTTAAACACGACTGTCGGAGTGGCCAGTTCAGCTGTAATAGAAACAAGTGAAACCTCTTTAATAATTGATGTGTTTATTCCAACAAGTTCAAGTGTCTCAGTGTAGCGTCCCATTGCGGGACATAAAACAAAACAAATTAGGGATTACTCCTACTTTTTAATTATCTTTTCATCGATTTAATATCCTGTTGTATGACAGTTAAGGGTGACACGTAGTAGCTAAAATACAACTCAGTTCTTTGTAACACGCATCAATTAAATATTTGAGAATATGAATTGTTAACGTGTTGCGATCCTGTTAATTGTAATTAATATATCATTAACTATCCTGTTAAAAAAAACATAACCAGGTACATACAATAAAGTATTAAATAGTGACTTATTTCAACAAAATATCCCATAGCAGACAGCCTTTCACTTCCGATCATTGATAGTATTAAATAAGGACGGCATACACAGGTTATAATTAAATTAAAAATAGGTCTGGCCTCTAGCATGCATATGAAAGCAGCCATATATAATGAAAGAAAACTAAATCATGTGCTTATTGACAATATAACAACCGTTTATATAAAGATTGTATAAATACCTTTGATCTTGTTGGCTGCAGTTTCGTGGCTCTTTATAAATGCCAGTAAAGTTTTGTTTATATCGCCCTGTTTCTCTATCAGATCCTGGGAGAGGCGACCAACTTGTTGTTGAAAGTTTGACAAAATGTCATCCAACTTGCTTTTTTGTCCTTCCATTTCTTGCTGAATGGAATCTTTCAGTTTATCTAGTGTGTCAGTCCGTGCAATCTCTGCCTCATTTATTACGGAAATGAATTTTTCTATTTTGTCCGTCCTTTCCACTTCTGCATCTTTAAAGTCAGAGATCTTCTTTTCCATTTCATCATCCCAAATTTGCAACTTGTGTTCGAGGCGAACTAACTTTTCAAGAACTTTTTCTTGGAAATGATATTTAGAGCACTCGGGCTCCTCGTGTATTCGTGCTTCAGCCACCATAAATACTACCAGCATAAGGTACACAACCTGGTAAATCATGGTTCCCTGTAAAGATGTCACGTTGTCCTCTTATTTGATGTCAAATAACTAACAAACGAACGATCCTATAGTGAATATGTAAATTTTGTAAGTGTATTAATCCAGTCTCAACAGCAATCACAATTGTCAATGTCCAATGTTGCCAATGCAATTCAGTATTAAAATACAAATGATCAGAGTTAATTAAAACATCTAACTCAAAACTTAACCAACGGATTCCTAACAAAACTAGCAGAATCAAACTCTCTCTTTCTTCGAACTCCTAATCTCCCTGGGCTCCTGGTGCCTGTATATATACTATTTATTTAGACAATCACTAGCGTCCTCTGATTACAAAGTAATGTCCAATCAGATTATCCATAAATGATGTCATATGCTTAACTTAGCCAGAAATTTCTAGCTCTGCGTAGTTTGATCATTTACAAAGGTTAATGGTTCTGCGTATTAGGATCAAAATAGAATTTCTATTTCTGATGCTTACTAATCATGTCAATCAAATGAACATAAACAGGCGAAACTAGGTTATTATTTTCAGTGCTGACGCATATAGACATATTTACATATCATCTCAAATGACATCTAAACATTGATGAGTGTTGGCAAATATGAAATGTCACGGCTTGTTCCAAATTAAAGACCTATTTCGAGCCTATTGTATTTGGGGATGGGGTGGGGAGGGTGGTGGGAGTGGGGAGGGAGACAGAAAATGTGTATATGTAACTGTAAATCACAGTTGGACATACACATGCATGAGAAAATGGTGTTATTCAGTTTTGTTCAGTTTTAGCTAATCGGTCATACAGCATGTAAGCAGTAAATAAGCAAGCCTTCTATGATTTGTCAGTGATCATGTAGGCTCGGGGAATAGGTCCTTAACATATATGATACATAATAAATTAAGATATCAGATATAGGTTCTTCGGTGCATGCTACGTGTCATTGTACATGACAGCATGTAAGCAGTAAGTAAGCAAGCTTTCTATGATTTGTCAGTGATCATTTAGGCTTGGAAAAAAGGTCCTTAACTTATATGATACATAATAAAATATATTGTTATGATTTATATAATGAGGTTTACATACTTTATTAGTTTGATTAGATACTGTATAGTTTGATTAGTTTCAATATATCAGATATAGGTTCTTCGGTGCATGCTAAATGTCATTGTACATAGCACAGGCATGCCTGCTAAATAATGTATGACTACCATAGCACAGGTATGCCAGCTAAATAATGTATGACTAACATAGCACAGGTATGCCTGCTAAATAATTTATGACTGCCATAGCACAGGTAGCCTGCTAAATAATTTATGACTGCCATAGACAGGTATGCCTGCTAAATAATGTATGACTACCATAGCACAGGTATGCCTGCTAAATAATTTATGACTGCTGATGCTGAAAGTTCACTGGTGAAAGTTCACTGGGATACACCATCTAGGTTAAAGCATGTCTACCTGCTAACTCATTAATATTCATCAGATTGAAGCCACTATAAAAAGGTCCTCACGCATACATTGAGACAGCTTATGAGTCCGATATTTTAGATAGGATTTTGGATGTTATTTACGACTTGGATTGGATTTTTATTATTCTTCATTATCATCGTTAAAATTGTGTTCGAAAGTATCATTGCTTTTATAATAGAAATAGTGTTATAAACGTAGAAAACAAACGTGCGTAACCCCAAACAGTGGATTTGTATGTGAGTTAAACTTCCAACTTTGAGGACATAACTAAAATCTTTTTACATAACTATAATATTTTTTTACAACAATGGTGGCAGCAGTGGGATTCAGACATACTTTTGTTTACACCACTGCTGGCAGAGCGGTGGGATTTAGACGTAGATTTTTACAACACTGGTGACATCGGTGGAATTCAGACATGTTTACAACACCGCTTGCATAGCTGTGCGATACAGATAATAGTTATTACAACACTGCAGGCAAAGCGATGGGATACGCAAATATAATAGTTTTTACAACACTGGGAGTGAGGTGAGATATGAACTTGTACACGTATTAAAACAGTAACAATCACCATGAAAGAGACAATATGTTGCTGTGATATGTTTAAGTATGTTTTCGGAATGTTTGTTTGAAACAAAGGCAACTTATGTTTGCACTGAAGTCAGAGTTTAGAACTTGAAACGTTAGATGTTTATGGTAGGATAGCGGTGGGATAAAGACAATTCTTACAACACTGCTGGCAGAGCAGTGATATTTAGATAACAATATAATCAAAGGTCTACTATGTTACACATGCCTTGCTACTGTTTTAGTCAATGATTGCTTTGGCTAAATATGTGACTTTTATACCATCTCGTAATATCACACAGGGTCTAAAACCGTCAACACTGTCAAACAAGGGTCTTGCAGGTGTATTTACACCCACAGTGTCTCTAATCTCTCAATTTAAACTGGGATAATTAATGACTGTATTTAGTTGTCACACAGGGTCTGAGCCGCAAAAAAAGTGGAATAAAGTTGTTGTGTTTCTCTCCCACAGTTGAAAAACATCAATACAATTTAATGTTAGATTATTGTGTTATTCTCTGTATCTATGTTTGAGATAATATCTAAAATATTTGGTAACAATAGCTTGCTGTAATTATGTTACTATTTATTACACATGTCATTATTTGGAGCTATCGTTTTAGGATTTACTTAAAATAATGAATGTGAAACCTAATATCTGTTAGCCAGTAAACTGTGAACAATACCATATCTGTTTGCTGATTGATGTCCCGATAATAGTCTGAATGAATTTTAGCTTGCTGATTAACCGTCCTGTTCATTATCTTTCTTTCAACAACAACATAACTCAATCGATCAACTGATGAAGGCTATGGCCGAAATATCCAAGTAGTCACTGGTTTGCTCTGAGTAATGGAAATGGAACTAACTTAACAAAATCCACTTAGAAATGTTTAATTTATGACGAATGTCTTAAAATAACTGAATATTATTACTGCATAACTGTTATTGAACAACTTTGTGACTTAATCGCTGGCCTAATAATATTGTCACTACGACTGTACGGATAACAGTGATCGTGTACGTATAACAATCATTTTGTAAAAAACGGCTCACACTACTTTTAATTATAAATCGCCAGATATAGTTATAACTAGTCGGTCATATCTTGTCCCTATGGTTTCTTGTATTCATTTCGACAAGGTTTCATTTTATTCAGCTGCCGAATGCAGCTGATCCTTATATGGGTTTTGTATCTGTCTATAGTTAACAGACTGTGACTCATGTAAGTGGACATAAGCATGCTTTACAACTTGGATTCCTAGAGAACTTGTCTGAAAAACTTGAATGGTATAAACATATATTTTGCGATGTTGAAAGGTTGCCATTTCACTTGCTGAAATGACATTTTCGTAAACCAGTCTACTGAAATGTAGGATGTAGTCATTATTATAAAAATATGTATATTAGCGACGAAACATTCACTGTCCTCAGTAGCGCAGTTGATTGAGGCGTCATGTTAGTTCCGGGGCAGGGAGGGTTCAAGCGTGCTTTTTTTCTTTCTTTTTTAAATTTTCATTATTATGGTTTTCAGTATTGCTAATGGTAAGGTAGCAACAGTTCCTTTACAATTTTAACTTTGATAACGCAATCTTATAATTACACATGGTAACAGTGAACAGTTTATATGTGTTGTAATTCACACGCTAACGCACACTATCCCTTACGTCGTGTTATGTTAACTTCTTGTCTCTCGACGGCTATTGGTCATATACCACTATTGCATTTCCCATAGGCCTCCATTATAGCCTTTTGGCCTACAACCCATATTCCTATATCCGTATGGATGATAAAACCTAACTTTTTTTAAAGAACTATCTTAGAGACACTCAAAAATGACCAGCAAATTGGAGATAATCTCATGCTTTCAGCCTCTAATATTTCACTGAAGGTGGCCACCCCCAGAATGGCAGTAAAGAAATTTTACTTTTTGCAAATATACTCTCAGTAAAATTGTATCCATAAAAATGCAAATTTCAGTCAAAATATCCTAAATCAACATGTTTTATGATGGAAACATAATATTTTGATGTTTTATGGGGATTTATTATGATTTGGGTAATTTAATCCAATCAGAATCTACCTTAAAATCTGACTATATGCCCTAATAGACCCTATACTTTTTCAACCAATCAGAAGCCCCAACTCAATAGTGGTATCTGACCTAAATAGACATTTAAACTAACTGAAGTTTATTTTTTCTGGCTAAATTGTTTCATACATTCATTCTGAGGAAAATGGTGTGTTTTGTTTTTAGAAAAAAATACTTTTCTACAAAAAATGAGGGCTTTAAAGGGCTTCGGCTGATGTCAAATTCATGTGATTTTTACGCGTAAATCCAGAATCTTCAAAATGCCATATCTCGACAACCGTTTCAATCTTTTGTTTCAAATAAAGTAATTTTGAATTGATTTCATCAATAACATGTGATTTTCAACCAGTTGAAGCTCTCTTGAAAATCATTTCTACTGAAAAATGATATTTGTGATTTTCAGGGCTCAAAATAGCAGATTTTACCATAAAAATGCCACTGTTTTGTTATATATTCAACATTTGCCTTCAAATGGATTAATTAACATTATGCAGCAGTTTCTATATGTGAAACCATCAAGAAAATGCAACTTTTCACTTTAGAAATGACAAAAAATAATTCTGAGAATATCCTCCCCAACTCCATTTTTAAGGCCATGCCATGTTTTACAATATGCTCATTATACAAGATTGCCTGTAACTGTAGACTTTAATGTATTTTTTTTATTAGATATTGTTTGTGCCACCTTTACAGGTCATTTTCATGCAACCATGCAGCCAAAAAGCACTGTTGACAGTACATATCCATGAAAATTCATTAAAATGAAGGGGGTGGGGTAGGAAATAAATTTAATTTTTTTTAGAAAATGTCATATTTTTTGCTAACTAAATTATTTAATTTGTAAAATGTATTAAACCGCATAAAATATTTGCATATCAACACTAACCGTAAAGACACAATGAACTCAGAGTCAGAGTTTACCTCAACATCTTTTTCAAAACAGACATAAGCGCCTTTTCGACATTTTAGCAGACAGACGCAGCTTGTCGCTTTCTGACATTTTTGCCAAAAAATGTAAGCAAAGCCCTCAGAAATTAATAAAACTTACTAGATATACTTTTAATTGTGTCAAATAGGTGCATTACAGGCCAATTGTGTATACCAGGTGTTAGGTATGGCTAATTTTGTGTCCACAGCCCTAATAAAATAATTTAAATTACCTCTATTGCATCATAAAACTTTCAAATATTAAAAATCATTAAAAAAGTTACAAGAGAAGTCAAAACACAACATAATTCAACATTTCTCACACTTTCAAATCATTGTGTTAGAAAAAAAGTATGTCTACTTTTACTTTTACCCCATGCAGAATCTAGTTTTAGGTCATATACCACTATTGCATTTCCCATAGGCCTCCATTATAGCCTTTTGGCCTACAACCCCTATTCCTTTATCCGTATGGTTGATAAAACCTAACTTTTTTTAAAGAAATATCTTAGAGACACTCAAAAATGACCAGCAAATTGGGGATAATCTGATGCTTTCAGCCTCTAATAGTTCACTGAAGGTGGCCACCCCCAGAATGGCAGTAAAGAAATTTTACTTTTTGCAAATATACTCTCAGTTAAATTGTATCCATAAAAATGCAAATTTCAGTCAAAATATCCTAAATCAACATGTTTTATGATGGAAACATAATATTTTGATATTTTATGGGGATTTGTTATGATTTGGGTAATTTAATCCAATCAGAATCTACCTTACAATCTGACTATATGCCCTAATAGACCCTATACTTTTTCAACCAATCAGAAGCCCCAAATCAATAGTGGTATCTGACCTATTTTACGCCTGCGTAAAACCTTGCTTGTATATACATATAACATAATTTCACAGGATAGCGATTTCTCAGTTAAATACTTCTGAGCAGATTACACCCATAAGTGAAAGTATGTCGCTATGCAACAGTGCAATGACTGTAACATATAAATCGTCTTTAAGCATTGTCAATGATTGATAATATTTCTGATAAATATCTATGTACTATACAAAATACACAACTGAGTGTAACTGGGTGAATGCGCATACGTTTATACGATAGAGTTACTTATGCATTACGTAAATATGTTTATGCATTTAATTTATATATTTGTGTTCTAAAATTATCAGTTGTATTATAGTTCTGTGTGTAATCATGGTTTATATATGTTCTCCTATAAATGAAGAAAATACATATTACTATGACTACTACTATATATTTTGTTCCGATTTGAACTATGATTGAGGGAAAATGAATGGTTGTATGGGTTATTCTGGTTCCCGTTGTTCATATGAATGTTTGCATTTGTTATTCTTGTTCCCACTGTTCATATGAATGTTTGTATGTGTTATTATTGCTCCCACTGTTCATATGAATGTTAGTATGTGTTAGTCTGGTTCCCGCTGTTCATATGAATGTTTGTATGTGTTATTATTGTTCCCGCTGTTCATATGAATGTTAGTATATGCTAGTCTGGTTCCCGCTGTTCATATGAATGTGTGTATGTGTTATTCTTGTTCCAACTGTTCATTTGATTGTTGGTATGTGTTATTCTTGCTCCCACTGTTCTTATGAATGTTTGTATGTAATATTCTTGTTCCCACTGTTCATATGAGTGTTTGTATGTGTTAAATTTGTTATCACTGTTCATATGAAAAATTGTATATCTTATTCTTGTTTCCACTATTCATATGAATGGCTGTATGTGTTATTTTGGTTCCCACTGTTCATATGAATGGCTGTATGTGTTATTCTAGTTCCCTGTTCATATAAATGTTTTTATGCCCCCCAAAAATGCAGAGCTGGCATATCATAATCCTAAATGCATATTATTGTAATATACGTACCTGTAAACTCTGTGGGTGAACACTCTCAATACGTAATGCGCATTACATATGTTATTGTTACATATATAACTATGCACACCCGAGATGGGTAATACGCAGCAAATATATTATTGTTATATATGTAACTATGCACACTCAAGATGGAGATACCTATAACATATATTATTGTTACATATGTAAATATGCACAGTCAAATTGAGTGATACTTATGGCATGAACTATTTTTATTGTTACATATGTAACTATGCACACCCGAGATGGGTGATACCCATAACAAATATTGTTTTTACATATGTAACTATGTACACTCGAGATGAGTGATACCCATAACATAAATTATATTATTGTTACACATGTGACTATGCACACTAGAGAAGGGCGATACCCATAACATATATTATTGTTACATATGTAATTATGCACGCCCGAGATGGGTGATACCCATAACATATATTATTATTACATATGTTTCTATGTACACTCGGGATGAGTGATATCCATAACAAATGTTAATGTTACATATGTAAATATGCACACTCGAGATGGGTGATACCCATAACATTTATTATTGTTACATATGTAACTATGTACACTAGAGATGGATGATTCCCATAACATATATTATGGGTTATGCACATAACGTATAGTATTGTTACATATGTAACCATGCACACTCCAGATGGGTGATATCCATAACATATAGTATTGTTACATATCTAACTATTCTCACTCCATATTGATGATACCCATAACATATATTATTGTTACATGTTTTACTATGTACAATCGAGATGAGTGATACCCATAAAGTATATTAGTGTTATAAAACTTTATGTAACTGTGCACATTCATAATGGGTGATACCCATAACATCTATTACATATATAAATAGTATGTACAAAATTAACGCATGCATTACGGAGTTCTCTTTCATGATTTTGATAAGTTAATTTCGGCTTGTTTACGCCATTAAAAATGCCTTCACGAGGGAGAGAACCCACGTGGGGCAGAGGTTTTGTCACTCTAACGCGTAATACTAACTGAGGAATATAAGAACAACAAAAGCTGGAGGCTTCCATCGGTATTTCTTCAGTAAACTCGTGTACAACTTAAACTAGAGCAAGTCGATGGCACGCCATCGCATATCCCGTACTCTTTCAATTCTCTCTTCAGCCGGTGATAACACAGTGGAAGCTTAAATTCTGTATTACAAACAGAGATGCAGGATATAACACACATCATATATAGACTTAGTTATATATTCTGAACATTCCCCATCACCCAAGAAGCCGACCCTCGGGCATGTTTTGCGTCAATACACTATTTAAAAAAAAAGAAGATTTTTTACCCAGTCTACGCCGACAAGTCCAGGTCCCAAGGCATGTCCCAAGGAGCCCATGCAAAATCCGTTAAAATGTATTGACCTTTGAGGCAAAGATAATATATATACAAATTCAAAGTCTTAATATAAGCATGTAGGAGTAAGTATGTACTCTTTATGTAAAACCACCTAAACATCAAATATAATCTAAGTTCTACATATTTACCCTTCCCCACCACCCAAGATGACCCTCGGGCATTTTCTTGCGTCAGTGCACTGCTCTTGCAATAGTATTCAATTTGATATGCAACATGACCTTACTTTGAAACAATGATTTTTGACACGTCACACCATCAAGTCCAGCTCCCAAGTGGGCCAGGTAAAACCCCTTAAATATATTATTGACCCTTAAGGCTACGATAATACATACAACATGTCAAACATATTCCAAAGTTGGTACTTGTAATGATGTTGGAGAAGATATTGTCAGTTACACACGGAATGACGAACAGAAAATGGTGCGGGGATAATTAAAGTAGATTTGTATATATACATTTGCATATTTATCTTATACATGTTTCATAAAAGGAGATCATTGTTTATATACATAACTGTATACTTAACAGTATAAACAGAAAAACATACTTATAAACTATTTTGTAAATTAACATATCGAATTGGTGTTTAACGGCCCTTTAACACTATATCGTAGTGCCCCAATCAGAGGCGAAGGATCCGGGCACAGTTTCATACTCTTACTATCGAATAGATCCTAAGTAAAGAATTGATGTCGTTTTATTTTTTTTTCGCTCAAGCCATTTGCATATGTTGCTAGTAATATTGTGACGTTTAATACATATCTTGTAACATATCTGCATAACGCACGCACGCATGCACGCACGTACGCATGGTACATGCTGCCTACTTCAATTCCCACTCCTCACCCACCTATCTTAAAGAAGAGATGGGGTGTGTTTGGGGATGGGGATGTGGGTGCAATATGAAATGCTTCCATTTCATCATTTTTTCCCACATTTACTTGGTGTGGTTTATATTGTTATAGCATCAGTCCTCTAAAATTGATTTTGAGTGATGGGATAGTAGAGATGGTGCTAATCGTAATGTTAAAACAGTGATTGTTTTGTTTAGTTCGAAGTTCTTATCCCACCAAACACCACACCCCTAACGCATTATTGGTGGTGGGAGACGGTTGCTACATTACCTAAAGTATGTGTGGTGTGTGTGGCTGGATGGGGTGGGTTAGGGGATGTCTGTGTCACGCAAGACATACTGCCATCCCATACGTTTTGTTCAACAATATGTTGTTCATACTTTTTATGTTTCTAAAGAACGTAAAGTATACCTCTGCTCATCTCAATCATCACCGCCCCGTTCAAACCATTCCATCATTTGTTTCCACATTTATTTTGTGTGGTTTATATTTTTATAAGCAAATAATACTGATCATCGCTATTATCAACCTACTCTCCCACCAACACTCCCACCAACAACCCCACCAATACTCCCACCAATACTCCCATCAACACTCCCACCAATACTCCACCAACACTCCCACCAATACAACCACCAACACTCCCACCAACACTACATTGTGCCTACATGTACACCATTTCCTAATTTGTTTATTAATCAAGACAAGCTCCCTTATCCTCGTTTCTTAGCCTCGTCCGTTGGATTGGGACGTAAACCGGACGTTCGCGTGTATTTAAATCTATCCTCCGAGCACGTTAAAGTACCATAGGTATCTATTTGTTATTGAGACTAGGACAGGTTCCTAGATTCCCGTGTATCCTTCCATTTTCTCTGGGGCGGCTCTAAATAACATATACATTGTTGATGAGGCATAAAGCAATATGCAATTCAATTCTGTGTTTATTTATATTGTTTAAGACTGCACAGGGCATACCTTTTCCAAGAAATGTTTAACACACACCCTCAACATCCTCGTCAGATCCATTTTAATTATTTTCTTACAAGTCCACCTTCTCATGTGTTCATATTGTGTATGGCTATATCTGCCGTTATAAGTCAGGTGTACAGTGTGTTGTTCTTTGAACAGCGAGCAGTCGAGCAGAGCTGTCCTCCTTCAGCTTTTCTTGTAAAACAAACTTAAAAGTTCGATGCTCACAATTTATCATATTTTGCCAAAATGCCAGATGTATTATAGAACCATTTTCAACATGAGATTCCCTACCTTGACTATATGTAGATGTGGGTATCATTTCATATACATAGAACACATAATGCATTGCTGTGCACATACCCAATAGCACCTCATGATTATAGGGGTTACAACAGGCTTTTCATGAAGGTCTATGGGGTCCTGCTTATAATTGACAAATAATCATATATATCCAATTGTAAAGGGTCAAACCATAATGAATTAATCTTAAAAAGATCTATTATTTATAAGAAAATTCATTTTTCACAGTAATATATGCTATAATAGGTTACGCACCTGTGTTAATTTAAGCATTTTGAGCCCGATTTCTTTCAATATGTATGATGAATTTAAGTTTTAGACCTAGAAAACGATGCGCGTACACCACATTTCGAGTGATATTACGATTATATCATGAATTGGATTTTTTTTCATTTTTTAAGGCGTATGTATTCCTTTAGAAAAATACTGATGTACCCCCTTTAAGAGTTACACACTCAGTTTTGGTTCGTTGGTGCCGGTTTTCACTGATACTGATATCAGATTTCATTGTAAACATTCAGAAATTCTTTCTTTATTATACATATTTCGATAATCACCTACATTTTCCAGCCACAATGGATCAAGCTGTAACTAATGTTGTAATGACGTGCAGTTCAATCCATTTGCATATGTTTAATACATATATTGTAACATAACTGCAATAATATATATTTAAAGTTCAGTTGTTCATATGCATATTACTAAAACTAAAATTTTGCATGTTTATTCAACAACACCTATTTTAATGGAATCTCGTTTTCTCCTACACGTCAATTTAATTTGTATTTGTGTTAATGAGAACACTAGACCAGCTATTCCATCTAACCATGTCTTCCTAAACAACACCTAATCGATAGGAAGATTCAATCCATATTTGGTATCATTTAGCAAGCACAGGCACACATGTATCGGTTGTATTTGCCAGAATTATTATCAGACGTTTCTGCTATAATAATAATAATAATAATAATAATAATAATAATAATAAATATATATTACAGAGAATCAAGAGAGTGCCCTCTGACCCTTCTAGTCTCCGCAAATACAAATCAACACATATCAAAATCAGAAACATTTTAACACCTTCTTTGAGGATTAAATGTGTTCACTATCCTATCTGATGAATGCATATATTGTTATTATATATATTATACAATATGTATATATGTAAGTTACTCATATGTTAAGTCCATTTTCTCCTACAAGTCAGTTTAATTTGTATTGGTGCGAATGAGCACACCAGAGAAGCTGTTCCATCTGTACTTGTTTTGATAAATAGAACTTCCGGCGGAACATTGAATCCACACTTTGTCTGTTTTAGCCATCAGGGCCACACCCGTACCTGTTGTACAGGGGTAGCCACCAGCATCATACTGCATCGTTGCTGCTATAACAATATCGCCTGCTATTATATGGACATGCACATGGCTAGGACTACTAGCACATATTTGTACAGTGAAGAGATAGGTCCCAGCGTATGGAGCTGTGAAGTATCCAGTAGCTGCGTCGTATCCCCCGCCAACGTTGGTGACAGTCTGAGTGTATCTTATCAAGTCTCCAGTAGAGGGCGTGGTGTCTGCAACTGATCTGGCTTTAAACACGACCGTCGGAGTGGCCAAATCCGCTGTAATAGAAACAAGTGCATGTCATTTTAGGTTGATGTGTTTTTACAGACACATTTATGTACCCCTGTGTAGTGTCGCCGTGCATTGTCCGCGTACAGTGTCTTATCAAATTAACATGAATAAAACTACCGTTTTACTTTACTGTTTTTATCCTGCTGTATGACGGTTGAGGGTGATATGTCGCGGCTAAAATTCAACTTAAATCTGTGTAACTTTTTTAAATTTAAAAATTAAAACAAATCGTGAAAATGGTAAAAATGGTAAAAGAGATATGATTCTCTTTAATTATTTAAGTTGCCATTAATTTATTGTATATGCACAAATATCAAAAGTTACACAGAATATCATGTGGAATACGTGTAAGAAAGAGTACAATTATAACGGCTTATTCCTAAATTATCCCATGGCTTATTGCTAAATTATCCCATGGCAGTTAACTCCCAAATCACTGACAGTATGGAAAAGCATAGTAGACAAAGTTTATTCAATATTTAAAAATGAGCTAATGTCTGTTAAAAGTGAATCTAAAAATCTGTTCAATGGTTGTTAAAGTAAAGCGAGTGATAGTTATATTTCAATAACAGGTAAACTATTAAAACACCATGCTTCTCCGTCAGAAGGGAACATTTACCTGTGGTCCCATGAAGTAGTGTGACTCTATCTTCTAGGCGCGTTAAAAACAAAGGAATCTTATTAACAATAATTAAAGCTGCTTGATTTTATTTTTAGAATTACAGGAGATGATACAGACTTTGTGTCAAGTATTAGTGTATAATGTTACCGTCATGTTTGCATTAAATCACCCGATGTTTGAAACAACTAAGTTGAAACATACTCTTTGGTAAAAAGTTATGCGAACTTTTTAACTCTGTGTTTGCATAAAAATTACATGTGCTTTACGTAAACCATTTTGCCATGCACTTGTGTTATGCATAGCGCAACCTTCAGAAGATACAGTGTAATAGTACATCCTCCGAGTTGTCCCTTCTTCCCGTTTATAACTGTTGACTATTGAAACTATTTAGTAGGTGTAGTTTGTAAATTTCAGCTCTATTTTGTTGATTGCATTGCGCAATCCCAAAGTCGAAAGGCTTCCGAAAACTTAGTCAAATGATTAACTTTACGCTTTATTATTCATCATTTAAGAATTCGTTGTTAAACTCTGATGACTTGGTCTATTTCCCCGTCTTCCTTCTAGAAGCAGCTATAAATAACATAAATCATGTGCTCATGAGGTTTTAAACAACAGTTTAAAAGTATAAATACCTTTGATTTTGTTGACTGCAGTTTCCTGGCTTTTTATGAATGCCAGTAATGTTTTGTTTATATCCCCCTGTTTCTCCTTCAGATCCTGGGAGAGGCGACCAACCTGCTGTTGGAAGTTTGACAAAACTTCATCCAGCTTGTTTTTTTGTCCTTCGAGCTCTTGTTGAACGGAATCTTTCAGTTTATCTAGTGAGTCAGTCCGTGTAACCTCTGCCTCATTTATTACGGAAATTGATTTTTCTATTTTGTCCATCCTTTCCACCTCTGCATCGTTGAAGACAGAGATCTGCTTTTCCATTTTATCATCCCAAACTTGCATCTTGTGTTCGAGGCGTACTAACTTTTCAAGAACTTTTTCTTGGAAATGATATTTAGAGCACTCGGGCTCCTCGTCTATTTGTGCTTCAGCCACCATTAATACTGCCAGCATAAGGTATACAACCTGGTAAAGCATAGTTCACTGTAAATATGTTACGTTATGAAATAACTAACAAACGATCCTATAGTGAATATGTAAATTATGTTAGTGTTTTAATCCAGTCTCAAAGAAAACACATTTGTCAGTGCCCAATGTTGGCAATGCAATTCAGTATTAAATAAAATACAAATGACCAGAGTATTAAAATAGCTAACTCAGAACTTAACCAACGGAGTCCTAACAATGCCAACAGAATCGAACTCTCTCTTCAAACACACAAAATCCCTGGGATCGTTGTATTTATACTATTTATTCAGACAATCACTAGCGCCCTCTGATTACAAAGTAAAGTCCAATCAGATTATCCATAAATTATGTCATATGTTTAACTTAGACAGAACTTTCTAGTTCTGCATAGTTTGATCATTGACAATGTACAAAGGTTAATCGTTCTGCGTAGTTGGATCAAAATATAATTTATATTTCTGATGCTTACTAATCATGTCAATCAAATGACTATCTACAGGTGAAACTAGGTTATTATTTTCAATGCTGACTAATATAAACATAAAAACACATACCATCTCAAATGTCATCTAAACATTAATGAGTGTTGGCAAATATGAAATGTCTCGGCTTTCTATCTTATTGTATTTGGAGGGGGTGTGGGAGGGAGCTAGAAAATGTGTATAGGTAACTGTAAATCACAGTTGGACATACATATGCATGAACAAATTGTGATATTCGGTTTCGTTAAGATGATGAGGCCCTCTCGATGCATTTTTGTCTGAAGCCAACATATTAAAACATAAAATCATGTTTTTCTTTTATTTCGTTTTGGTTTTATGTTTGTTCTAAAAATTCTGTATTAAGTACAGTTAAATTTTATTAAGTAGTACTGCTATGCCCTAGATACTGTTCAATATAACAATGTTGGTCAAAGAAAACACTTTACTTGGGCCTAATACATATACCTTAGGAAATAGGTCCTTAACATATATCATGCTTAATACAATAAATATTCAAATGTCCACTATGTTACAAATACCTTGCTATTATCAATGTTTTTTTAATTTTACAAATACTGTATCCGGCTCACTGGATAGATAGTCAATGATTGCAATGGCTACATATGTGACTTTTATACCCTCGTAATACCACACAGGGTCTGAAACCGTCAACACAGTCAAACAAGGGTCTAAACCCACAGTGTCTCTAATCTCTCAATTTAAACTGGGATAATGAATGGACTGTATTTAGGTATCTGAGACACATAAAAAGTGGAACAAAGTTGTTGTGTTTCTCTTCCACGGTTTAAAACCATCCATACAAATAGATGTTAGATTATTATTTTCACATGTTTATCTATGAGATAATATCTAAATATATTTGGCAACAATAGCTTGCTGTAATTATGTTACTATTTATTACATCTCTCCTAAGTTGTACTATCCTTTTAGGATTTACTTACGATAATGATTGCGAAAACTAATATCAATCAGTCAGTTAACTGGGAACAAATACCATATCTGTTTGCTGAGTGATGTCCCGATAAATGAATGTGCACTTGTTGATTGACCGTCCTCTTTCGTTATCTTGGTTTCAACAACATAACCCAGTCGACCAGCTGTTGAAGGCTATGTGGTATAGCTTAATTATTCAAGTAGGTACTGATTTGCTCTGTGTAACGGAAATGGAAATAATTTAATAAAACCCACGTGTGAATGTTTAATTTATGTTGACTGCCTTAACATTACTGAATATTATTACTGCATAATAATGATTGAGCAACACAGTGACTTAATTTCTGATTTAGGCCACTACTACTATACTGATAACAGTGATAAGTAACATTTAATAATCATAAACATTATTCACAAAACGTTTTTAACAAGGCGGTTCACACTACTTTTAATTATAAATAGCCAGATATAGTCACAACGAGCCATTTCATATCCCCATGTTTTCTTGTATTTCGTTTCGTCAAGATTTCATTCACAGAAAATACATGCTCATTGTATATATACATCATAAATTCCACTGGATAGCGCTTTCTCGGTTAAATACTACTGAGCAGGTCACACCCATAGGTGAAAGTATGTACAATTACTTTAACATATAAATCGCCTATATTATTAATATTAATATTAGTTTATATTAATACATAGTAATAAATATTAAGGATTGCTACTATTGTTGATAAATATCGATGTATTATATAAAATACACATTGTTTAGCGGTATAATTATGTTCAAACAGATGTAACTGAGTGATTGCGTATATGTTTATGTGTAAATACGATTGATTTATGCATGATGTAAATATGTTGATTGATGTATTTAATCTATATATGTAAGTTTTAGAATTTTCGGTTGTATTATAGCTCTGTGTGTATCATTGTTTACTTATGCTTTCCTAAAAATGGAGGAAATAACGAGTACTACCACCACAACTATATTTGTTCCAATTTGAATGTTATGATTGAGGGAAAATGTCTTTCATTTTTTAAACATAAAGTTAAACATGCGAGTAGTTACAGAACTTTCTCTATCTCAGGCTGCAATGGAAGAGGACAAGGCATGTACTTTGTTACTCTGGTTTCCACTATTCATATTAATGTTTATATGTGTTATTTTGTTTTCCACTTTTCATATGAATGGTTGTATGCGTTATTCTGGTTTCCACTGTTCATATGAATGTTTGTATGTGTTATTCTGGTTTCCACTGTTCATATGAATGGTTGTATGTGTTATTCTGGTTTCCTCTGTTCATATGAATGTTTGTATGTGTTTTTCTGGTTTCCACGTTTCATATGAATGGTTGTGTGTGTTATTCTGGTTTCCACTGTTCATATGACTGTTTGTATGTGTTATTCTGGTTTCCACTGTTCATATGAATGTTTGTATGTGTTATTCTGGTTTCCACTTTTCATATGAATGGTTGTATGTGTTATTCTGGTTTCCACTGTTCATATGAATGTTTGTATGGGTAATACTCATACCATATATTATTGTTACTTATGTAACTATGTACACTAAAGATGGGTGATACCAATAACGTATATTATTGTTACATATGTAACTATGCACACTCGCGATGGGTGATATCCATAACGTAAATTATTGCTACATATGTTACTATGCACATTCGATATGTGCAATATCCATAGCATATACTATATTTACATATGTAACTATGCATACTCGAGATGTATGATATCCTTAACGTATATTATTGTTACATATGCAACCATGTACACTCGAAGTGTGTGATACCCATGACATATATTATTGTTACATATTTAAGTATGTACCCTCGAGACGGGTGATATCCTTAACGTATATTATTGTTACATATGTAACCATGTACACTCTAGGTGTGTGATACCCATAACATATATTATTGTTACATATGTAAGTATGTTCACTCGAGGTGTGTGATATCCATAACATATATTATTGTTACATATGTAAGTGTGTACACTCGAGATGGGTGATATCCATAACATATATTATTGTTACATATGCAAGTATGTTCACTCGAGGTGTGTGATACCCATAACATATATTATTGTTACATATGTAAGTATATACACTCGAGATGGGTGATACCCATAACATATATTATTGTTACATATGTAAGTATATACACTCGAGATGGGTGATATCCATAACATATATTATTGTTACATATGCATCCATGTACACTCGAGATGGGTGATATCCATAACATATATTATTGTTACATATGCATTCATGTACACTCGAGATGGGTGATATCCATAACATATATTATTGTTACAAATGTAAATATGTATATTCGAGATGAGTGATACTTATAACATTAATTATTGTTACATATGTAAATTTGCACGTTTGAAATGGATGATATTGATATTGATATGGTGACCGAGGAATATAAGAACAACAAAAGCTAAAAGCTTCCAGTGGTATTTTTTCAGTAAACTTGAGTACAACTTAAACTAGAGCAAGTGGATGGCCCCTCATCGCATATCCCGCACTCTTTCAATTAGTGGCATGTATTCACTTTTGAGTCAGTGATAACACATTGGAAGCTTAACGTCTGTATTACAAACAGAGATTCGGGATAAAACAGACATCAGATATAGAATTAGTAATACATTTTGACCCCTCCCCATCACCCAATATGACCTTCAGGCATGTTTTTCGTTGCAATGACATTCAATTTGATATGCAACATGTCCCTTTTTGAAAGAATGATTTTTGATCACGCCTACGCCGCCAAGTCCAGGCCCAAGACTCATGGAGCCCACTAAAAACCCGTTACAAGTGTATTTACTCTCGAGGCAACGATAACATTCCACTCAAAGTTTGCTGAGCACCAAATCGTGTTCGCGTTTCACCCCAAATACCTACGCCGCCAAGTCCAGGCCCAAGGGAATGACCCGATGAGCCCATACAAAACCCGTTACAAATGTATTGACCCTTGAGGCAACGATAATATATACATGAGTTCACACTCTTAATATAAGCATGAAGTTATTGTACTTTTCTGTGTAAAACCACTCATTGACAAACATCAGATATATACTAATTTCTAAATGATTATCTTTCCCCACCACCCAAGATGACACTGCTCTTGCAAGAGTATTCACTTTGATATGCAACATGACCTCATTTGGAAACAATGATATTTGACCCTTCATCCCATCAAGTCCAGCTTGGGCATCTATCAAAAAACTTTAATATATGTACTGACCCTTGAGTTTACGGTAATACATACATAATTTCAAACATATTCCAAAGTTTCAAGTTCGTATCTGTAACGATGTAGAAGGAGATCAGTGTCAGTTGTACACGGACGGACTGACCTGATAACATTATCCCCTACGTTTTGGAAATTAGTGCGGAGATAATTAAAATATATTTGTGTATATATATACATTTGCATATTATTAAAGGAAAAAAGTAACGCAACTCGGGAATTTCCGCTATATGTTGTATTTATAATATGCTGTTGTTAATCGAATGGTACGTGACTACATTTGACCTTTCATTTCGGACAAAAGCCTAAAACAACACATAACACACCAAGTTCTATCACTTCAAAGTTTCAGTAGTAATAGAATACGCATGTATTTCAAGCAGGTGAGCAAATTTTGGATGTAAAATTTAGCAATGTCTATATATTAAATAAAGTACTGAAATGGATCAAATTGTCAAAGCGGTACTTCAACATTTATTAGTTTCGAGTTACAAAGTGAACTGCGACTAAAATCATAATATCTACAACAGCACAGTTTTGTCCTTTCTCTAACTGTAACTGTTTCCATATGAAACATCTTGGGATTATTTTTTTAATATTACGGGTAATGAACTGTGCATTACATAAATCATGAAGCGGAAATTCCCGTGCTGAGTTTCTTTTTTCCTTAAGTATATATTATACATGTTAAAAAGAAAGAGATAATGGTTTGCATACATTAAAAGAAAACCACACATATAAACTATTTTGGAAATTAACATATTGAATTGGCGTTTAACGGCCCATCGATTATCGTAGGTTTTTGCGAGCCGCAAGAGAGGCGAAAGATCCAGGAACCGTTGTTTTTATTTATAGTGTTCGGCGATTTCCAAATTTCCCCTTTCATACTTTTTTTTATATATATCACAGTGGCGTTGCCTGTGCAGGGTGGCGGCGGTAAACGTCTTCCCGTGCTTGCAGTCAGAACTTTTATTCATTCCGATATTTGGAGATCGCTGAGCCCATATTTATTTCCAGTTATCGGTGGTATGTAGGAACCTCGAACGTAAAAAATGTCACATATGTGAAAATGGTGACAAATGTTAAAAAAAACCTGAAAGTCACGAATGTCAAAAAATCAAATCACAAATGTAATAACGACTTGCTTTACGTGCAAATGATGTCGAAGTTATAATATCGTTATCAAGTGATAATGAACGCAACACAATAATGCAAGATTAAGTTTTGTACCAAAGCTACTTAACATTTAAAAGAAGAACAACCACTAGTTCAGAATCTATGAATAATGAAACAATATTTTGTATAACATGTATGAACATATTATAGTTGAATGCATGTCTTGCATGAGGCTAATCATTTTAGCAATGTTTAAGATACTCATTTAAGGTTAAGGTTTACATGAACTTAATTTCAATGTGTTAATATGTTAAGTTAAATGAAAAACATTGTTAATTGATTTTTATCGTGTAGTAACCCCCACCTTTTTACCAAAATCTTAATCAATATTAACATTTTAAATAACACACTTATGTTCAACTGTATATGTTTTCCAGTTTTTATTTTTCCTCCCAGTTGTCCCTTCTTCCTGTTTAGAACTGTATGGACTGTACATAAGGCATAAACATTGGATGCCTTTAAAAATCAGACGTTTTTCACACGTGTGTGTTATTTGTTTTCTTGAATTAGTAAACTATCATAATTATAAATTATCCATATAGGGTAATTTAGTACTATGATGTCATATTTCTCCAAATAGCGGTTTCCCATATCCGTTTCAAAACAACCTTCAATCTGTGTTTATCAAGCGATTGTAATAACTCTTTATCCTTTTTGCAGGTTTTTCAGAACTCTCCGTCATAGAAGAGCGTAGCACAAATTCAAATTCTTGTTTCAATTTCATATAATATTTTAGCTGTCAGATATGCATAATATTAAGTTAAATATGTATAACACTGCAAAACAAAGTTATGATGGGGTAAACTGGAATCAGTCTGTCCGCCCGTCTGTTTGTCTGTCTATAGACACAACCTTATCCGCTCGATAACTCTTAGATGCTAAATAACTATTTAAGACGTACAGCCAATTGTGAAATTTAATGGGCGTTATTAATAATTTTCAAATAATAACACGTGTCTGCAATGTATTTTCAATAATGTTTTCTAGCGTTTCACACAGTCTGACGCTTTTAAATGTGTCCCATTTATATGAAAAACTTAACAAATATATACATCACTTCCGAATAAATTGTCTATACTATAAATATTTGGCGACATGTAAAATATCCTTAAATATGTGTTATTATTATTATTATTATTATTATTATTATTATAAAGAACATGTACCGTCATATGTCATATACAAAGAGTTAATACGTATAATATATATAATTGTCGATATAATATAATTTTAATGGCTGGGGAATTTCTCAGACCACATACCTAGTAATTAGTATGATTGTGCTACATCAGGTACAGGTTTCTGAGTAGAACCTCCGTCATTCCGTAAGTAAATGGCAGAAATATTAAAGAGACTACCTATAGTTTTTATGTCGACCAATGATAACATTATAAGCATTAGTCGGTCATAAAGAAGAGTATGAAAGAACGTAATAGGCATATTTCCCCTCATGTAATACCAGTTATTGCTAAAAACAACGACCATCTGAACAAAGTGAATGTTTACATTTTGATTTGTTTTAGTTAAGCAATTAGTACGGACATATCCGGATCGTTTTATCGTTTATTATAGTAAGTCTTCTGAATGGTTTTGTTCCTTGTCCGAGCCAAGCCAATAGCCAGCCAATGTAATAAAAGGCAGGGCAGACTTCTATTCAAATTTTATTTTAATCATTACAGAAAAGGAATATAACATATGTTTCTACACAGAATACTCATATGATAGCGATGTTTTACATAAGGTTCAGTAATACTGAGTACAGGTATTTAAAGCCTCAAGAGACTGGAGGCGATCTGGAAGGGTGATGGGTGTCAATCACAATACAATTGAAAACCGTCCTAGTATGCTTCAGTTTGATATGAAATGTGAATATGCATTAAATTAATCCCCATGCTACCTTTGGTTATGTTGTTTGTTTTTGTTGCTAAATCTTATAATCATAGGCTAAATCATATCACGTTTATTATATGAAAAGTTTGTAAAGGTGACTTATAGGTCCATTGGACCGCGTGTTATATCCATAATGTATATTTGAATATTATGTTGACACCTCTCGATATCTGGATGACATAGAACATTGACAACCCTTTCTTTTCTACTATGGTTATTAATATATATCCTTAAGAACTTCTACTTAACAAAGCTAATATTTCTGGATACTAACGCTTCTGTTCTCGAGTTACATCTCTCTTTTGAAAATGGTGAAATAATTAGCCAAAGCTATGACAAGAGAAATGATTGATTTCTTTTTTCATCAGTGAAAGATTGGGATTTTTCAGTGAAGGAATATTCATAATCGCTAAATATTATTAACTAATTCCGAGCACAAAAATAACTAACTGTGACGCTGAGTTATGACGTCAATAAAGTGGTGCTGACGTCGACGTCATCCGCCGATAACGTTCAATAAAGCGAATAATTTCGGTTAAAATCATGCGCAAACTGATTTAAAATGTAATAAACCTATTATTTTACTGCTGTGTTCGAGAAATCCTTCACTCGATGGTAGACGTATTGTTGTTTTTTTTACTCACACGCATACGCTCGTTCGTGAAAAGAAGTGAAGGATTTCCCTATAATCGATCCCAGCAGTTAAATAGTCTCTATTTCAATTTGATATTGTTAATTATCCCCATTTAGATGGGGATGTTCCCCGAGCAACTTCTTATGGGGTCTATGTGTCTCAACTTATTCTTTTTTCTAGAGCTTGTACTCGATTTGAGGACTTTAATATTCGTAATCTTTGTATTATTACAAAGCTACTCCATCAGGGCTACCGTTACCATAAACTTCGTAAAACCTTTGCAAAAATTTATTATCGTAACCCTGATCTTCTTTAAAAGTAATTTAAGAACTCTTCTGCGACAAAAACTATCACAACCTGACTATGGTGACGTGATTTACAGACTTCGTAATATCCTTGGTCATGATCACTTTCATACTATCTGTGTTAAACGTGTTAAAAGGTTTATCAAAAGAGGTTATGACCCTATCATTTTGCAACGCACTACATGCTTGGTGGTGGACCCATTTACCACCATGCTTTCCTCTTTATTTGTGCGATGACCAGACGGGCTGTGGACCCTATGATGACGTATAACTAAAGCACAAAGGGACGGTGACGTTCGATGTTTGTCTGCAATCTTGTCTTGTGCCCTCCGTGGTTTATTCTCTTGTTTGCTATGGATTCTGCCAAGTCATTGAGTACCTTCTTTGTGGCTTTTTAGGCTATTGTTTTTGTATACATATATATTCACGAGCATATTTGTGTTTTACTTATGTTGCTTATTAATGCTGCCTTGTTGGTTAGAGAATAGTTCATGGCGGGGATTTATTTATTTACCCTGTCCCGTTTTATTGGGATGACAGTAGGGTAAATGTGAGATTTAGTGCACCCTAGAACCTGGTTTAAACCCCAGCGGCCTTTTTTTGCCACTGACCTTTCAAAGGTGGTAGCCCTATTGTCAACCCTTATTGTGTTTGTGACTTTATTCCTTATTATCATTGCCATTCATGTTTGTCGTTTTGCGTGTTTGGGGTTTACTGTGTTCTGTGAAAGATGCATGTCCTGTTAGACATTTTGATACTTATTTGTATTGATACTTGTCACTATAATAAACAATTTACTTACTTACATACATACATACAATACATACATATTAGTTGAAAAGGGTTTATATTGCTAGCCGTTGTACATATAATTCAAATAAAGCCTACTTGTACCATAGCTCTAATGGTTTTCCTTTGTTCTTGTTTATGATATAATCTTCATAAACCTGAAGGTCTGAGCCTAAACCGTGCTATAAATGCCGATATATTTCAGCCGTGCTATAATTGACAGATTCGGTAGTTATACCATGGTCTACTCAATTTTACACGTGCGCAGTTGTAATGTTTACACATAACATGTCAATCAAATATGTAAAACACGACTACCCATTATCAAAACAGCACTCCTTGACATTGGATTTGCCCAATAATATACACAGGCGATTGGCTGCAATAATCAAAAGATGGGTCATGCTCATGCCGCGTGATAATGCTATTTCTTGATTGGATCGAGCTGTATTCATATTTGTATTTGACCCATGCTTTTTCCAGATACCATCCATTCCCTTTACTATGTAATATTAAAATATCGTAGATATATGTAGAGTATCATTAATTAGGTTAATTCAAATTGAATAGGCGCTGTCCACTGTCATCGTGGTAGTAAGAACCAATCACCATTGATGGGCATACTTGCAGAGTCCTGGCTAAATTACTAACACATGCTCCACAACATTAAGCAACACACCCTCAACCGCGCCAAAACGGTTCATTCTCTACTGTTTACCAGGGAGAATATAATAATGTTATTAAAAGATGTAAACCCTTACTGATGTGTTCACGTCTATCGTGTATCGACATATTTTTTCTTCCAAAATTTGATTTAAAATGAATGCCATTGAATTTGAAATTGTCTAGTTAAGAAAGTGAATGGTCAAAAGTTGTTATTTCATCCACGGATGATTCTATATCATTGAATTTATTATAAATGTGTTAAACTAGCTTTATGCCTTATTCATTTATTTATTTTACTTCTATCTATCTATCCTCTCTTTTATTTCATCTTCTTAGCATTACTAGTGAAGCCATGTCCGTTGAGTGATAGTGAAAGTTCAACGTACACATGTAGATGTAGATGTATAGCCAATAATCTGGCGCGAAAACGGCGACAAACCATACGGGTGACAAATCGTATACAATCGTAATCCGTATCACTCCGCTGAAAGACTCATGAAGAACATTCGGTTATTTCCGTGATATGAAATTGTTTTACCCTTCATTTCACGCGTGTGATAAAGCTTTATTGCCCGGCAACTAAATCCTGACTGATATGACTAGCTATGTCTATGTCGTATCGTATATTTAAAAAAAAACACGTATTTATAGGGAAGTATGTGATAAAAGTAGTTATAAAAGCCTGCATGTACACAATTATTATTCAAAACAGGCTCCCTTAGCGCCGTTCCTTTAACCTCGTCCGTCGGATGGGGACGTAATCCGGACGTTCCCTTGTATCTGAGTCTATCATCCGGGCACGTTAAAGAACCATAGTTATATATTTGTTTTTGAGACTAGGTCAGGTTCCTGGAATACTATGTATCCTTCAATTTTCTCTGGGGCGGCTTTAAATAACATATACATGGTTGATGAGGCGTTAAGCAATATGAAATTCAATTCTGTATTTAAATTGTTTAAGGCTGCACATGGCATACATTTTCAAAGTAAAATTTAACCCCACCCTCAACATCATCGTCAGATCTTTTCTAAATATTGTCTTACAAGACCTCTTTCGCATGTGTTCATATTGTTTATGGCTATATTTGCCGTTTTGATGTTATGTCAGGTGTATAGTGTGTTGTATTTTGAAAAGCGATCAGTCGCTCCTTCAGCTTTGCTTGTAAAATAAACTTAAATGCTCGATGCTCACAACCATATTTAGCCAAATTGCCTAAATTAAATGAAGTATTATAGAACTATTTTAAACTCGAGATTCCCTACCTTTACTATATGTAGATGAGGGTTTCATCTCATATACATAGAACATAATGCCTCGAAGCAGAAGAGGCACATTGCTGTGCACATACACATCAACACTTCATCTTTAAAGATTTACAACAGGATTTTCATGAGGGTATAGGGGTCCCACTTACAACTGACATATAATGATATGTTCAATTCTAAAAAGCCAAACCATAATGAATGAATCTTAAAAAGATCCAATATTTATAAGAAATGTCATTCTTCACAGTAATATATGCTATCCAAGATTACTCACCAGGGTTAATTGAAGCATTTTAGGTCCGATTTCATTCAATATTTATGGTGAATTCAAATTTTAGACATGGAAATCAAAGCGTTTACACCGGGTCACATTTTGAGTGATATGACGATTGTATTTTTCCTTTTTTAAGAGATTTGATTCTTTTACAAAAATACTGATGTATCCCATTTTAAGAGTAACACACTCAATTTGGCTCATCATTGACCTTTTTCACTCTTACAATATAAGATTGTATTGCAAACATTCGGAAAAATCTTTTCTTCATTATACATATACATATAAAACTAAAAATCTACGTTTTTTTCAACATTTTCTCCGTCAATTGAATTAGTAGATTCTAATGGTGTGGATACACCAGAACATACATTCGATCTTACGATGTCTTCGTAAACAACTCCTAACCGATCGGAAGATTGAATCCAGACTTTGTCTCCTTTAGCAAGCACAGGTCACACTTGTATCGGTTGTCCAGGTGTATTTACGAGCATTAAAGTCAGAAATTTAATAATAATAATAATAATAATAATACAAATAAAATAATAATAATAATAATAATAAATATATATAACAGAGATCAAGAGAGTGTCCTCTGTCCCTTCTTGTCTCCGCCAATAAAAATCAATACAAATCAACATCAGAATCATTTGCTTTTACACCTTCTTTGAGGAATAAATGTGTTCACTATCTAATGCATGCATATATTGTTATTATATATATATATATAATACAATATGTGTATATGTAAGGTCCTCATATTTTAAGTCATGTACTCCCACAAGTCAGTTTAATTTGTATGGGTGTGAATGAGCACACCAGAGAAACTGTTCCATCTGTAACTGTCTTCATAAACAGAACCTGAGTGGGAACATTTAATCCACACTTTGTCTGCTTTAGCCAGCCCAGCCACCCCAGTACCTGTTGTACAGGGGTAGCCATTAGCATTATACTGAGTAGTTGCTGCTATAACAATATCTGCTATTACTATATGGACATGTACATATTTGGAAAGAGCGGCACAGATTTGTACAGTGAAGAGATATGTCACAGCGGTTGGAACAGTGAAGTATCCTGTAGCTGCGTCGTATCCCCCGAAAATGTTGGTGACCGTTTCGGTGTATCTTATCAAGTCTCCAGTAGAGGGGCTGGTGTTTGCTACTGATCTGGCTTTAAACACTATCGTCGGAGCGACCAGTTCAGCTGTAATAGAAACAAGTGAAACCTATATAATAATTGATGTGGTTATTCCCACAAGGTCAAGTGTCTCAGTGTAGTGTCTCATTGCGGGACATAAATCAAAATAAATTTGGGGTAACTCCTATATTTGAACTTTTTTTTATCGATTCAATATCCTGTTTTATTGTATACTTTCATATTGTTCCGTTTAGTTTGCATTGAGCTAAGTGTGCAATATTCTACGATATTGCACACATTGATATTGCACCGGAACTTTCTTGCGCTTGCTAAGAGCCGCGAAATAGAAATAAGGAACTACTTTCAACGGAATCCTGCCTATAGTGTCAAGAACAAAAAACGACGAGTTTTTGTTCAACATTTTGTGGCAGACATTGATAAAATAATTGAAATGGTCACTCGCCCACTATTTTTAACGTTATCGAATGGCAAACAAACGTTAGAAAATCGCTTGACGTTTTTAATAACGTCATCCGACGTCGACGTCGTTTTCGCGCAAAATAATCATCCACACAAAATGAAACTGAATGACATTATAGGAATTCCTTCGAAAGCTATAAAAATAACACAAATATAATGAAAAGTAATAGTCATACAATTAGCATTGATCGAAAACAATATGAAAGTATACAATAAAAAGGTTATTGAATTTGAATGGCTAAATATTACTTGGAACTCGTTGCTTTGGCGCAGGACGACTCGCCAAAACAACTCGTTCCAAGTAATATTTAGCCATACAAATTCAATAACCTATAGTATGACAGTCGAGAGTGACAATAACAACTTTAGCTAAAAACAACTCACATCTATGTAACACCTTTAAAATAAAATTGGAGAATAAAAATAGTTAAAGAGTTGAGTTCCTGTAATTGTAATTAATATATTATTAACTATCCTGTTAAAAAGGCATAACCAGGTATATACAATACAGTTGATAGAAACAAGTGAAGTATATATTAGAGTATGTGTTTTATTCCCAACAGTGTCTCAGTGTCTCCGTGTAGCGTCCCATTGCGGGACATTAATCAAAATAAATTTGTGATATCTCTTACTTTTTAACTTTTTGTTTAACAATTTAATATCCACTTGTATGACAGTTAAAGGTGACAATTATTAGCTAAAATACAACTCAGCTCCTTGTAACACGCATCAATTAAACATTTGAGAATATGGATTGTTAACGAGTTGCGATTCTGTTAATTTTAATTAATATATCATTGACTATCCTGTTAAAAAACCCATAACCAGGTATATACAATAAAGTATAAAATAGTGACTTATTTCAACAAAATATCCCATAGCAGACAGCCTTTCACTTCCGATCACTGACAGTATGAAAAAAGGACGGCATACCTAGGTTATTCATTAAATTAAAAATAAGTCTCGCCTCTCGCATGCATATGAAAGCAGCCATATATAATAAAAGAAAACTAAATCATGTGCTTATCGACAATATAACAACCGTTTATATAAAGATAGTATAAATACCTTTGATCTTGTTGGCTGCAGTTTCGTGGCTCTTTATAATTGCCAGTAATATTTTGTTTATATCGCCCTGTTTCTCCATCAGATCCTGGGAGAGGCGATCAACTTGTTGTTGAAAGTTTGACAAAATGTCATCCAACTTGGTTTTCTGTCCTTCCATTTCTTGCTGAATGGAATCTTTCAGTTTATCTAGTGTGTCAGTCCGTGCAATCTCTGCCTCATTTATTACGGAAATGGACTTTTGTATTTTGTTCGTCCTTTCCACTTCTGCATCTTTAAAGTCAGAGATCTTCTTTTCCATTTCATCATCCCAAACTTGCAACTTGTGTTCGAGGCGAACTAACTTTTCAAGAACTTTTTCTTCGAAATGATATTTAGAGCACTCGGGCTCCTCGTGTATTCTTGCTTTAGCCACCATTAATACTGCCAGCATAAGGTACACAACCTGGTAAAGCATGGTTCACTGTAAATATGTTACGTTATGCTCTTATTTGGTGTGAAATAACTAACAAACGATCCTACAGTGAATATGTAAATTATGTAAGTGTATTAATCCAGTCTCAGAGAAATCACAATTGTCAATGTCCAATGTTGCCAATGCAATTCAGTATTAAATAAAATACAAATGACCAGAGTTAATTAAAACAGCTAACTCAAAACTTAACCACGGAGTTCTAACAAAATCAGCAGAATCAAACTCTCTCTTTCTTCGAACTCCTAATCTCCCTTGTGTCCCTGGTGCCTGTATATATACTATTTATTCAGACAATCTCTAGCGTCCTCTGATTACAAAGTAATGTCCAATCCGGTTATCCATAAATTATGTCATATGCTTAATTTAGACATAACTTTCTAGTTCTGCGTAGTTTGATCATTGACAGTTTATAAAGGTTAATGGTGCTGCGTAGTTGGATCAAAATATAATTAATATTTCTGATGCTTACTAATCATGTCAAACAAACGACTATCTACAGGCGAAACTAGGTTATCATTTTCAATGCTGACTAATATAAACATATTTACATACCATCTCAAATATCATCTAAACATTGATGAGTGTTGCCAAATATGAACTGTCTCGGCTTTGCATGGTTCCAAATTAAGGACCGGACCTATTTCGATCTTATTGTATTTGGAGGGGGTGGGGAGGGAGCTAGAAAATGTGTATAGGTAACTGTAAATCACCGTTGGACATACATATGCATGAACAAATGGTGCTATTCGTTTTTGTTCAGATGATGAGGCCCTCCCAATGTATTTTTTGTCTGAAGGCAACATATTAAAACATAAAATCATGTTTTTCTTTTATTTGTGTTTTGGTTTTATGTTTGTTCTAAAGACAATGAATTATCAAAAAGGTTTTTTATTAAGTACAGTTAACTGTTTTTTCTTCTTCAATAGTGTGAGAGTGGATGAACAGTGATTAGACGACACTGACAGCAAAATGTGACACATTTGTGGGTGCTAAAATTGCGTATGAATTTAGGTGCAAACTGTTTAGTGAAAGCCGAAAAGAGTACCTTGACTGCCACCACTCACATTAAAAAAAAACAAAGTGGGCTATGTACCAGATTTTGTGGATTTTTATGAACAGCAGTAACTGTATTTTCCCAAAAAAATACTTTTAGACTGTAAATGCTTGATTCAGAATGGAAAATTGAACTTTACTGCCTATGGCCAACACAGTAAAATCGAAGTGTGTTGTGAGACCTACAACCACTACTATATTTGTTAGAATTTGAATGTTATGCGAGTAGTTACAGAACTTTCTCTATCTCAGGATGCAATGGAAGAGGACAATACATGTAATTCGTTACTCTGGTTTCCACTATTCATATGAATGTTTGTATGTGTTATTCTGGTTTCCACTGTTCATATGAATGTTTGTATGTGTTATTTTGGTTCCCACTGTTCATATGAATGGTTGTATGTGTTATTCTGGTTCCAACTGTTCAAATGAATGTTTGTATGTGTTATTCTGGTTTCCAGTGTTCATATGAATGTTTGTATGTGTTATTCTGGTTTCCACTGTTCATATGAATGTTTGTATGTGTTATTCTGGTTTCCACTGTTCATATGAATGGTTGTTTGTGTTATTCTGGTTTCTACTGTTCATATGAATGGTTGTTTGTGTTATTCTGGTTTCCACTGTTAATATGAATGTTTGTATGTGTTATTCTGGTTTCCACTGTTCATATGAATGGTTGTATGTTTTATTCTGGTTTCCACTATTCATATGAATGGTTGTATGTGTTATTCTGGTTTCCACTGTTCATATGAATGGTTGTATGTGTTATTCTGGTTTCCACAGTTCATATGAATGTTTGTATGTGTTATTCTGGTTCCCACTGTTCATATGAATATTTGTATGTGTTATTCTGGTTTCCACTGTTCATATGAATGGTTGTATGTGTTATTCTGGTTTCCACAGTTCATATGAATGTTAGTATGTGTTATTCTGGTTCCCACTGTTCATAATATGAATGTTTGTATGTGTTATTCTGGTTTCCAATGTTTATATGAATGTTTGTATGTGTTATTCTGGTTCCCACTCTTCATATGAATGTTTGTATGTGTTATGCTGGTTCCCATTGTTCATATGAATGTTTGTATGTGTTATTCTGGTTTCTATTGTTCATATGAATGGTTGTATGTGTTATTGTGGTTTCCAATGTTCATATGAATGTTTTTTGTGTTATTTTGGTTCCCACTTTTCATATGAATGTTTGTATGTGTTATTCTGGTTCCCATTGTTCATATGAATGTGTGTATGTGTTATTCTGGTTTCTACTGTTCATATGAATGGTTGTATGTGTTATTCTGGTTTTCGCTTTTCATATGAATGGTTGTATGTGTTTTTCTGGTTTCCACTGTTCATACGAATGTTTGTATGTGTTATTCTGGCTTCTACTGTTCATATGAATGGTTGTATTTGTTATTCTGGTTTCTACTGCTCATTTGAATGGTTGTATGTGTTATTCTGGTTTCCACTGTTCATATGAATGGTTGTATGTGTTATTCTGGTTTCTACTGTTCATATGAATGGTTGTATGTGTTTTTCTGGTTTCCACTGTTCATATGAATGTTTGTATGTGTTATTCTGGTTCCCACTGTTTATATGAATGTTTGTATGTGTTATTCTGGTTGCCACTCTTCGTATGAATGTTTGTATGGGTTATGCTGGTTCCCATTGTTCATATGAATGTTTGTATGTGTTATTCTGGTTTCTATTGTTCATATGAATGGTTGTATGTGTTATTCTGGTTTCCAATGTTCATATGAATGTTTGTTTGTGTTATTTTGGGTCACACCTTTCATAGGAATGTTTGTATGTGTTATTCTGGTTCCCATTGTTCATATGAATGTGTGTATGTGTTATTCTGGTTTCTACTGTTCATATGAATGGTTGTATGTGTTATTCTGGTTTTCGCTTTTCATATGAATGGTTGTATGTGTTATTCTGGTTTCCACTCTTCATATGAATGTTTGTATGTGTTTTTCTGTTTTCCACTGTTCATACGAATGTTTGTATGTGTTATTCTGGTTTCTACTGTTCATATGAATGGTTGTATGTGTTATTCTGGTTTCTACTGTTCATATGAATGGTTGTATGTGTTATTCTGGTTTCCACTGTCCATATGAATGTTTGTATGTGTTATTTAGTTCCCACTGTTCATATGAATGGTTGTATGTGTTATTCTGGTTCCCACTGTTCATATGAATGGTTGTATGTGTTATTCTGGTTTCCACTCTTCATATGAATAGTTGTATGTGTTATTCTGGTTTCCACTGTTCATATGAATGGTTGTATGTGTTATTCTGGTATCCACTTTTCATAATTATGAATGGTTGTATGTGTTATTCTGGTTTCTACTATTCATATGAATGGTTGTATGTGTTATTCTGGTTTCCACTGTTCATATGAATGTTTGTATGTGTTATTCTGGTTCCCACTGTTAATATGAATGTTTGTATGTGTTATTCTGGTTTCCACTGTTCATATGAATGTTTGTATGTGTTATTCTGGTTTCCACTGTTCATATGAATGGTTGTTTGTGTTATTCTGGTTTCTACTGTTCATATGAATGGTTGTTTGTGTTATTCTGGTTTCCACTGTTAATATGAATGTTTGTATGTGTTATTCTGGTTTCCACTGTTCATATGAATGGTTGTATGTTTTATTCTGGTTTCCACTATTCATATGAATGGTTGTATGTGTTATTCTGGTTTCCACTGTTCATATGAATGGTTGTATGTGTTATTCTGGTTTCCACAGTTCATATGAATGTTTGTATGTGTTATTCTGGTTCCCACTGTTCATATGAATATTTGTATGTGTTATTCTGGTTTCCACTGTTCATATGAATGGTTGTATGTGTTATTCTGGTTTCCACAGTTCATATGAATGTTAGTATGTGTTATTCTGGTTCCCACTGTTCATAATATGAATGTTTGTATGTGTTATTCTGGTTTCCAATGTTTATATGAATGTTTGTATGTGTTATTCTGGTTCCCACTCTTCATATGAATGTTTGTATGTGTTATGCTGGTTCCCATTGTTCATATGAATGTTTGTATGTGTTATTCTGGTTTCTATTGTTCATATGAATGGTTGTATGTGTTATTGTGGTTTCCAATGTTCATATGAATGTTTTTTGTGTTATTTTGGTTCCCACTTTTCATATGAATGTTTGTATGTGTTATTCTGGTTCCCATTGTTCATATGAATGTGTGTATGTGTTATTCTGGTTTCTACTGTTCATATGAATGGTTGTATGTGTTATTCTGGTTTTCGCTTTTCATATGAATGGTTGTATGTGTTTTTCTGGTTTCCACTGTTCATACGAATGTTTGTATGTGTTATTCTGGCTTCTACTGTTCATATGAATGGTTGTATTTGTTATTCTGGTTTCTACTGCTCATTTGAATGGTTGTATGTGTTATTCTGGTTTCCACTGTTCATATGAATGGTTGTATGTGTTATTCTGGTTTCTACTGTTCATATGAATGGTTGTATGTGTTATTCTGGTTTCCACTGTTCATATGAATGTTTGTATGTGTTATTCTGGTTCCCACTGTTTATATGAATGTTTGTATGTGTTATTCTGGTTGCCACTCTTCGTATGAATGTTTGTATGTGTTATGCTGGTTCCCATTGTTCATATGAATGTTTGTATGTGTTATTCTGGTTTCTATTGTTCATATGAATGGTTGTATGTGTTATTCTGGTTTCCAATGTTCATATGAATGTTTGTTTGTGTTATTTTGGTTCCCACTTTTCATAGGAATGTTTGTATGTGTTATTCTGGTTCCCATTGTTCATATGAATGTGTGTATGTGTTATTCTGGTTTCTACTGTTTATATGAATGGTTGTATGTGTTATTCTGGTTTTCGCTTTTCATATGAATGGTTGTATGTGTTATTCTGGTTTCCACTCTTCATATGAATGTTTGTATGTGTTTTTCTGTTTTCCACTGTTCATACGAATGTTTGTATGTGTTATTCTGGTTTCTACTGTTCATATGAATGGTTGTATGTGTTATTCTGGTTTCTACTGTTCATATGAATGGTTGTATGTGTTATTCTGGTTTCCACTGTCCATATGAATGTTTGTATGTGTTATTTAGTTCCCACTGTTCATATGAATGGTTGTATGTGTTATTCTGGTTCCCACTGTTCATATGAATGGTTGTATGTGTTATTCTGGTTCCCACTCTTCATATGAATAGTTGTATGTGTTATTCTGGTTTCCACTGTTCATATGAATGGTTGTATGTGTTATTCTGGTATCCACTTTTCATAATTATGAATGGTTGTATGTGTTATTCTGGTTTCTACTATTCATATGAATGGTTGTATGTGTTATTCTGGTTTCCACTGTTCATATGAATGTTTGTATGTGTTATTCTGGTTCCCACTGTTAATATGAATGTTTGTATGTGTTATTCTGGTTTCCACTGTTCATATGAATGTCTGTATGTGTTATTCTGGTTCCCACTCTTCATATGAATGTTTGTATGTGTTCTTCTGGTTCCCATTTTTCATATGAATGTTTGTTTGTGTTATTCTAGTTTCTACGGTTCATATGAATGGTTGTGTGTTATTCTGGTTTCCACTATTCATATGAATGTTTGTATGTGTTATTCTGGTTTCCACCTTTCATATGAATGGTTGTATGTGTTATTCTGGTTTCCACCTTTCATATGAGTGGATGTATGTGTTATTCTGGTTTCCACTTTTCATATGAATGGTTGTATGTGTTATTCTGGTTTCCACTGTTCATATGAATGTTTGTATGTGTTATTCTTGTTTCCACTTTTCATATGAATGGTTGTATGTGTTATTCTGGTTTACACTGTTCATATGAATGTTTGTATGCGTTATTCTGGTTCCAATTGTTCATATGAATGGTTGTATGTGTTATTCTGGTTTCCACTGTTCATATGAATGTTTGTATGTGTTATTCTTGATTCCACTTTTCATATGAATGGTCGTATGTGTTATTCTGGTTTCCACTGTTCATATGAATGTTTGTATGTTTTATTCTGGTTTCCATTGTTCATATGTATGGTTGTATGTCTTATTCTGGTTTCCACCTTTCATATGAATGTTTGTATGTGTTATTCTGGTTTTCACTGTTCATATGAATGTTTGTATGTGTTATCCTGGTTTCCACCTTTCATATGATTGTTTGTATGTGTTATTCTGGTTTCCACCTTTCATATGAATGGTTGTATGTGTTATTCTGGTTTCCACTTTTCATATGAATGTTTGTATGTGTTATTCTGGTTTCCACTTTTCATATGAATGTTTGTATTTGTTATTCTGGTTCCCACTGTTCATATGCATGTTTGTATGTGTTATTCTGGTTGCCGCCTTTCATATGAATGTTTGCATGTGTTATTCTGGTTCCCACTGTTCATATGCATGTTTGTATGTGTTACTCTGGTTTCCACCTTTCATATGAATGTGTGTATGTGTTATTCTGGCTCACACTCTTCATATGAATGTTTGTATGTGTTATTCTGTTTCCCATTGTTCATTTGAATGATTGTATGAGTTATTTAGATTCCGGTTGTTCATATGAATGGTTATATGTGCTATTCTGGTTCCCACTGTTCATATGAATGTTTGTATGTGTTATTCTGGTTTCCACCTTTCATATGAATGTTTCTATGTGTTATTCTGGTTTCCATCTTTCATATGAATTGTTGTATGTGTTATTCTGGTTTCCACTGTTCATATGAATGGTTGTATGTGTTATTCTCGTTTCCACTGTTCATATGAATGGTTGTATGTGTTATTCTGGTTTTTACTGTTCATATGAATGGTTGTATGCGTTCTTCTTGTTTCCACTGTTCATATGAATGTGTGTATGTGTTATTCCGGTTTCCACTGTTCATATGAATGGTTGTATGTGTTATTCTGGTTTTTACTGTTCATATGAATGGTTGTATGCGTTATTCCTGTTTCCACTGTTCATATGAATGTGTGTATGTGTTATTCTTGTTTCCACTGTTCATATGAATGGTTGTATGTGTTATTCTGGTTTCCGCTGTTCATATGAAAGGTTGTATGTGTTATTCTGGTTCCCACTGTTCATATGAATGTTTGTATGTGTTATTCTGGTTCCCACTGTTCATATGAATGTTTGTATGTGTTATTCTGGTTCCTGCTGTTCATATGAATGGTTGTATGTGTTATTCTGGTTCCCATTGTTCATGTGAATGTTTGTATGTGTTATTCTGGTTTCTACTGTTCATATGAATGGTTGTATGTGTTATTCTGGTTCCCACTGTTCATATGATTGTTTGTATGTGTTATTCTGGTTTCCAATGTTCATATGAATGTTTGTATGTGTTATGTTGGTTCCCACTCTTCATATGAATGTTTGTATGTGTTATTCTGGTTCCCATTGTTCATATGAATGTTTGTATGTGTTATTCTGGTTTCTATTGTTCATATGAATGGTTGTATGTGTTATTCTGGTTTCCAATGTTCATATGAATGTTTGTATGTGTTATTCTGGTTCCCACTCTTCATATGAATGTTTGTATGTGTTATTCTGGTTCCCATTGCTCATATGAATGTTTGTATGTGTTATTCTGGTTTCTACTGTTCATATGAATGGTTGTATGTGTTATTCTGGTTTTCACTTTTCATATGAATGGTTGTATGTGTTATTCTGGTTTCTACTGTTCATATGAATGGTTGTATGTGTTATTCTGGTTTCCAAATTTCATATGAATGGTTGTATGTGTTATTCTGGTTTCCACTGTTCATATGAATGGTTGTATGTGTTATTCTGGTCTCCACTGTTCATATGAATGTTTGTATGTGTCATTCTGGTTTCTACTGTTCATATGAATGGTTGTATGTGTTATTCTGGTTTCTACTGTTCATATGAATGGTTGTATGTGTTATTCTGGTTTCCACTGATCATATGAATGTTTGTATGTGTTATTCTGTTTCCTATTTATCATTTGAATGATTGTATGAGTTATTTAGTTTCCAGTTGATCATATGAATGGTTGTATGTGCTATTCTGTTTCCCACTGTTCATATGAATGCTTGTATGCGTTATTCTGGTTCCCATTGTTCATACGAATGTGTGTATGGGTAATACACTACCATATATTATAATTACTTATGTAACTATGTACACTAGAGATGGGTGATACCCATAACGTATATTATTGTTACATATGTAACTATGCACACCCACTCGAGGTGTGTGGTACCCATAACACATATGTAAGTATGTACCCACGAGATGGGTGATATTCTTAACGTATATTATTGTTACATATGTAAGTATGTACACTCGAGATGGGTGATATCCATAGCATATGTAACATATATGCAACCATGTACACTCGAGGTGTGTGGTACCCATAACATATATTATTGATACATATGTAAGTATGTACCCTCGAAACGGGTGATATCCTTAACGTATATTATTGTTACATATGTAAGTATGTACACTCGAGATGGGTGATATCCATAACATATGTAACATATGCAACCATGTACACTAGATGTATGTGATACCCATAACATATATTATTGCTACATATGTAAGTATGTAGACTCGAGATGGGTGATATCCATAACATATATTATTGTTACAAATGTAAATATGTACATTCGTGATGAGTGTACCCATAACATATATTATTGTTACATATGTAACTTTGCACGTTTGAAATGGATGATATCCATAACATATATTATTGTTACATATGTAACCATGTACACTCGAGATGGGTAATAGCCTTAACATAAGGTCACGTGGGGCAGAGAACTGTAGCTCTAAAGCACCAAAGTGACCGAGGAATATCAGAACAGCAATCCAGTGGTACTTGAGTACAACTTAAATTAGAGCAAGTCGATGGCGCCTCATCGCATGTCCCGCACTCTTTCAATTAGTGGCACGTATTCACTTTTGAGCCAGTGACAACACAGTGGAGGCTAAACGTCTGTATTATAAACAGACATCAGATATAGAACTAGTACTACATTTTGACTCCTCCCCATCACCCAATATGACCTTACCCTATTTGAAAGAATGATTTTTGATCCCGCCTACGCCGCCACGTCCAGGCCCAAGACTCATGGAGCCCACTAAAAACCCGTTACAAGTGTATTTACTCCCGAGGCAACGTTAATATTCTACTCAAAATTCTAAACACCAAATCGTGTCCGCGTTTCACCCCAAATACCAACGCCGCCAAGTCCAGGCCCAAGGGAATGACCCGATGAGCCCATACAAAACCCGTTACAAGCGTATTGACCCTTGAGGCAACGATAATATATACATGAGTTCACACTCTTAATATAAGCATGAAGGTATTGTACTTTTTTTATGTAAAAGCACTCATTGACAAACATCAGATATATACTAATTTCTAAATGATTATCCTTCCCCACCATCCAAGATGACACTGCTCATGCAATAGTATTCACTTTGATATGCAACATGACCTTATTTGGAAACAATGATTTTGGACCCTTCATCCCATCAAGTCCAGCTCTCCAGGACATAACCCAGGGGGCCTGACAAAAACTTTATTATATGTACTGACCATTGAGGCTACGGTAATACATACACAATTTCAAACATATTCCAAAGTTTCAAGTTCGTATCTGTAACGATGTAGAAGGAGATCATTGTCAGTTGTACACCGACGAACGGACCGGATAACATTATCCCCTACGTTTTGAAAAAAAGTGCGGAGATAATTAAAAATATATTTGTGTATATATATACATTTGCAAAGATACGATATATGATCGTATTTTTGATACTATTAAAATCTATCCGGATTTACATACAAAATTTCAGTCACATAACTCTTTTCTGGTAAACATATATGATCCTATTAAAGGAAAAAAGTAACGCAACTCGGGAATTTCCGCTATATATTGTATTTATAATATGCTGCTGTCAATAGAATGGTACATGACTACATTATACCTTTCCATTCGGACAAAAGCCTAAAACAACAAATAACACACCAAGTTCTATCACTTCAAAGTTTCAGTAGTAATATAATACGCATTTAGTTCAAGCAGGTGAGCCAATTTAGGATGTAAAATTTAGCAATGTCTATACATTAACTAAAGTACTGAAATGGATCAAATTGTCAAAGCGGTACTTCAACATTATGAGTTTCGTGAACTGTGATTAAAATCATAATGTCTACAACAGCACAGTTTTGTCCTTTCTCTAACTGCAACTGTTTTCATATGAAACATCTTGGGATGTTTTTGAATATTACGGGTAATGAACTGTCATTATATAAACCATGAAGCGGAAATTCCCGAGATCAGTTTTCTTTTTCCTTAAGTATATATTAGATATGTTAAAAAGAAATAGATAATGGTTTGCATACATGTATACTGTAACGGTATTAAAAGAATACCACACATACAAGTATAAACTATTTTGGAAATTAACATATTGAATTGGCGTTTAACGGCCCATCGATTAGAGTAGGTTTTTGCGAGCCGGTCCAGAGGCGAAATATCCAGGAACCGTTTTTGTTATTTATCGTGTTCGGCGATTTCCAAATTTCCCCTTTCATACTTTTGTATATATATCACAGTAACGTTGCCTGTGCAGTGTGGCGGCGGTAAACGTCTCCACGTGCTTGCAGTCAGAACTTTTATTCATTCCGATATTTGGAGTTCGCTGAGCCCATATTTATTTCCAGGTATCGCGGTATGTAGGAATTTCGAACGTAAAAATGTGACATATGTGAAAATGGTGACAAATGTCAAAAAAACACCTGAAAGTCACGAATGTCAAAAAATCAAATCACAAATGTAATAACGACTTGCTTTACGTGCAAATGATGTCGAAGTTATAATATCGCTATCAATTGATAATGAACACAACACAATAATGCAAGATTAAGTTTTGTACCAAATCTACTTAACATTTTAAAGGAAAAACAACCACTAGTTCAGAATCTATGAATAATGAAACAATATTTTGCAGAACATGTGTGAACATATTATAGTTTAATGCATGTCTTGCATAAGGCTAATCATTTAGCAGTGGTTAAGAAACTGATAAGGTTGAGGTTTACATGCATTTAATTTTAATGTGTTACTATGTTAAGTTGAATGATAAACATTGTTAATTTCTTTTTATCGTGTAATAACCCCCACCTTTTTACCAACATTTTAATCAATATTAACGTTTTAAATAACACACTTATGTTCATCTGTATATGTTTTCAGGTTTTATTTTTTCTCCCAGTTGTCCCTTCTTCCTGTTTAGAACTGTATGGACTATACATAAGGCATAAACATTCGATGCCTTTAAAAACAGACAACATGTTTCATAAATGTGTGTTATTTGTTTTCTTTGAATCAGGAAACTATCATAATTATAAATTACCAATATATGGTAATTTAAAACTATGATGTCATAGTTCTCAAAATAGCGATTTCCATATCCGTTTCAAAACAACCATCAAATGATCATATATCTTTGATTATCATTCGATTTTAATAACTCTTTATACTTTTTACAAGCGTTTTTCAGAACTCTTCGCTATCTCCGTCATAGAAGAGCGTAGCACAAATTAAAATTCTTGTTTCAATTTCATATACTATTTTAGCTGTCAGATATGCATAATATTAAGTTAAATATGTATAACACTGCAAAACAAAGTTATGGGGTAAACTGGAATCAGTCTGTCCGCCCGTCTGTTTGTCTGTCTATAGACACAACCTTATCCGCTCGATAACTCCTTAGATGCTAAATAACTATTTAAGACGTACAGCCAATTGTGAAATTTAATGGCGTTATGATAATTTTCAAATAATAACACGTGTCTTCAATGTATTTTCAATAATTTGTTTAGCGTTTCCCTCAGACTGATGATTTTGACTTTATCCCATTTATATGAAAGGTATATACTTTACTTCCGAATAAATTGTCTATACTATAAATATTTGGCGACATGTAAAATACCCTTATATGTGTTATTATTATTATTATTATTATTATAGCTAATAAAGAACATGTACCGTCATATGTGTAGATATACAATTATTTAATACTCATAAGATAACTAATTGTCGTATATAATATATTGTTAATGGCTGGGGAATTTCTCAGACCACAGATCTAGTAATTAGTATGACAGGTACATCAGGTACAGGTTTCTGAGTAGAACCTCCGTTATTCCGTAAGTAAATGGCAAAACCATATTAAAGAGACTACCTATATGTTTATGCGACCAAAGGATGACATTATAAGCATTAGTCGCTCATAAGAGGAGTATGAAAGAACGTAATAGCATAATTTCCCCATCATGTAATACCAGTTATTGCTAAAAACAACGACCATCTGAACATAGTGAATGTTCCATTTCATTTGTTTTAGTTAAGCAATTAGTACGGACATTCCGGATCGTTTTATCGTTTTTGTAGGAAGTCTTCTGAATGGTTTTGTTCATGTTCGAGCCATGCCAATAGCCAGCGAATGTAATAAAAGGCAGGGAGACTTCTATTCAAATTTCATTTTAATCATTACAGTAAAGGAATATAACATATGTTTCTTCACAGAATACTCATATGATAGCGATGTTTTACATAAGGTTCAGTAAATACTGAGTACATGTATTTAAAGTCTCAAGAGACTAGAGGCGATTGCAAGGGTGATTGGTGTCAATCAAAATACAAATGAAAACCGTCCTAGTATGCTTCAGTTTTAAATGTGAATATGCATTATATTAATCTCCATGCTAGCCTTTGGTTAGTTTATGTTTATCGTTTATGAATATGTTGGATACTCAGTTTGTTTTCGTTACTAAATCATATACATAATATGCTAAATCATATCACGTTAATTATATGATATGTTTTAGGTGACTTATAGGTCTATTCGACCGCGTGTTATATCCATAATGTATATTTGAATATTATGTGGTACTTGTACAATCTCATTAAAATCATATCCTAATTACGCTTTGATACTCTACGCTATAGTATCTGACAACATTATATTTAAGGTCACGTCAGATCGACCTTTCATCTAATTAATATTCATGAGAAGATCAACTAAATTCAACCAGTGATATATTGTAACATATCTGCAAAACGAACGCACGCACGCATGGTGCATGCTGCCCGATTCTATTCACACTCTTCAAACAGCTATCTTCAAGACAGTTGTGGGGTGTTGGGGGGATGGAGTTGTGAGTACAATATAACATGCTTTTTTGTATTGTTTCTTAAAAAAAACACGTCAATCTTCTAAAATTGATTTTGAGGGAGGGGATAGTAGAGATGGTGCGGTAGTGCTCAATTTAAACTGTACATACGTTTTGTTTTTTCTTACATCGTAATGTTAAAACAGTGGTTTTGTTTGTTTAGTTCAAAACTCTTATCCAACCAAACAACTAACGCATTGGTGGTGGTGGGAGAAGGTTTCTCCATTGCCTAAAGTATGTGGTGGTGTGTATGGGGCGGGGATGGTGGGTGAGGGGATTTTTTATTTTGCTTATCATTCTTTTCATGTGTCTGTGTCTCGCCAGACATACTGCCATCCCATACGTTTTGTTCAACAATATGTTAATACTTTTCAATTTTTCTAAAGAACTTAAAGTATACCTCTGCTCATCTCAATCATCACCTTTATTTTGTGTGGTTTTTCCAGAGCTTGTACTCGAATTGAGGACTTTAATATTCGTAATCTTTGTATAACTAAACAGCCATTCAATCAGGGTTACCGTTACCATAAACTTCGTAAAACCTTAGCAAAATGTATTATCGTAACCCTGATCTTCTTTCCAATATAAAAGTAATTTAGGGACTCTTCTGCGACAAGGACTATCACAACCTGACTTCTATGGTGATCTGAATTATAAACTTCTTAAGATTCTTGGTCATGATCACTGTCATACTATCTTTGTTAAACTTGTTAAAAAGTTTATCAAAAGAGGTTATGACCCTATCATTTTGCAACATACTGCATGCTTGGTGGTGGACCCTTTACAGTTCGCCACTATGCTTTCCTCTTAAAGTGTACGATGACCGGACAGGCTGTGGATGACGACGATGACGCCTACCTAAAGCCCATTTGGACGGTGGCGTTTGATGTTTGTCTATGATCTTTCTTGTCGTGCCCTTAATGGTTTATTCTCTTGTTGTCTGGCTTTTTGCCAAGTCATTGAGTACCTTCATTGTGGCTTTCTGGCTATTGTTTTTTTTGTATTATATTTACACGAGCATATTTGTGTTTTACTTATATTGCCAATTGATGCTGCCTTGTTGGTTAGAGATTAGATCATGGAGGGGATTTTTTTATTTACACTGTCCTGTTTAAATGGGATGACAGTAGGGTAAGTGTGAGGTTGGTGCACCCTAGAACCGGTTTAAACCGCCAGTGGCCTACTTTGCCACTGACCGTTACAAGGCGGTAGACCTATTGTCAACCCTTTTGTGTTTGTGATGTCGTTTGCGTTTATTATTACTTTTGCATTCTTGTTTGTCTGTTTGCGTGTTTGTCTCTGTGTTTTGTGGTGACTGTCCTCCTTGAATGCGACTTTCCTGTCCGATCATTTATATTTCTTTATACTTGTATAGGCAAATATCACTGTTCATTCTATATTGTCAACCTACTATCCCTACAACACTCCACCAATAATCCCATCAACACTCCCACCAATATTCCCACCAACACCCCAACCAACACTCACACCAATACTCCCAACAACACTCCCACCAATAATACCACAACACTCCCACCAACAACCCCACCAATACTCCCACCAACACCCACCAATACTCCCACCAACACTCCCACCAATACTCCCACCAATACTACCTTGTGCCTGCATGTACACCATTTTCTACTTTGTTTATTAATCAAGACATGCTCCCTTAGCCTCGTTCCTTAGAACCAAGGTATCTTTTTGTTATTGAGACTATGACCAGTTCCTGGATACATGTGTATTCTTCACTTTCTATGTTGCGGCTCTAAATTACATTACAGATTGTAAATAAGGCATTAAGCAATATGTAATTCAATTCCGGCATACATTTTCCAAGTAAAGCTTAACACACACCCTCAACATCCTCGTCAGATCGTTTCTAAAATATTTTCTACAAGTCCTCTTTCTCAGGTGTTCATATTGTTTATGGCTATATCTGCCGTTATATATCAGGTGTATAGTTGTTGTTCTTTGAAAAGCAAGCAATCAAAATGCGCTGTCCTCTTCAGCGTTGCTTATAAAACAAACGTAATTGTAAGATGCTCACAAATTTATCATATTTAGCCAAAATGCCTGATGTATTATTAAAACCATTTTCACACAAGATCCCTACCTTAGTGTAGAGTAGGTGTCATGGAACAAATAATGCCTCGAAGCAATTCATCATTATAGGGGTTACAACAGGCTTTCACGAGAGTCTATGGGGTCCTGCTTAAAATTGACAAATAATCATATATGTCAAATTGTAAAGAGTCAAACCATAATGAATTAATCTTAAAAAGATCCATTATTTATAAGAAAATCATTTTTCACTGTAATATATACTATTATAGTTACGCACCTGTGTTATTTAAGTATTTGAGCCTGATTTAATTCAATATGTATGATGAATTTAAATTTTAGACCTAGAAAACGATGGTTTACCCACATTTCGAGTGATATTCGATTATATCATGAATTGGAATTTTTTAGATTTTTAAGGCGTATGTTTTCCTGTAGAAACATATTGATGTACCCCCTTTAAGAGTTACACACTCAGTTTGTTCATTGTTGCCGTTTTTCACTGATACTGATATCAGATTTCATTGTAAACATGAAGTAAAAAAGCTTTCTTTATTACACATATTACAATGAACACATACATTTTCCACCTGCAAATGGTCAGAACTGTAACTAATGTTGTAATGACTTGCAATTCAATCCATTTGCATAAGTTTAATACATATATTGTAACATAACTGAAATAATATATATTTAAAGTTCAATGTTTAAATGGCATATTACTAAACTAAAAAACTGCTTTTTATTCAAAAGAATCCATTTTAGTGAAATCTGATTTTTCTCCTACAAGTCAATTTAATTATATTTGTTGTTAATGACAACACCAGAAAAGCTATCCCATCTAGCACTGTCTTCTTGAACAACACCTGATTGATAGCAAGATTGAATCCAGACTGTGTTTCCTTTAGCAAGCACAGCCACACCTGTATCGTTGGTGCAGGGGTATTTACCATCATTAGCTGCTGTAATAATAATAATACTAATTTAATAATAATAATAATACTAATAATACTAATTATAATAATAATAATTATAACATATAATAATAATAATATATATAATAATAATAATAATAATAATAATAATAATATATTGTATACAGAATCAAGAGTACTGTCTGTCCCTTCAAGTATCACAATAGTTACACAAATTAAAATCAGAATCATGTTTAATACCTTAATTGAGGCTTAATTGTTTTCACTATCTGATCAATGCATATTTTGTATTATATACATGTTATACAATATGTATCTCAGCAAGGTCCTCATATTTTAAGACATTTTCTCCTACAAGTCACCTTAATTTGTGTTGGTGTGGATGAGCACTCCAGAGAAGCTGTTCCATCTGTAACTGCTTTCATTAAACAGAACTTGAGGAGGAACATTTAATCCACACTTTGTCTGCTTTAGTCAGCACAGCCACACCAGTACCTGTTGTACAGGGGGTGCCACCAGCATCATACTGAGTCGTTGCTGCTATAACAATATCTTGCAGCTACTATATGGACATGCACATATTGGAACTATAGGCACAGATTTGTACAGTGAAGAGATATGTCCCAGCGTATGGAGCTGTGAAGTATCCTGTAGCTGCGTCGTAACCCAGCCAATGTTGGTGACAGCTTCGGCGTATCGTATCAAGTCTCCGTTAGAGGGACTGGGGTTTGCTACTGATCTGGCTTTAAACACGACTGTCGGAGTGGCCAGTTCAGCTGTAATAGAAACAAGTGAAACCTATATATAAGTGATGGGTTTAATCCAACGAATTCAAGTGTCTCAATGTAGCGTCCCATTGCGGGACATAAAACAAAATAAATTAGGGATAACTCCTACTTTTTAATTATCGTTTTATCGATTTAATATCCTGTTGTATGACAGTCGAGAGTGACAATTCTTAGCTAAAAACACCTTCAAATTATTTAACACTTAAAATTTTAGAATAAAAATAGTAAATAGTTGAGTTCCTGTTAATTGCAATTAATATATTATTAACTGTCTGTTAAAAATGTCATAATCAGGTATCAATACAGTTGATAGAAACAACTAAAGTGTGTATATATATATATTAAATTATGTGTTTTCCCCCAACATATGTCAGTGTCTCTGTGTAGAGTCCCACTGCGGGACATTAATCAAAATAAATTTGGGATACCTCCTACTTTTTAACGTTTTTGTTTAACAGTTTAATTTCCAGTTGTATAACAGTCTAAGGGTGACAATTATTAGCTAAATACTATTCTTTGTATCACGCATCAATTAAACATTTTAGAATATGATTGTTAAAGAGTTGCGATCCTGTTAATTGTAATTAATATATCATTACTATCCTGTTAAAAAAAACATAACCGGTACATACAATAAAGTATAAATAGTGACTTATTTCAACAAAATATCCCATAGGCAGACAGCCTTCACTTCCGATCATTGCAGTATGAAAAAAGGACGGCATACATAGGATTATTCCATTAAATAAAAATAAGGGACTCGCTCTCGCATGCATATGAAGAGCAGCCATATATAATGAAAGACACAAACTAATGGATGGCTTTTCGACAAATTTAACAACCGTTATATAAAGATAGTATAATACCTTTGATCTTGTTGGACTGCAGTTTCGTGGCTCTTTATAAAGGTCAGTAAAGTTTTGTTTATAGCCCCTGGTTTCTCCTCAGATCCTGGGAGAGGCCACCAACTGTTGTTGAAAGTTTGACAAAATGTCATCCAAGTTGGTTCTGTTTTGCTGTCCTTCCATTTCCTTGCTGAACGGAATCTTTCAGTTTATCTAGTGCGCCAGTCCGTGCAATCTCTGCCTCATTTATTACGGAAAATGGATTTTTCTATTTTGTGTCCGTCCTTTCCACTTCCTGCATCTTTAAGTCAGAGATCTTCTTTTCCATTTCATCATCCCCAAACTTGCAACTTGTGTTCGAGGCGACTAACTTTTCAAGAACTTTTTCTCGAATGATATTTAGAGCATCGGGCTCCTCATGAATCGTGCTTCAGCCACCAGTAGTACTGCAGCATAGGGTACACAACCGGGTAAAAGCATGGTTAACTGTAAAGATGTCCCCCCCCCCCCCGTTATCCCTTAGTGATGTCAAATAACTAACAAACGATCTATAGTGAATATGTAATTAGTAAGTGTATTAATCCAGTCTCAACAGTAATCGCAATTGTCAATGTCCAGTTTGTCAATGTAATTCAGGGTTAAATACAAATGATCAGGTTAATTAAAATATCTAACTCAAAACTAACCTACGGAGTCCTAATAAACCAGCAGATCAAACTCTCTTTTCTTCTGAACCTCTAATCTGCCCTGGGCTCCTGGTGCCTGTATAGATACACTATTTATTTCAGACAAATCACTAGCGTCCTCTGAATACAAAAGTATGTCCAATAGATTATCCATAAATGATGTCATACGGGGGTGCTCAAAAAGTTCTGTCACTAGGCCATATATCCTTTGACTGGATATTACACCTGAGATAAGTAGTGTATTTATAGTACTCTGGGTTCGCTCCTCTTAATTTCAAACAAAAATGAAAAATTTCGGTTATTTTTACCCTGAATTACCTCCTCTACCCCAGCTTTTGGATTCTGGCATCTCTGGAAATGTCCTTGTTACAAAAACGTTGTAAAAATATTTGAATAATCTATGCTTAAATTTTCTTGTAGGCCATCTGTTGTTATTCGCCTATATCCATGAAAATGATTGTCGAAAATTCGGGAAAGATCTTGCTGTAAACAGATATGGGTGATTGCAAAATATCCTAATTTTAGCGGAAATAACACTGACTTTCTTCATTTTGTGTACGGTAATGTTTAGAATATCTTTTAAATGGTCCGTAATTATTTCTCATAGAATTAATATGTTTCAATATTTTTTACAATCCTAGTCCTTCAGTGTTAATACTATATTCAACACATATTGTAGAATTTTGCACAATGTTTAGTAAAATTTTGAAAAACGCTATTTCAGAATACTGCCCTCCATTAATGTCCATTATCATTAAATTAATTTTACATGTTAGCTTAGAAATGTTAATTTCTAGACAATGCCGTTTTCATTACATGCCTTAAATCTGACATCGTGTAATGCACAGATATAGACTGGTAATGTTTAGAAATTTCAAGGTCTTCGACAAGTACTTAAAAAGAAACATGCATTTAAAACAGAACAATTAACATACCTGAAA